>VWZN01012208.1:374942-439677 GCA_013396955.1 Regulus satrapa
AAAAAAAAAAAAAAAAAAAAAGACTAATTTAAAAATCACTGTGCACTACAAATAAACATGTGTTGTTTACATTTCCTTATTTCGGACAGGTCACATGACTTCTGATGCAATACTGATCATAATAAGTCCAGGATACCACATCAATATTACTGCATTTTATCTTGACTAAACATCATGGGGAAATTTAGAAACTGTAGATTATGAAGTGCTTTTGAGGGACACAGAGTAGCTGGCTAATGTAATATACCACACAGGGCATATGCTTTTTTTAAAGCTTCAATATTGCAATAAATCTGAACTACAATATCTGCCTTCACTAAGAAAACATTTTCATCTCAATCCATCAGCAATGTAATTTAGACAATAAATGGTAGTGACACATAAGCTTAAGTGAATAACATGGGGATATTTGTGCCAAATCTTTCCTTCGTGAACCTTGAAATCAAGGACCTTACCCGGATTTGTACAAAAATAAACATGTGTACACATGTACACAGTGTTGGTGCTTCTAGGACTGGCAGAACAACATTTGCAGAAAAAAAAACATTCATTTCATCCTCAAATAGAAAATCAGAGAAACAATAAAGTAGGGTGGAAAAAAAGTCAATAGCTCTTCCAACTTTACTGCAATTTCATTAAAGAGAGAGCTTTCCTCTTTCTCCCTTCCCAAAGTGTGGCCATGACATCCAGCACCAAGCAGCACAAGTCAACAGAAATGCTAAATTCCTGCACAAAGCAACTCCAACAGCAGTCGCCGGGATAACTGAAGGGAAGGAGATTTGTAAAATGCTATCAGGTTTAGATGGAGACAGATGGTGTGGGTAAACACCTTCACTACCCTGCACTGTCCTCCTTCCAGAGCAGCTGGTCTCAACTGAAAGGCCATTTCTTTATGGTTTCCATACTTATCTCAATATTTGCATTATACACAGCAATACCTTACTTCCTGATAAGGGAGACAAAGCTGACAACACTCTGTATTTTAAACAGAAGTGCCAGTTCCGAAGAAAAAGCAGAACTTCCCCTCTCCCGAACAACCATTCTCAATGAAGCGATCAATGGCAAACCAAAGCTTATTTTCTCATTTTTTACACAGCACCTTAACTTGAAATATATACCCTTCTTGCTGAAGAATTTCAAAGGCTTTTACGACCACACCTGCCATATTTTCTTCCAAAATCAGTTTCCTCCAGATCATGAGGCTGACAATACTGCCTCATGACCAGCTCACACAAACAATAGTTAACACGGAAGAAGCCAGGCTTACAGGAGGCCTTAGACATTCACTGTGCAACTCAGACCAGATGGCTTGTGATTCACCAAGAACAATAACTTAATCAAAAATTTGGTAGGACAAACTGTAATATTAAAAAAAAAAAAAAAAAGCATCTTCAGTCAACTCACAGGAAGACTGGCTCTAGGTGGATGTAGTGCTTCCCCAGACACCTAGGAGTCAGGAAAGGCTTTGCATTTAGATGGTTTTTTCGAATTAAGAAGGGTGAACTGATAAGAATTTCAAAACCTGAGGAAGCCCTTTCCCTTACCCCACACTCCAAGCAGAAACAGCATACTGTCAAGTATTATTTCTGCTCTGATAAGAAAACAAGGGGACCCATCTGAACTACCACCAGGTCTCTGAAACTGTTCATAAGGAATTGAACTGGTTCAACATCCTGAAAAGAAATACAATGTTTTCCTCTTCTGTGGCCATTAGGATAAACATTGCATGAAAAACCATTAGAGACCTTGGAAATTCTATTTACCTTACACTCACTTAATTTTAAAAGATTACTGTTTTATCATATTTTGATGTCTAGATATGTAAAGAAACATTTGCAGAGAATCAACTAAAATAACTCCAACCTAATTCTCTCTCATCAGACTCAGTCAGCCAAGATACTGTAGGATACAGCCACTAAATAAAAACATCCCACAAGCAATCTGGCCATAATGATTTGCCTAAAATGCTTCAGCAATTTATAAGGTACAGTATTGAACCATCTATATTTAAGTATAAGAAGTTTATCATGGTCTTTAAACAATAAAGTAGTGAGGCAAGTCCAATGAACATTTGCTAAGATCAAATGGAGTATGAATATAGGAGGTTTCATTTAAAAGTTACTCAGAAACATATGAACATTTTTGTTCCTCTTTGGAGAAAAAAATAGAGGGAACTATGTTCTTTCTTTCTTTTAGCATGGACTTATTAGCGTGACATGGAATCAAAACTTCCTCTAAAATAATCATGTGACGAAAGAGACAAAGTTTTATGACTGTTCTGTTATCAAAACAAAGCAAACATTAAGTAACCTCACAGCTAGCTCAGTTTATTTTCACAAGGCATCTTGTATATTATTTCAAGGTTTAGTCCCATCTGTAATATTAATACCAGTACTAATAATAGACATAAACAAACACTGGTAAAGTATAGTTTCTTCTAGAATTAAAAACTGGCTTTTATGAGAGCCAGACTAAAACATCAGATTTTTACAAATCAACGGGTTGGGTACATCTTACTGCTTATTCTAGTTCAGAGTCTAAGAAGAACCACAAGACCATGGACTTCACCTGAAACACGAGGTGTACTTACAACAAGCCCGAGATCAGATTTTTTTTCAGAAAGTACCTGATGCTCCCCCCAGACCTATGCTTTCAATTACCAACTCCACGTTCATGACATTTTGCTATTCTGGGAGCAGTCAGTTGTCATTGTTTTCTGTGGGACACTCCGGGGTCTTTAGAGAGCTGTCCCACTCCAAATGGCTGCTGTAAAACTGTCACTCCCAGCCTCACAGGAATCAGTACTTTTTCTGCACCTCCAAACCTTATTCACACCAGCCATGTATTTTTCCACGTTAATGTTTGATCCTGTTTCCTATTGTCAGGGCTAGCCCATCCTTCCGATTTTGATGCCCAAAACTCCTTCACCTATCCAGATTTTTTCTTTTCTCTTTAGGATAATCCTGAGACATTAAATGTCACACAAAAATCTAGAAAAAAGTCAGAGATAAAAAGCTGGAAGCCCAGTCTTACACTACAACCATGAGACCAGCCCACCCCTCGACACCTCTCACAGTCAATGGCACTTTAATCTACCACAGTTATTTTACTTCTTAAACAATCTACTTAAATTAAATTACTGTAATACAGAATAGCAGATTTAATGAGTGCCTGCAAACTCCTACTGAAAAACACACACAAAAATAACATGCAGGTTTTCCTGCATCAAATGTCTATTTGGTAAACAGAGGCAAATGATCTTTTCCCTTATTCAGTAAATAAAAATTAGAGCATGCAGGCTAATAATATCAACTAGCAATTTCTATTTTCATGCCATATATTTTAGGTGTCCAGCTGCACTTTGCATCTGTATTTTCAATTGTTTAAGAGCAAAACTGACATCTTCATTTGGGAGTACAAAAATTGGGTTGCACATTGAAACATTTTTGTGTTTTGGGGGGGGGTTTTTGAACAAAATTCTTTACACACAAAGCCTTCTTTTTGCTTAGGATTTGCACTGTGCACAAGTAACAAACAGCAGGTTACATAAAACCAAATTTACCATATAGTTGTGTGTAGGCTTCTGTGAATGCTAGTTTGTGTAAATAAGGCTTGATTATAGCACACAGCTTATAAAAGCATCAGAATAATACGATGCATTACCGATGGCCAGTTTCCTACTTACATTTTCTATGAAGCTAAGCTCCCTTTGGCTTAAAGATCTCAAGCAGCAAATCTCCAGTTTTTAGTAAACACAGTCTGGTGAAAACTTGTTGTTTAAACAAGAAAGAAAAAAGACCCTAAAGGCAGCCCAGGTCTGAAACCTTGTCTCCAAAAACACTACAGGGATGCAACAGAAAGCATCCCTGCTGCTGGAACAAGAACTCGGGGAGTGTAAATAAAACATCTCGTTCACACATCATATTTACACAAGATGTCAGACCAGCAAGCTGCTTCTATAACATGACACTTCACAGATTAGATTGGAAAAGTACCTTAAAGATTTCTCTTCATGAGAAAATCCTCAACTTAAATCTGTTTTACCTAAAGACAGCTTTGACTAGGCAATGGCTGTAGACAATCCCGTCCTTCTCACAGGTATTAAGCATACTGAGAAGGGCTTCTTAAAAAAAAAAAGTTACCAATTTTATTTTTAAAATTGTAACTGTCAAGAATGGAATATAATTATTGCTGTATTTCGAAGTTAACAACTCTTTATATTTAAGATCACAATGCTGGCAAAACCAATACTTAAAATAACAGAAGGTGATAATTTGCATTTCAAAATTCATCTATCTTGCTTTTCTCTCAATTAGACCCAAACATGTTGATTCACAGGTTTGTGTGTGTGTGTGTGTGTGTGTTTCTTTTTTAAACTTATTTATAGAGCAGAATAATGGCCCCCCTGCTAGGCTGGCATTTGCTCAAGTTTCTGTCCATGTAAATTGAATCTGTTACTGGAATTTTCCCCCCTTCAGAATACCAAGGCACATTAACCAAGAGATAAAGAGATACATTGCTGATACTATCAACCACCAGGCAGGTGGATAAAGCAAGGAATTTTTTGTTAGTTTTTGCGGGGATTTTTTGGACAAACATGTGATAAGAGTTCTCAGGGGGCACAGAGAGCAAAGGGCTGTTTAAACAGAAGTGAATCATTCCCATCTGATCTGCTAATAACTTTGTATTCAGACATCAGCTGCTCAGCACACTTTAAAATGTTCAGAAAACAGTATTACTACAAAGAGGAGGAAAGTTAAGGGAAACAAAGCACATAAACCTCATAATAGTCACCTTAGCCATATTAACACATCTGAAATTCTCAGTTACAAGTGCTTAATTTCTTCTTTAAAAGCAAATAGGTCGTTTTTGGCCAAACCCCCCATAGTTTTACTTGAAGCAGTGTTGAGTTTATATGGTATGATCTATAATCCAACATTTCCCTCGTGAATTAAACAAACAGCATTTGACTTATCATAGGTGAACACCAAATATTTTGTGTGGCCAATAATCAAAGTATAGCAGAGACACTACTTTTAAGCATCTGCAGACAGCTTCATTGGTGCCAGAGTTGGTTCAAGAACTTTTGTTTTTTTAAATTGAGCAGAACTGTGCAGCAGTAAAGAGTTACCCAGCCATACCATAACAGATTCAACAGCACCATAACCCACCATGAGCTTGAGAGCGCAGTTCTTGAGGCGCAAATCATTACAAATGAGCCGCATCTTCTGTCTCCAGTTCTTAGGAGAAGTTAAGCAAATCAGGGGCAGCCAGTGCGACAGCAACATCCATTAATGGTACAATGCCACCTCCCGTCGGCAGCGGGGAAGTGCCACTCCACCAACAGAGGCAGCCCTGCTCGTAACTCAAGCCCGATGTAAAATGACAATTGCTATTTCATACTAAACTAATTCTACTGCTCGCAGGGCAGCAGCTTTTCAAACTATTCCCGTCCCTCGTCTTTTTGACACTTCTCCATTTATAGTCGTTGTAGTTGTTCTGTTGTTTTATATATGCACTGCATGTCTTTTTGACATATGCAGCCAAATTGCCTCTCCACTTTTCGTAGGACAACAGGAGCTGAACAAGTCCCTGCACTTCACCAGGGCAGAGATCTGACCATGGCTGCTGTACTGACACTGCCTTGCTTTACTTTAATGCAAGGTTACCCTCTGGTGCACAGAAAGCCTTAAACACAAAATCCTAGATGCCACAAGTAAGTTCCTCACAGGTGTACCTCTATTCTCCCTTGGCTCTGAAAAGCTTCCACATTAATACATTACTATCCCTATCCCATCCGGCAATTATTTTTCAATATATAAATTGTGGACTTTAGACTTCTTGTTTTCCCTCAACAAATGAAACAACTTAAGACTTGACTAGATCTTCATGCACTTCAGTGCAAATCACATTATAACTTACACTATAGAAAAGCAACATCTGAAACTTCAACAACCGAAAAGATACAACTGTTTCAAAACACGTTTAAAATTTTCAAATAACTCTGCAATACAATATCCTACCTATTTTAAACTGAAGATACCCTGCAATGTGTTTAAATTTCACATTAATCGCCTCCTTTTTCTGCCTCCGAAATTTGCTCCTAAAAATCAATGCAGAAAAAGAACTGCAGCTAAACTCATCATCTGTTCTCAGTCTCCGACAGCAGACCTTAAGAAAAAATGTTTATTGATAGACACCTTCCCTTTCTTGCATAGGTTGAAAGATTGCACTAAATTGTTGAAATCAGGTAGCATACAAGTTATCATTTCCAAACCCATTCTAATCTCAAACTGTCAAAAACAAACAGCAAGCTAAACACAAAATTTTTACAAGCCAACTTTCACTGCATCCTTCAGCCAGGAGAGAAAAGGAAGACTGACTACCCAGAGGCAGGGCAACCCAGCACATAATCCTCAGAACATCAGGAAAATTCAAAATGAGATAGACTCACTTTTTGAGTCACGTATTTTAGACACTGCATTTTATTATGGCAAAAAATCATAAGACGAGATAAAATTTTGTGAAGATAATTGTTTGCCTCTACAAAATGACACTATTTTCCTAAACAGAAAAAAAACCAAAACAAAAAAAAAAATCAAAACAAACAAGTTGTGCGAAACACTTATTTTAAAAAGAAACATTAAAATAATATTAGAACTTCAAAACTTGTTCCTACTGTACTGAACTGAAGCACAAATAGAATTTCAAAATTATTATTCCAAGAAATAGCTTGAGGAGCAATGCTTTCCTTGATAAAGGGGCTCCAGGGACATGGTACACTCCCCAAAATGAAAAAAAATTATCATCCAAATGAAGCTCATTTTTTCTCCTGTAATACTGGAACCTAGAGAAAGCTCACTAACATGATTATTTTTTAAACACTGGTCAAAAGTTCTAAAGCAACATTTATCAGCAGCAGTAGCTCTATAAAGCTACTGTGGACTCAGGTAGACACCATCACTGAATAATTCCGCATAACAGAATGGCACTTGACTCCAAAATGTATTTTGTGCTGCTTAGTTATAGCAAGTATTACTCTCCTACTAAAAATCAACATGTAACAGCTACACTCAAAGAAGTACAAGCTTCACAGAGATAATGTTAAGATCAAGAAATATGAAAGGCAAGGATTATGGAGCAGTACCAATTCATCCACCTTGAATATATCTAATACCTGCATTTGCAAATCTTCACCTTGCAGCTCACCAGTCGCAGACACACAAGACAAATGCAGCCTGGGGTAGGGCATGGAGGGCAGAGAGGGGAGGGCAACTTCAGCAAAAAAAAAAACCTGGATGGTACCACACCTGTGCTCTGAGATGGAAATAATGACAGTGTGGAAAACTTTATTCTTGCATTCAGGGACTTCTAAATATTATTTCAACTGCTCCCTAAACACTTAATTACTGCAGGAGTTGGCTGGTTGGGGCTTAGGGGGCAAAAAAAGCCTCTCTTTGGATCCTCATTAAAGTACAGAAAAATTAAGCTTTGACTTTCACAGCTCATTAATGATGACAGGGTGGGAAAAGGCTGCAGTTCCATCTTTGCTAGAACTCAACTGGGGAGCACTTTGTTCGAGGCTGGGTTAGGGAGGCAGGAAAACACCTCCCTCTAACAGGTTGTCACACATGTTGGCAATCAGGACAACCATCTATTTAACAAACACAGTAATTGCTGGGATTCCCCAATTATCTTGTTCTTGAATGAAAGTGGCATGAGGGAAGGACGAAGGTGTTGGATTTACTTTGATAGGTGAAAAGAATTATTTTTTATAATATATGCCCTTTTGACTTGCGTAGAAAATAATTTAGTTTTTATTTATCTTAAGAAGTTGACATTCGAAGTTTGTTGAGACCCTACCACCTTTAGCCACAGAGGCAGCTCCTTGCTGCATTTCACTTGCAGAGCAAAAACACAGAAGAAACACCTGATGCCAAACTAAATTCAGAACTTCCGTGGCTGGTAATTCTTATTCTAAATTTTTCTAAGTACATTTGCAGACTCTGTATTTGAGGACTATCTGCATGCCAAGTTGCAATGCCTGGCCAGACCACGCACTCAGCAGAAAGTTATGCTGGCATTTCAAAGTCGGAATAAAAATGTAGTAATTTCAACTCTAAACATAGTTTCTTTATAAGTTAACTATGAAATTTTTAAAATATGAAGCTGTACCTGAAACACCTGAATTTTGGCTGTCACTGCCAAAAATCACAGACCACTGTATTAGCAGAAAGTAAATTAGAAAAAGGAAAAGAGGGAGGGCTCAGTTTCAAGTACCATCCTTGCTATAAAAACCCAAGAGATATTGATTTTATCACCCTCATGATTGATGAAAGCGGTTCTAAGGAAAGAGCTCTCTAAACTATTTCAAAGCCCACTGTAGCTCATCAAAAATGTCAGAGGCATCTCTGAGCCTATTAAGAGTCATATTTTCAAACCTCTGTGGTTCTCCTCCACCACCACCCATGTCCTTTGCATGTATAAAATTTTGTATTTTTAAGGGTCTTAGTGGCACTTTTTCAGTCTCATTTGCTCTCTTCATTTACCAAGATTACTTACACACAGGAAATAACTGGAAGAAAACAACATTCCTAACTTGCTTAAACAAGACATTCAGTACAATTACACATTATGGAAATGACATAACAAACACCACCACAGTTCAACAATAAAGCAGTTAGGAGTCCTGAAGCTTTTTAAGACATTAAGAAAAAGAAGCAAAGAAAACTCAGACACTGCATGATCTCAAGCTGTATGCTACAGAGACTATACGAGAAAATGAAAGCTGCTAATCTACTTTCCAAGTGAAACATTGTAGGTGATTGCTCTAACCTGGGGCACAGTACATTCTCTCTACGGCATCGTTGTCACAGGAATCTTCAACCTCCCTCCACCTGCTAAAATACGTTAGCTGAATGTGTCCTAAAAACAAAACGACAGGAGAAATCAAAACATTTTTCCCTTCCATTTTCTGCAGAAGTGAACTGTAATTACTCCTTTTGTAGCTAAAAACAGTATCATTAAGAATAATGGCATCATTAAGTACTAGAAGCTATTACTGGGGGTGAATTTGCTGCACTGATAATGAAGCTCTAGACAGGAAATGAAGATACTAATTACAAGATAAAACGCCTACTCAGTTAATTGGAAGCAACAGCGAATAAAAAGAAATGCATTTGCAAAAGTTCCTGACCTCTATCATTCAATAAGATGTTGTTTGGGTTCAAATCGCGGCACACAATTCCTTCTCTATGTAAAGCATCAAGGGCTACCACCATTTCAGCTGCCCATCTCTGAATGCAATCCTCTGGGATATTGAACCTGGAGGTTAGCGCTAATCTTTTGTCGAGGTCCTGAAAAATCTGATGTATTTCCTTCTGCCCCGTTCCCGCTATTGTGTCTTCCTTCTTCGGTGGAGTCTTTTTACTTTCAGCTGCTGATGACATAGCCGAGCCTGTCTCTTCTTTCCCACTGTCTTCAGTTTGACTGGAAAACAGCGACAGTCCTTCATTCCTTAGCACTGTGTCCGCACCCAAGCTAACCTCTTGAGCACCTGAGAGCGGGTTGGAAACACATGAACTTTCTTCTTTGCTTTTCATGTTTAAGGAGCAGGCCCCAAGCTCTTGGAACAGAGCCCCGTCTTCTGAAGCACCTACCTCTTGGTCAGATGTAAAGAGAGTCCCAAGAGCTCCCTGAGTGACACTGCTTCGTTCATTTGCTTCCCTGTGGGCAGGATCCCCCACTTCTGGTGCCACATGACTTGGCTCCTGATCACATGCTTTGCATGGCTCTGCAGAATTATTTAACTGCAAGACATCAGGTGTTTCTAACAACTTTACTTCTGACATGTCCCTATCGGACTTTGCTGGCCTTGACACGGCTGGCTCCTCCGTTTCATCAGACATGCCTGGTAAGTTTATTAGGAGATCAGGCCTTCCTTCATCAATGCTACTCACATCATCAAAAGCAGCATCCTTAAAGGAGATTACTGGCACAGAGTCATTTGAACCCCTGCTCACAGTGTCATGAGCTTTCACACCCATTTTGCTCTCCAGGGCATCCAAGCTTCTGTCATGATCTGGAACAGAAAACAATGGCTTTAAAGGCTCTGATTTCAGGTTATATAATTTTTCTCCAAACTCAAGCCCCAGGAGCTCACTAGTGCTATCTTTGCTGTCTATCCTGAAGAGCTCCATGGGGCTGTCCTTGGATCTAGTTAACGAGTCCAATATCCTAGTAGGGCTGGCAATTTCTGACTCGGCATCGTCGACAAACAGCTTTCGTTCCTGAGGTGCAATCTGGGAGGTGAAGTTGTCACTGCCAACAACACTGCATTTCTGCAAGGAACTCCTCTCTTTGGTATGCAGCCCTTCATTCTCTGCTTTAGCCACCAGTTCCTCATTCAGGGAGCCAGAGTCAATTTTTTCTTGCCCGTATTCATTGCACAACGTTAAATAACTGGTGGTGCACTCTTCTTCTGAGCTGGATGCCGAGTCCATCCACTTGGAACTCTCCTGACCATCCTCCTGGTTGCTGCTATCATCCTGAGAGCTCGGTGTCAGGCTGCTCCTCAGTGGGACCACCTTCAGCATGCTCTCACCATAGCTTTCTCTGGAATCGGTGCTGCTACCAGTTTCTTTATGACTAGGTGTTGGTTGCTCCAGGTAAATTTTAGCTGAACTGGATGTTCTGGATTCAGGAATTTCAAAGCTCTCTTCAGGACTTCTGTTTAGGAACTTACTGACGTAAGACCACAGTTTCCCTCCTAAAAAAGAAAAAATAAATAAAAAAGGGATGGGATCTCTTAATTTTACTCAAAATATAATTTTTTTTTTAAATGAAAGCAGGAAAATATCCTCACTGTCACTATACACTATACCCTTACGTCCAGAGTGTTATTTGGATCCACTACCTCAGCAGGAAATAATTATAGGGACACAACTTGCTTTTCACATAGATTTGTATTATTACATAAATATTTAAAGAGCTGCATCTGAGATTAAGCTGCTGCCTTTTTGCTTTTACACTTCAGTAAGGTCTTGTTTCAGAGTGTGTCTCAAGTTGCCCAGAGGTCACTACTCTCCACCTGCTGCCTCAAAAGAAGCTAAAACTAGGAAAGATCAAATTGTTTAGTGCCCATCACCACTTCTGCCTACACTGAATAATTCTGTATCACAGCTCTAAACTCATCAGCAAGATTACAGGAAATGGACTGAAAACCAAACAGCAAGTTCAGTAACGGAAATTACCATATTAGCAGGATATTTTAAGGGTCTGTGTCTGTCTTTGAAGAAGTTGCAGCTTTTAGTTAAATATTGATATATTCCTTCCATTACCTTTAGAATTCAAAGAAAGCTTTTTATGCTTTGCTGCACCCCACAAGGATTTATCAGTACTTTAAGTTACACAGGCAAACAGCTCCTTCTCAGCATCTAAAGAAAGTAATATCTCCAAAAATAAGTTACATTTAAAAAATACAAACCAGAACTCTTCATGTTTCCAAATGCGGTACATATTAAAAAAAGCTCAGGGATTTCAAAACATAATTTTAGCAAAATAAATCAGAAGTTACTGTACCTCTTATATGTGCCAAAGAATTTGACTTAAAGCTAGAAAGTCTCCTTTGATAACTTAGGGAGAAATGCAATGTCAAGACATTTCAACTTAAAAGACTGAACAGAAATTCTGGAAAATGCAGGAGGTTGAACAAAATCTTTGTAAAAGGAAAAAATAAGTATCCATCCCACTGGGCATCTGCAAAGTTGGTGGGTTTTTGTTAGGTTTTTTTTTTTTTTTTTTTACTTATTTGGATAAAACAGAGTTTTATATTTTTCCAAAATACATTCTTTAATAGTTTGGGGTTTTTTTATAACACTCTCTTTATCAGGCAAAATTCCTTTAAAAAGTACAATAAAAGAAGAAACTATTTATCATTGCCTAGGAACAGATTTTTCTATACTCTCAGGTATTTCAAATAAAACTTATCAAAGACAGAAAAACCTTGACACTTTAAAAAATTAATTTGAATAATATAATGTGAAGTTTTCCTGCCCTCCATCCCCCTGGCTAAGACAAGACTTGTTTTTCAAGGGGAAAAAAAAAATCTCACTGCTTGTGGTGAAAGTAAGTGCATTAAAAACACTAAGAGGGAACTCTAACAGCTTGAGTCCAATGGCAAAAATGAAAATTTAGGTCTGTCGACATGTTTTCTGCCATAAGTACAAACAGAGTTAGCACCAGGTCAGGACGACCTTTACCACCTTCCAGAATATGATGAGGAAGGATGCCAGGTAAACCAAGAGGAGCAAAGGGAAGCAATGCTCTCAGAGAAAGGAACAAGAACTGCTTTGCCACCCGCTGTATGGCATAAGCACTTTAAATCCTTACCCAGAGGTGCATTCAAAGTAAAATTGCACTCGAAACTCAAAATCTGCACCCCAATGTGTGCCCTGCCACAGCAGCAAGGCACAGCCCCTGAGTCCCTCCCAGCCGAGCAGCAGCCCCACAGCCCAGCGAGGCAGGGCAGTGACTGACTCCGAGCCTGCCTGGGCACAGGTGACACCAAGGGCCCTGGCCCTGCCAGAGCTGCCTCACGAGCAGGATTTCATCCCTCTGAGAAGCAGGGAGCCAGTGCAGGCTCTTCAGGTGAGACCACTTGCTTTAAGCACAACATGTCACACAGCAGCGTGGCAGGGCAAAGGCACCCTGGCCCTCCGAGCCCTGCAGCTTGCACAGCACTTCAGGGCTACTGGTCTTCAGCTGATTCAGTGAACATAAAAGTTGTCCATCCCATAATCACCAGCAGTTCTTTTCTAATGTTATACTTCTGCATTTATTCATATTTTTGCTGTAAAATGGCAGGGAGATTAAAAAATAAAAAAAAACAGAAAAGAGAATGAGAAAGAGAACGTACATAATCTTTACATATGTGTAGAGGAGTTTATCCTCTTCTTCACACTTTTATCCATAACAATTAATTTCCTCTACAATTTCAATTAAATTACTTTAAGTACTATAATAAACCAACTTTGCCCAGTTTATTAACTAGGCATGGAACTATTCAGGTCCATTTCATACCAAACAATAAAATCTGAGAACAACACCCTTACTGCATTTAATAAAAAACATTATTTAATTAAAAAATTATATCATCTCCTTATCCCACCTGCATTAAGATTAATTAGTACAAGCTAAATATTTTCGTCTACTAATGTTTATGACTTGTGCTTCACAAATTTCTTATGAAAACACAAATCTCAGGTGTCAAAGCATGTTCACAGACCATGACCCATGAAGAGTCTCATAAGATTTTTGGAACTTTGGCACGTGCCTGGCACAACAACATCTCAGGCTCCAGGCATGGCTTTAATGCAAATATGAGCAACCTTCCCTTGAGGAAGTTGTAAGAAAAGGTCTTTCTTACAGAGACACATCTTGAGTTTTGACCCAGGGAGGCAGAAAACTCAAAACCTCCTTCTTTTGCCACATCTTTTTTTCCTGTGTCATTACTGAACACCAGGTGTACTTTTCCCATATGACACCTGAACAGCTCTCACTGACCCCAATGTTTTGTACTCCCACACTAAGATAAGAAGAGGCTGGGCTGCCCAGCAATATGCAAAATGCAAGAATTGCACCTTGCACAACTTAGGTTTTTCACCTATCGACATGTCAAGCTGCCCTCAGGACAGCTCCTGTCTTCTGCTCCCTCCACCTCACTTCACGCAGGATTTCATGGCGCCTCCACTAGATTTGGGCTTCTACCCAAGAAAGCCAAGAAAGATTAAGAAAGGAAAAAGTGACATGCTGGGATCAATACTTCAAAAATCCACAGCAAAATCACTGGCAGATTTGAGAGGTTCAGTAAACATAAAAGTTGCAAAAGACAAAAAAGAAAAGACAGTGTTTAGGAATTCACCACTTTCCCCTTGTGAAAACAGGGAGAACTCCAACAACTCATTTGTTACTGCAAATCTATTATCTTAGGTTTTTAAAAGGAAGTTGTTAATTATTAATGATTTGTATTTTAAAACTGCGGTGGAAATGACTACTACCTACTGCAACTTCAACTGAAGAGTTAAACACAAGTAAACAAAACAAAACCAAGCAAAACAATTACGTCCAAATGCGTTAACATACAAATGTTTCAAGACTGGCCTCCTGGTCAAGTGGAAATACATAAATAAATGCCATGCAATAATTGTTTTCTATAGTGAAAAACAACAATTTTATTCCTTTTTGAAAACGTCCAATCCAGGGTCAAACAAAAGTGATATTTGTATCTGCGTATGTAATTATGCCTTTATGAATGACATACTAATAATCTTTCCCCCTCTCCCCATGTGTTGTGTAAGATCAAGAAAACCCATTAGCAAGCCATGCTAATATAGTATCAGCAATCTATAAAAACTAAAATTACAGAAATCAATCCAAACAAGTAAGCTTCAGTCACTGTCAAATAGTCCAACAGACTAAATAACTATAAAAGCTACAGTACTAAACTAAAGTTTAATAATGTTTAATACAATTTCAGAACTATATTATTAAGGCAACTAATAATTAAAGTTTGTTTTCTTCTACTATGAACTGATTCTACAGCCAGCCCAGTTCAATCTTTCAGGTTTTATAAGGACATGAAAATCATCAAGTTCCACATTCTTCTGCAGTTATTCAATGAAAAATTTCTTATTAGCAATTCTTAGTGCCATACTTAACCACATTTCCAGCATTCTGGAGCTTATACCTCTGCTCCTAGAGGCAGAATCTAAAAAGTCAGTGCCCAAAATAATCAACAGGAAATTCAGCACAAAGTGACTTAGTGATGAAGCTGACTAGGAATTTTTTATATTCTTTCAAACATTTCAGCAGCTTTTTTATTAATTAGTACTTGATGTAGGAATACCAAAAAAGAAAATACAGAGACCATATAGTATATATGACAAAATAAAATAAAACCTAATTGATCATCAAATTTAGTCTCCTAAGCATGTTTCTGTTTCTGTCATGTTTCTCAGCTGACAATAAAAAATCACGACCAGTTGGATTTTTCCTCACCCAGTGCTCAGACAGTTCCCATTTCAGCTTCACATCCTGAAAAACTGGCTGACGAAGGAGACATATCCCAAAATAAATCAATAGCTTTTTCCAGCTTGGCCCGTGAGATTATTCCCAAGGATGAAGTACTGCAATTCTTGCAGAACTGGAATGCAACTAAGAATGCAGCGGCCACTGTATTTAGGTAGTCCCAAACAAAGTCAAAGTGAACAGCCCAGGCTTCCAAGTAACTTTAATGTGACAGGGAAGAAAAACAGAGTACTGAAAGACATATGCTTGAACTATTCTCCAAAACTGGGCCCAACTCTCTACATCACTGCATGAGGATTCGTGTATGACCAGGATTTCCAATCCTAAACCATGCACCTCGTGAGAATTACTGGCCCTCCTTCCTGGAAAAGGAACAATTTCACAGTTGTCGAAGAATCACTGTCCTCCTTTTGAACAGACATGCCTACTGGTAAACTTCACCATGTTCATGCAATGGCTACAAAAAATGAGGCTTGCACAATTCCTAGGCCAAAATTAAAGCAGATACACAGGCACTGCCATGGTACAACAATATTCCACGGCATCCCAACAGCAGCCACAGTGAAATGGGAAGCTGTCCTCTTGCCTAATCTCTAACATGACAGTAGTTACAAGCACCAGAGTCCTGGACCTGCAGTCCTGTATTTCCAGTGCTGCTAGTGAATCTCTGCTACAAACTTTGCTAGTTTAGGCAAAGCTCCCACTTCCCAATGCACTTGCAGCAGAAGCTATTATTCCAAAACAGCCTCCCGAAAAAGTCACTTGCCAAGGAGCATATCACCTTCCCTACATTTTTTGATTGCTGTCAAATATTTACAGCTAGCATTATCTCCTCTCCTACCAACAAATCCCCAGCTTTGCAAGCCAGAGCGCTACCGTGGTGTTGTCTATCAATTGCCGCGCGCAGCAAGCCTCTTCAGCAGGAAGTTTCTTGAGTGCTCTCCAGATTGATAGGAACTCCAGCTTGTTTATGCTTAAAGAGATTTGACAGCTTCTAACAGCCACTTAAACTTTGATGTCCCATGGAAGCCCCCCAGCCTATTTTTGAAGCATCTGTTTTGTAAAATTTCTGTAGTTAGTAGTGCCAGGAAGAAGCGAGGCCTTATTAACATCAGATTGGCTCTCTCCCACACTAGAACTTGCCAAGTGCTTTCCAACAAAGCTACAAGATAACTTTATGGACTTCTGTGCTTCTGATGCATCCTTGAAGCCTCTCACTCTGGCCAGGAGAAAAATCTCTAAGAGAACCCAAGACCTCACTCACCAATTCCAGGCATGTAACACCATCGTGATTTACCAAAACAACCAGCCAGCCAAAGTCTTCTTCTTGAGTCTGTGGTCAAGCTTGCTGAATTCCAAACAAAACCTAACAGTGCTGCACTGAATAATACAGTTAAAATCTACTGTGAACAGGAAACAGTGATCAGCTTAGCAAACATATATTGTCCATTCATAACATTAAAACCTCTGAACTTGCTACAGTAGGAGCCACTGCCCATTTAAATTAATATTTCACCCCTCAAACTCACAAGCAAACATACCTAACCTCATAAATCAGCACCACTGATAAATCTGACTGGCACAATCTTCTTTCTTATTGGAATATAATTATTTGGAGTATGAATATTTAGAGCATTCATAAGTCATTAAATAAAATTTCAAGAGACTATTACTTTAAAAGTACTATCATAAATTTTTATCCTTCCCCAGCATCAACTACAAGCAACTTCTCTATTCATATCTGATCTGAGATGAACAAAATTTAAGACAGGTTTCTCTATAGGGATGCCTGGTATTATTAGCCTTGTAATTTAAAGAATGAGTATTACTAACACAAGACTGATCTGATCAAGAGAGTTATCAGTGGGGTGAGCAAGACTAGTCTGCATAAAGGGCAGCATAACCTCAGCCCTATTTTTATTTATCCTTTATTCACACAGAGTTAGAAGCCTTTCTCCTGAATCACTTTCCAGCATCAGTCTCAAAGCAGGGTGAGGTGCAGTGGCCATGGCTCCAGTTCAGGACTTGGGATCAGGCCCTACACCTGCAAGACATTTATTAAATACATTCTCAGGCAATTTACTCATTGCTGTGTACTCCAGCTAGCCTCTTTACAACAAGAATGTGTCACCTCTCCCTTTGCATGGTCTGAGCCCAGACAGTAGGTTCAGGAAAATAAAGTGCTCTGATCATGCAATGTCTCTATTTTTCTCACAGTTATCACAATAAAATTAACACTTTCCAGAAGACTGTCTTTTTCGACTGCTCACATTAGGCCTCCCTTAAAATTTTTGTTCTTACATCTGACCACTTCTCCCATGAAATTCCACTACTACTCCACTCACTTTTCCATCTGTTTCAAGGAGGAGCATTCTTCCTAAAGAGAAGAGCAAAACTGTAGGACTTCAGAAACTGCAAAAACATTAAGAAGAGGCTTTTTGAAATTATGTAATTATGCTACTCTTAAGGGCAGCTGGTATCGGACAAGGGTTATGGGTGAGGTTTTTTTGTTTTTTTGTTTCATTTGGCGATTTAAAAAACACTTTTTCTTCGAAAAAATGTAACAGCTTATGTGGAAATCGCAGCTCAGGTGAGAATCTCACAATTATTTTGTGTATTATTATACACACACCTCAAGAAAAAGTGCTGCACTGTACAGAGCAGCACTGTAGATTCCCAAGATCACCATCAGGCACTACTGTAATGTGAGGTTTTTCTTCCTGCAGCAGTGCTCATGGCAAAACCAAGTCACACACTGCAGAAATATTCATTCCTGTTCCAAAGCTAACTTTAACTGGCCTCATATGACAACCTGTTCATGAAAAAGCCAAAATATAAGTTACTAGGGAAAAAAAAAGAAATAATATTCAATGTAATAAAATTATCCTCTCTATCATTCAGCTTAGTTCCTTCACAGCATCCATTCTGAGTTATTAACATTTCCTACGAAAAAAAGAACTATTAGCAATCCCAAAATTTATATTCTGCACTCATTCTAAACAAATCTGGGTAATTACATTTAGGGAATATTTAAATCCAGGTGTTAGACAAAAAAATCAAAATGTAATTATTTTGTGCCACCTGTTCCCTGTACATTTAACAGGAATTTTATAAATAGTTTGAAGGCACAACTCTGTGGTTCTGCTTTGAACTCCTGTGTGATGCCACTAGCTATTTTCTTAAAAAACCACATCAGTGCAATATTAACCAGCAGGAAAATGCTCCTGGTTTTTAGCAGAGCTATTAAATTCTCGTGCAAATAGTTGTCATTTTAACTAGAAGATGCTAAAAATATTTACTAGTCAAAGTTTACAAAAGTAGCCAAAGAATTTATCTCTGAGATAACTGAGAGATAATGCAGATAGTAGTCGCAGTCAAAGCACTCCCTCTCCTGTAGATAATAAACAGTTGAAAGCTTTAAATACTGCTACAATTCAAGTAACCCATCAGGATTTGAGGCCATTTGAAGCAGGAATCAGATCCACTGCAGAATGAGAGGGGAAAAGGGGGGAGGGAGAGAAGAACTGAGTGGGGTGTCTTACATGGCATCTCTCTGGCACACTAGAAATATTTTAACCGAACGTAGGAGAGATTAATTTGACAATGAAGTGCTCCATCGATTAAAACAGAAAAGCTTTGACTCTTTTCAACAATATGCTTAAAGGAGAGACGAACCTTCTGCGTGCTGCAGCACGAGGAAGACAGACTCCTCGGAGATGATGTACTTGTGCAGACACACCATGTTGGGCACGCAGCGGGGGATGATGGTCGTTCTGCTCCTGCTGCACTCACTACTTTTCCTTAGACCCTGACAGAGAACAAAAAGGTCAGTTGTACCCTCAGTTGCCTTTGGAGCCTGCTGTGCTCTGTGTTTATCAACCAAACTAATCTATCCGAGTTACTCTGGGCTTCAGAGAAACCACTCATCTGCTGCTCTATGCCCCTCGGTCCCCCGAGGCTGTGCTGATGGCATCTGGCGCGTTTCCAGAGAACAGAAGATGGCACAAAGCTGCCATTAAAATCAATTACATGGGTCAATGTTTTTATTAGAATCTCTCTCAAACTAAGTCATCAGGATGACACTCAGTTATTTCCCTGTGACCTTTTTTTTAAAATTTTATTTTTGTGTGTGACCAAAAGACACTATTAAAAAAATTCAATTCAAGTCTTAAAGATAAAAGAATGCCTTAGCCTTACAGGTAATCCTCACATTTCTATTTTACTTTACTAAAGACAGCAATCACCTCAATAAAAAGGAAAGAAAAGGATTAGTCTCCTTGAGAGGCAATGATTTTTGGGAGGTAGCACAGGGATGAAGTTGCCAGAAGTGAAAAAATTGATGTGGGAGGGTGGAAGGGAGGGGAGAGAGAAAGAGAAAAAAAATTATGTCAATAGTGTGACCTATTACAATATTGATAAACATAGGCAGTTACATGGGAAATTCAATGTTACCCTATCTGCCAGCAGATAATGTGAGGTTCTAATATACAATATTCACAAATGAACCTTTATGAGAAACAAACAGGTTTGCTGTATCCTGCACATACAATTTCAAAGGCCGATGCATTAAGTTAAGGTGGGTTGTAAGCCAGATCCAAAGCAAAGTTATAAAATGTTAACAAGTAATTAAAGCTTCAAGTTCGGGACACAGCTTTTTTTTCCATCCTTCCTGTCATTAGCAGTGGAATTCCTGTCAAGGGGAGCCTGAAGTAAATGGCCACAAAAACAATACTAAGAACTAAACCAATGGTGAGCATCACAGATGCTCCAAGCGTATTGGGGCCCTGATCTGAAGATTTTTCTGAAACATTAGCAAAACACTTTTTATTCCGATCAAATAACTGTTCAGAAATTTAATGGGTTAGTAACATTAAACTCAGTTATCTTAGACTATTGATGTAAAACATAAGGAAACAAATTTGAAGAAGTCCAGTTGTACATTTAGTCCAGAACCACTTTGACAAGCAGGATATTCCTCAGCTAATGAAGACCAAACACAAAGTGCAGTGGATGTGCTTGGATTAAGGAGAATTTTCACCTTTGTCAGAAGTCCTGAGCCACCAGGGCTTTATAGATGCTTTAAGCAGCACATTAAATGTGTGATTCTTTACCAAAGCCTGCACAGGTGTTGGCCTCAATAACCAGAGGCATCTCGGGTGACTAAACCAGCACACTGGAGCGCCAGGGATGTTAGAGAGAAAGGAAAGGAATGCAACCAAACACTGACAAAAAGAACTCCAGGGCACTTAATATATATTACCATAATAACAATATATTTTAGGGTTACCTCTATAAATTGCATATAAATTTATTTTTGTGTGGTGGTGTAATTCAGGAGGCCCTATAATAAAAGATTATTAGCAAATAATAAAAGATTTTACTCACCTTCAATATAAAAGTCTGCTGTGTTCTAGTGTCCATTACAAGCAATACCTAAGTAAAAAGTAATCAGAATTTATTCAAGATTCACACAAGTAAACCAACAAAACATAGTTCTTAAATCTAATGTTAAATATT
The DNA here is from genome assembly GCA_013396955.1 of Regulus satrapa. NCBI lineage: Eukaryota > Metazoa > Chordata > Aves > Passeriformes > Regulidae > Regulus > Regulus satrapa. Next base: position 395,547 of record VWZN01012208.1, read on the forward strand.
CTTACAAACAAAGCAATATAATCAATTTAAAAATTAAACCCCTCCAGCATACAGACTTGAAAACCAGTTTCTGGGGTTTTTTTAGAGAAGAAATGACTGAGGATATAGATCTCTAAAATAAGGGTAACAACAAAAAAAGAGGTTTTCTTTAGGGAGAAAATGGATGTGGTTTGCTGCAGAGAGTACACCTACAGCTGCAAAAATCATCTCTGTTAGCAGTGCATCACCTCTGTTGAAAGCACTTTAAACACAGCAATGAGAGAAGCACGGAATAGCAACTACACTCTTAGCAAGCTCCATTATTTATGTGTTGAAAATAAAACAAACAAAACATACATGTGTATATACATTTAGGAAACTGCATTTTTAGAAAACTGGAACCCTCCACCTTCAAGTCACCCTGCTCAGGAGTTAAGTGTTTTCAAACTCTAAGAACACAGATGTGCTAGAAAAGCACCAGCTGCAAGACAGACACATGAGCAGCACAAGCTCAACCCTCCTCTAGGAACAAGAGTGTGCCCTCATTGCTTATTTACAGCAGACGTTGTAAACTTCCAGTATAAATATTCACATACAGTTATACCAAAATATTTAGGCTGCAAAATCAAATTCCTAAAGGGCTTCTTTCCCATGCCGGCACTGGGGTTACCTAACACTGGGTTTAACAGACAAGATGCAGCAACTCCAAGTGAGCAGCTGAGGTGCAGTGAAGATCAAGTCAGTTTGCATCCAGAAAGACTTCTTGAGAGGAAGGACAAGTCAGGAGCAACACAGCTTCGTGAGGTGGCAGGAGGAGAGCCCCACGCAGCCTCCCTTCGGTCCCTGCTGTGAGGGGCAGCAATGCAGCCATGCTCCGCTGTCTCTGCATGGCAGCATTCAAAACCTACTCCTCTCCCTGCTGCATCTCGAACGTGAGAAGGAGAACTGAAGACTTTTCTAATCACTTCTCCCTCGCCCTTATTTCACCAAAATATATGAAGTCACAGATTGTTCCCCATTTCACCTTTGGGGGAGGGGAATCAACAGAAGTTGGTGCTGCTGAGATTTTTTTTTGACAAAGGAATAACACAGAGCTTCCGTGTTAAAGGCATGGTAAGGAAAGGCAAATATTCCTAGACTACCGAGTTTGCCAAACAACTTTTTAGGCCTCTTACATAGGGCTTCCATAAACAGTGGAAACCAACTCAATAAATAATGGCTATAAAACTGGTTTTGTTACCCTTGCTTAACCAAAAGGTGAAAAATCAAAATTAAAGAAAAACCCAAAACCACATCAACCAACCAAAGAATACCAACAGAACAAGTGAAAACTAAAAGCCACTTCACAAGAGGTACTAAAAGAAGATAAAAACACATAAACATCTATGTGTTTACAATCACTCTCCTTCCTCTTCTCTCAAGTTTGTTTGCAACTAGATGCTGCTCACATTGAGGCAATAAATACGAGAACATATGTGATTTTTTTTTTTAAATGTGCCCTTTGACTGTCAATATCTCCCAAACAGGTGTTGGCTAAATGATTATAAATTGGCCTCTGGATACACCTCTTCAACTGAGCCGTACAGGACTGGTGATAATATAATTAGACCTAAAAACATCAGGCTGGTGAATGCTTTCCATCTGTTTGGCAATAATGTTTAGTTAACAATAGTCTTTAAAAGAAGCACCTTCAACTTCAGTTCTTAAAGTTATTTATAGGGCCATTCTTAACACACCAGCACTCTTGCTAACAAGAGCTTTAGCCACTTGGAAATTATTAGCCATACGGCTGTATATGGAAAGGAATGGCAGCATTTAACATCTGTATCTCTCCAGATTTACAAGCATCAACCTCATTTAAAGTCATTTCTTAATGAACAGTTCCGTGGTCTGTATTAATATTATAGTTGCATGCACAAAGATCATAAGGAGCCAAACATTTTTTTAATACCAACAGTAGGCCAATCAGTAATGAAGCTGTCAGCATAAAGGACAGAATAATAGCTTCTTTAACCCTCAAACAGGATTTGTTCATTTGTAGAGTAGAAGACACCAATTTAAAAACTGCTCATGGGTTTGCTCACCTTTATAAAGACAAAAATCTAATTTGGTACTAATTTGATACAATTGTCTTTCCAATAAAAGGCTCCTAAAGCCATCTTTTATTCCATGATAAAACAACTGCTATAACTAAAACTGTCATGAAATAATTACCTTTGATAGCATACCTTATTGCACAAATACAATTAATGTATTCCTCCCTTTCATTTTTCACACTTGCTTATCAGCACTGTATTAGCATATGGTGCAACAGAAGAGATTACTGAGCCCTCGCCCCGTAAGTTGAGGTACAGAGCCACGACCACTAACGCCAATAAAGCAGGCAGTGGGTCCCTGTAGGGTAACTTCATCTGCTGTTTTATTGCAGCATCAACATGAAAGCAGCAGCTAAAGTTTTATACCTGCAGTAACAACAACTAATAACCCTGTGCCTTTGAGGTTAACTACCTACATGGACTACCCCGTCCAACTAACCAGCTCTTTTCTTTTTGCTTCCCATCAAGCATGGTACCTTCCCCAAGTGACTAACACCTCCTTTACAGCTCCATTTCATTTTAGGGACAATTATTTCATTGTTCAGTACCAACCTTTGACAAGACTGTCTACTTCAAAAGGGACTCCAAGAAGCCCAGGAAGAGCCTTGGAAGTTACTTCAGAAATTCATGTAGTGATGGTCCATTTGGCCCTGGCAGACTGCAGACTTTACACGGGCCCACCAAATCAAAAATTTGTTTCAAGGGAAAGCAGCCGGCATGCATTATTTCAAAGATATGATTTAACCAGATTCGCCCAAATAATTAAACATGAATGGGTAAGTCACTATCAGAAAGCTATTTCGGAAAGCAAAGTCCAGGACTTACATCCAGGAAAGAGAGGGTCACAAGTATAGTTGCTTGACTTTTTTATCACTCACCCAGGGCAGAGGAAGGTTCGCAGCTCTTGGATGCATTACAGCATTGCAGAAGGGCACAACTGACCCCTGCCACCTCAGGCTTTACAGCCTACTTATAGGCAGCACTGCACCAAGTCTCCTGTTTGCATTCCTTCACACTTTTCTCCCATGGCAAGGAGTTTTTTCAGAATTCTAAGATTCCTTTTTAAAATGCAAAGCGTCATGATGGGACGGACCAACAGGATTCCACAGAACATTCCCTAGGACAGAACTCTGCTGTTCTCCAGAGCAGATCACACAGAGATGATGGCATCAGCCTAGGCTGCTTCTAGCTCACGTGAGCTGACAGAACACCTCTTCCACCATGTAAGTTGTAATATTTAACGCCTCCTAACAATGAGCTCTAACTTTCAGCATCCTGTCTCAGAGAGGAGGGAGAAGGTGGCCCAGCAGGGCACTCCTGGGCACTGAGCAACTGGACTGTGACACAAAAGGAGACAAGGCAAAATCCTATTTGTAATACTAATGGATGAACAGAGTCAAGGTCCACATATCATGCTGGCTCTTACAGCTCTGTTGCTTATTCATTCTTTCTCTATTTCTTTGCTCTGATGACAACCTCAACACGGCCAAAAACACTGACACTCAAATAACAATTACCACAAATAAATATCTAGTGTAAATATGTGTCTTCAGCAGCACAGACATCCCAATTTTGTACAAGCACTGGAGCTCTCAGGAACATCCCAAAAAACAAGTGAACACAGCAGCACCGCATGACAGCATCTCAGTAAAGTACAGATAGCAATACCCCTCCATGATGCCAAACAGGATTTCTTACTTGTGAATTATTTTTTTTTCCTTTCCTAAGTCAGGAGTTAATTCTGATGCTGACAGCAGCTACTTAAAAAATTAGCTTCTTAGATTTGATTTACAGTGTATCCAACAGCTTAGAGGAAAATAAATTTAATTCAATTCAATAGAGTAGGTATAATTACTCGGAGAAAAATAAAATAAAACAAAACCTGCTTGGTAAACAACTGCAATCCAGCTTTAAGAAAACAGTTAATTTTAAGATCCTTTAAATGCACAGAAATTAGCAAATGTTTCGGTATGCTAATTTTTTTTTTAATTAAAAGATATTTCTGCAGTAAAAGCTCTTTCATATGCACTACTGATTCTTCATCAAACGTTAAGTTTCCAACTTAACACCAGTATAGCCGGTGGCAGCCTGAAGGTTTACCATCTGCTGCCACCCAAAGTCACGGTGGCCACCTTCAGAACATATGCATCAAAGCCCTGAGATAAGAGACTGAAGGAATACTGCAGAAGTCAGCATAAGGGGGAGCACAGAGCCAGGGGCAGGCAACAGGCGAGGCACCAGGAAGAAAGAACGCGGTGAAGCAGCAGTCACCCCGGCGAGCACCCCGCCAAGGTCGCAGGGGACAGCGCAGGAGAAGGAAGGGCAGCTCTGAGCCGCGCTGCTCTGCTGCGGGCAGCATCAACACCAAGGCACAAACCCCGGCACGCCACACACACACTGGCTTCCCCAGCTCCCCTTCCTTTCCTTTCCCAGGATTTTTTTCTCCCCCTTCCTTCTCCCCTGCCCAGCGTCTCAATACTGATTTTTTTTTTCCCCCGGTTTCTGTTCTTTCAGGACATAGCATAGAACATGCCTGTGCTTTTTATTTACTGGAGCAGCTTTTAACACTAATCAAAACAAACACATAAACACATTTGCTTACAAAAATGTGACTTTAGGTTCGCTAGCACAAGTGAAAAATAGCTCGTGCCTGATCAAAGAAAATGGAATGAGATCCCTTACTGCAATACCAGACAGCAGAAAGGTTCCCAAGACAAACTACAGCTCAGGAATTATTTTAAAATCAGCTCCATTTTGTTAGTAAATTGCTGGTTTACACTGAAAACACATAATGTAAATACTGTCACCAGTGGGCCACCTATTAACTCTGGTCCTTATCTGCTAAACAAATGCACCCTTATCATAGGATAGATATTCTAGCAAAAGTCCTACAAACTTGAATATGTATCAGATGATCATCTTGGATTTTTTTCTTACCCCACCAGCTGGAAAATGCTGTAGTGACAGATGACAAGGAACAAGACAAGTCATCCACCTGATCCCTGGCACGAGTATTTGGAACTGCAAGAAAACTCAGCCAGGGCTGGAGCTCGGCTGGGTGCTGCACTCAGGACATGTCTGTGCTGATGGACAGGAGCAGGGATGCAGTTCTTCCTGCTCTCCTCAGCTGTGCCGGCTGTCACAAGGCTACCAGGATTAAAAGATCTACTTAACACAGATTTATTCTTGTCACTTTTCAGATTACACCACCCGGACTCTCACTCGTCTCCCTCTGTTGTTACAGAAAGAGATTACATTTGGCTAATATGTATGAAAAATGTGATTATTCCTTATCCTTGTACCTGTGCAATATGAATTATCTTCAGTTTGCAATTATTCCTCCTTTCAAACCATTATTCTAAGGAACTTACAGCCCGTATATTCTATGACTTGGAATAATAGTGTACTTATAAGACAAATGGTGCAGCTTTAAATAATGAAAATGCTAAGAAAGCAGCATACATTCAAATTCGAATTTTTAAATACTTTGAAGTTGGTTAGTAACAGAGAAGAAAGTCAATTTTCTTAAAGTAAACTAAAAACTGGCCAATAAATTACAAATGGTGAAATATTAACCTAGAAAATATATCTGGCATGTTTTTTTTACTAGTGAAGCTTTTTGGAATATGAAATGCACTGGCATCCCAGAGTAACTGCCTAGCACAAATTATGTACTAAGCAACTTAGTAACAGTTAGGAAGACAAACTTAAATATTTTTGCCTCAAAAGAAAGTATCTCAATCATTTATTTTTTTTCTGAAGGCCAGAAGACCTATAGTACAGCCTGCAGAAGAACATACAACAATGTAATTTTTTTTTTTTCTAAAGGCAAGGGCAAAATTTGCATTACTCTACCAAATCTCACTCAAGTCAAAAGAAATTTTAGTGAGACAAACAAGAAAGAAGCTAGAGAGAACCTAAGGATTACAACAACAAATACTCAGAAATGTTCAGATATGTGTAAATTAAAAGATTTCAGGAAAACAAGTGGCAGGTGTTTGGGGACAGAGAAGAAGGAACAGGACTCTTTCTAGCTGGCAGAAAGACTACATTTTAAAGTTGAGCAAGCTTTGTTACTCGGGGCTTGAAACCTGACAGTAGCTTAGGAATAATCCCACAGCAGTAGGGAAAGGAAGGTGGTGAGCCAAGAAATCCATTTCGACAATAACTCTGTAGTGGGTTTGATTTTGTAGGAATTGGCAAGCCACTTAAGAAACTGAAAGATTATCAAGACATAAAACCAGCTCTTAAAATTTTTGTTTGTATGAATAGCTATTATTATTACTGAGTTTCAGATTTTGGACGTCTTTGCCCCTGCTATTTTCCATTATTATTACTGAGTTTCAGATTTTGGACGTCTTTGCCCCTGCTATTTTCCATTCTGCCCTGTTTGCATGCACATCCCAGCTCCCTCTCTCCCACACCTCTTAGGCACACGCAGCCACTCATTCAAATCCATGAGATGATCTAAAGACGCTCGACAGAGTGCACCTGAGAGTCAGGGGAGAGAAAACATCTGCTACGGTCAACTCAGTTTCACAGCTGCAACAGTCTTTAATCTCACCCCACAATAGAAGGCTGAACATTTAAGCTCCTAACAAACACCAATAGGACATGGTAGCTCTGTCTGTTATTCAGGCACAGCAGCACACGTGCTGCCATAAGAAGGGCCTCCTCCTCCTCCTACCCCTCTGATTAAATTTTCTTAGAAATAGCCATAACCTGTTTGAATTCAACTTCAGGACTGGCAAATTACGCCAGTGATTTGTGAAGTTGACATATATCGTATATGTTTCTGCTTTTTGGCACTTTCATTCATTAAGCAGACAAGCAGAAATTATGCTTTATAAATAATGAATAATACTAATTTGGTTCTCCTGCATATTTTTAAACTTGCTTCACCAGAATGTACAGCCACCAGAGTCAGGACCCCTCAGCATGGGAGACATTAAAAACCCCCTATATTCACAATTAACAGAATTGCTTCAATTTTCTAAAAAACATTATCTGTCTCAGAAACTCCAAAAAATAATTTTACCACACGGCCCTGATGAGAGTATGTGATTTTATTAGGTTCCATAACAAAGCTTAACAAAAAGTGTATTGAACAACAAGCTCAAATGCACGGACAGCTGTGGAAGAACTGAACGCAGCCAGTGCCAGTACTGACAGTGTGCCTTGATGGGGGACCAGGGGAGGGGATAGAAGGGACATGAAAGACAGCCATTGGTTACAGAGGCATAGTTATTACTTAATGCACTCTGCTTTCAAGATGAATCTTTAAATTGAATGAATCTAAATAACAGAGGGTTCTAAAGAATAAGAAATTGGGTTTGAAACAGCATTGTGAAGGTATCCAGCAGCACCATAACAAAGTCCTTTCTTTAGGGGCTGGTTGTAGCTTCAAAGGAAAGATTTGCCTAGGGCAGAAACTCAGCACAGAACCTGCAACCTTGATTTTTAATTAGGCAAATTTTGAAAGCAAAACTCTTTCCTATTCCAAAAAAGAAGTTTTCTACTTTAAGGTACATGAGCTGATAAAATAATTGATCATTCGTAGTTGGTGATAACAACAGCTACCATATTTAGATATTTGTTTTCAATGCAGTAACTCTGGTAACATTAATAAGAACCCAAAACAGCAGCACCTCACTTCCCAAATCGTTTGCAGGACAAAAGCCACCTTTACAATTAGATTACACCTCTATTTTCAGAAACCTACTCACAGGCTCTTCCCATATTAAACATAAAAAATACCTGCAAATACTACCTTGTTAACTTTTGACACCATGAAGTGAGCAAACACAGCAGCAGGAGAATTCAAAAACAAAAAAAGAATGGCTTCCCCAAGCAAAACATTAAGATTGTTTTGGTCTAAAATAGTCAGATTTTTACTAGAGCCTTTGCATGAGAGCAAAAGCAGAAGGATGGGAGGCAAGGCACATATGGGCATACCTCCCTGAATTTTCACAATAATTTAAGGTGCTTAATAATGCTAAGATCTCTAACTGTCTCTGATTTAGCAGAAGAGGGTCATTGCAACAAAAATTATTGAGGTGACAAGGAAGGTGAAAGGGCAGACAGGGAAAGAAAGATTGCACGTTGGGAATAAACTAGGCTAAAATGAAATATCTAATAATTCTGCCTTGTCTAAAATAGTTTGAAAAACCCAGAGTTTCAGGTAGCAACAAGCATTTTGCACGTGGAAATGAAGCCAATTCAAAACACTTGAAGAGGCTTCAAAAGAAGAACAAAGAGTGACATTACTCTAAGGGAAAGCACTGAACCTTTCAGCATTTGAATGAGGGAAGGTTAACAGCTGGTTTTCTCGAGGCAGCACTGTAGCAGGCAGACACCACTCTGGGCTTCAGCAGTGGGAGAACAAGTCTGCAAACCGACCAACACCATTTTTAAGTCAGTGTGTTTAAGGCAGTCTTGCACAGGGTTAGTCAAGCCAGCAGTTATAATGCCAGTGGCTCAGTACTACCCACACTCCCATTTTCTGCTGAAACTAAAGCAGCTACCTTAGGATTAGAATGGAAGATTACTTTCAGGCAAAACTCTGCATGGTGCTGAATCAGTTACAGCCTCGTGCCCAAAAGCACAACATCTTCAATGCTGGCCCTAAAAATCAAAATCCATTTTCAGGAAAAAGCACGCTGTGTCATCTACTTGGCTGCAGCAAGGATACTTACATATTGATTGGATTTCAACATGATGTGAGCTTTAGGGCATAGGGAAGCAGAGAAGGAGGGAAATAACAGTGATGGTGAGGAAGGAAGGGAGATGGTGCTTTAAACCAAAGGCAGGGGTATCTGCACACTTCTGTTTCATATTCACATGCATTTTGTGTACGCATTATAAAAACAAATAAAATATTCTCTGGGCTTAGAGCAGGTTTTCATATGCCTCATAACTTCACAAACACCTAAAAATATATGCTAAAAAGTAGCATACTCAAAATAAGGCTAAGATAGTGACAAGAGAATCTGGAAGTAGGAACACAGAGTACAGAGACAGACACTTGAAAGAATCCGGTTCCTTTTTCTACACAATAATTAAACATGAACTATGAGCCCAATGATACTGTTTACACAGGAGCATTCCAGATGTATGCACAGGCCCTGCTACTCCATGGATACATTTGCAACTCTGATAATCTCGTATTTTTGTTCTCATTAGAACCCTGATTCTCCCCAACTCTGCTTCAAAGATCTAGACATGTTCAGCTCACACCTGCTTACTGAAACTGCTCAGAATGCTAAGGAGATCTGGTACCACCAAGGACTGCAAAAGCTTCATTCTGGTCAAGCATCTTTTCCAGTAGCTGCTCATTAGCATTACACAAGAACAGAGATACTGAGAAAGTCTTTCTTGATCCATTTCCAACATTTCTGCAGGTTCACTCTGTCAGAATAATTCACAAAATCCACACACACTGCATCCATTTAGTGGCTACTAATTTAATTAAAATGGTGGTCTTTCCAACATGTCTTTCTGATATGTATATAGAGTGGAATTACAGGCTAAATTCTGTACTTACAACTGAGGGAAGAAGATACACTGAATATGAAGTCAGAGCTTAGAAAACCTTGTGTGCTATAAAAACAACCATAATACCTAATGTATACAGCCCTCTAAGGAGAAGTTATCAACTTATGCACACAATTACCATGAAACAGGCAAAGAAAAACAAAAACCAGTCCCAACAGCTAGGTTCAGTCCAACAAGAAAAAGAAACCAAGTAATACAGACCTCAAGGGATGAGCCACAGGTTTTTGATGCACGTTACAAATGCATAAATTGACCATGCATCAGTAGCTCATGCACAAACCAGGGGACTACATAAGGAACTATCAAAAGGCACAAGGGATTTGGCACAGCAAAAAGGAAACGAGCCGTTACAGTCTGCATTAGCCACTGTCATACTGCTGAATAATGCATCACCTTAAAAGTATTTGGTAAGGTGGTAACTAATCAGCATTATCAAAACAACCCAACAATTTTTCTGGTCTCTTAATTAGGCTTGCAAAAAAATCCGTATGGTCCTTTACTGTTTACAGAAGGGTATTATCCTGGGATTTTGGAAGACATTATTTGCATGACTCAAAAATAAGCTGGGCTTCATTGCTGAATCTCTGTCTTGGCAAGGGATTTCAATTCCAAATTCTCAGGGAAGGAGAACAGTTGTGTGTGTCTCCAGTTCCTATTTCAAGTAAGAGCTCAAAATTAAGAATTTCTACGCTTCTATATTTCCAGTATTCACCAGACTGTTGAACTGAAAACACATCAACTTGTCCTTACCCCAGAATGGCAACCATGATTTCATTTTTGAAAAGCAGGCCTCATCCTACTGAATGCTACCAAACATGTACCTTACCCTTTAGCTCAAATACATTTTGCATGACCTTACATGAATTGCTTAGATAAAAGCCTTTTTTTTCTTCTACTTTTGTTATTTTAAAGTGCAGATGCATTTGAGTCATTTTCCCCTTTTGTTTCATATCCTTAAGATCCACAGCTTCAAAGACAAAATATCAGCATGCAGTCGATTTATGACTGAATTCTTGAAGAGACACTGAAGAATTACCTTGTCAATCACCCCAAGGACTCTGAAGGTCTTCAGTTCCTCGGCAGGGCTCCTTAGGTTCCAAGAGGGCCTTGAACTTAGTGATCCTGGAGGCTAATGGAAGATATCAAAGATTATACATCAATCAGGGTGGTACTTGAAGGAAGACTGCCTGCTGAAGCAAATGCCAGGCCGAAGGAAACTAAATTTATCATAAATCAGAGAGACTGAAGATGAAAGGAGAAGTTTTCTGTTTGTCCTTAGTGGGGGGAAAAAAAACAACTTGCAAGTAAATAAAAGTCAAGATAGCACTGAAAACAAAAATTTAAAAAAGAAAAAAGCAATTAATTTTTTATATTTTCTATGCTTAATGGAATCCAGCAATTGATTAGTTAGTTCTTACCACATAATAATAATCAACCAAAGCCTTACAGGTATTCTGGGTACAAAATAATTCAGAGATCACTGAGGAGGAGAAAGCAAATTAGAGGCTTTTCAAGTCTGAAGAACATAAAACATAGAATTATAAATAGGGTTCTCTTGCTCTCTGGTGGGCTTTACAAAATCTTTTAATAATAAGGTGCACAACAGAAAAGCTTCCTAAAGCTGCCTCAGAAAAAAGTAGCTAGCTGTGTATCAATAATCTAGAAATTAACACAACAGCAAGAAAATTGGCAGGTGCTAACTATTCAAGTAGTTAATATGCTAATATACATAGATGTTTGTCCATATTAAGTTTTGTAGTTTCTCAGAGCAAACTTAAAGCTCGCATGTCGGGGGGGAAAAATTTTCGACTGGAAGTCTTTTGAGACAAAGATCAACCTTTTAAGCATCCCATATACATCTGGCATGTGAACAAATATTTTCAGCAGTTTCTAGTTGCCAACTGAGAGAACTCATTAGATCCTCCTCCAAAAATTCCACATGGAGCTTCTAGTAGAAGTTCAGACCTGTATCTCTGCCTCACAAATAAGGTAACTCCATTTGCAGAGGTGCTGAACTCCAAATTCCTTTGAAGCATAACCTGGCCTCCCCAAGTAGATTTCTATCACACAAAGGTGCAAAGGAAAAGGAAGATCAGCATTCTGAGGCAACATTTAACAGCTATGTCACAAAGGAAATGGTTGGAAAGCCAATATGCTGTGGATTAAATGCTTAACTATCAGGAAAAATCAATTTTTTTTTTTTTTCCCTTGTGATGCAAAACTCCAAGATCCTGAGCTAGGCAGAGCGATTTCCTGCCCCCCTATTTTTCCCCCTCAGGCATCCTTACTGAGCTATCCTCGAAGACTTCCCCAAAACTAGGCTCATCCACTCAACAACAGTCTCTCCTTTGAAATCCCTTCCTAAAAATCAGTTCTTATGTAAGTACTGACTGCCCACAAAATCTAAAAGAAAGGGCCATAAATACATGCTCAAAAAGCTTGGGGAAAAGTGTTATTTTCTGGGCTCAGTGTTTAGGAGTTTATTAGTTACCTTCATTTTTTTGTACGGATCAGATAATTGTTTTGTCACATAAATCCCTGCCAAGCAGGAATATCAACAGCAGTTAAGAGAAAACAGCCCAGATTCTACAATCTAAAGGCTTTAACAGGAAGAATAAAAAAAGAAAACTCTACATGAACTTTTTTTTCCAAACCCAATTTCAGTTCCACATTCCAGTGAGCTGTTGAAAGTATTTTGAGAGTGTGCAATTTTTCTGCAGTAATGAAATACTTCCTTTGAAACAAAGAGTTGCGCTAACACAGTTTATTCATGACAAGATTTCAAAAGCATACTAAGGAATACATTTAAAAGAAGAGAACATTTCCTAATCCTCTACACTACTATAAAAGATTTTCACTTTTATCAGCTTGCTATTAAATTTTGTAACCATTCCTCAGTAATCATGCTTTCAAAATTTTCTCTTATGAATAACATTTCAGCCATGAATTAAGTTCATACACCTCTACAGAAGTCAATAGTTGTCTAATAATGCTATACAATCAGATTTCTGCAGCCATCCTGGCCAAAGAGCCAAAAAAACCCCAGTATATATATTTTAGGTCCTCCTCTAAAATGTGACCAGTGATGGCACGGTTGGTAATACTGAGTATACACATGGGATTTTATATGTGTGCTCTATACTCACTCCCTACCTTAAAGAGATTTACAATCACATCCACAGCTCCCAGCAGACTCTCCATTTTTATCAGTTTTGCTCTTTACAGTACTTTTGTTTCACTGTTTCAAAGTCTAATAGGAGAGCCCAGTGATGGGGAGGCATCACGTTGTGTTGTGAAGCAGGCTGGAAGCAAACTCTAAATTCCCAGAACAATTCCCAAAACTACAGCAATTAAGCACTCTATGAAACAGCCTGCTCCTCTGAATAGAGTAAAAATCCAAGCTCAGCATCTAAGCAGCAGTAAGAAAAATAACTAAAAATCCTCGCTCTCATCAAAAAACAGAAGAACAAAAAAATGCAGGAAGGAGAATAACAAAAAAAAAAAATCAAACGCTTCATTTTCCTTTAGAAATTAGACAAATATTCTGAACAAAGTGTCAGGCTACCTCTGCCTGCAGGCCTTCAGCAGCCTGTCCAAATGCTCAGCATGCAGCTCAGGTATCCCAGGATCTTCTCTGCTGTGGTCAGGCCCTCTCTGTTTCCAGACTACACTCTGAGCTGCATAGTTGGATTTATCCAGAGTTAGGACAAGCATCACCAGCTGCTCTCCCACCATCACCTTTAACTGTGTGTAAATTTCAAGGAGAAAAGGCGGATGCTGATTGTGATGCTCCTGCAAGGACCCAGCAGCCTGTGGCCACTGCTTGCCTTTGGAAAGCTCTGGTTTTGCCAGAGGAAATATGGCAATACCCCTTGCCTCAGCTTTGGCATCACTGCCAGCAGGTAGAAGAGCAGAGGGAGACAGAGGAGTACTCCACCAGCCAGGCAAGAGAAGGAGCATTTAATGTTAACCTCATTTAAGGCAAGAGCACTACCCCTAGCCCAGTGACACAAATACCATTTGATGGGAAATCACAGAATATCCTGAGTTGGAAGGGACCCACAAGGACCCAGCTCCTGGCCTCGCACAGGGAAACCCCAAAAATCACACCATGTGTACATCTTGGCCTGGGGCCCTCCAGCACCTGTGGTGGGGGTTCCTTGCACCCCTTTACTTCCTGGGATACAGTGAAACATGAGGAATGGTGGAATCCTGGTCCTTCCCTGGTTGCTCAAAGCAATGCATGTGCTCCAGCAGAGACGACCCTCGCACTCATCCCTCAAAGCTTTCCCAGCACAACTGCTATTTTCCCTGGATTTCCCTCTAATTAAATATTTGATCTTTATTTTCCCCTCTTCATTCTTTCATCCAGAAGGCTCTGCTAATTTAACTGCTAATGCTGCTAACATCAGTCACCACTGATCTTCAGGATAAGAAAAGAGAACATTCATGAATACCAGTGCAGATCTGCACATCAAAATGCAATCTCCCCTTGCCCTTCAGAGGTCTGAGTCTGATGATTTCAATACCTGTCTACCTGTAGCATAGCCATATCTTCACTTGTAGCAAGGAGATGCCTTGTTTTGATGCAGATACACTGGTATCTGCCTCAGGGGTGTGACAGTGCTTCCAGCTCTCCTGGTCTGGTAAACATCCTGGCTCTCTCTGTGCCAGAAGAAAACCAGGTTGGATTTCTGCCTGCATCTGAACCAGGCAGAACAGTGTGCTTCACAAGGCCCTCAGTGAGCACCAGTTGGGGAATGCACCTTTCCTGAAGCTGGGACACACCTTAGATGTAATCCTAGAAGTTGAGACTGAATCTCTTATTTTATGTTAAATTTATATCTCACAGAACTATAGCAGTGTATTTTCTTTATACTTCATGTAATTTTCATGCACACTTAATGAGAATTTTAGGAAGATATCTTATGGAAACCACAAAGACTGCTTCTTCTGTTTGGGCATCAGGCTTGCATGTACCTCTTGTTACTAAATTGCTTTGAAAATCAAAAATAATTGACATTTTAAAAGACAACAGCTTTCATAATGGTGCAAAAAGAAACAACTCTGAATATATGAAGTTAGGCGTAAGTAAAAACAGAACTAATTTCAAAGAGGGAAAAAAATATGCTTTATAAAAACTACCAAAGTTAAAATGGCCCCACAGCCTGCACAAGCAGCTGTGCTGGGCTTTGCAGCTGAGAGCTATGCAAGACTCCAGCTTTCTAATGGTTAATCCAGTGTGATTCAGAGGCTGCTGCTGCAGCTCCCACTCAGGCTTGGAGGTGGCTCCCCAGAGATGCTACTTATAAAGGGGCAGAGAATCTGCAAAGTGTCTCTCACACAGCGCTCTGTAGCACTTGTCCAAGAGACAGTCCTTGAGGCTGCTGTGTTGTAGCAAAGGAGGAAGAAAAAGACAGCATTTGCTGCAGTTTGTTTTTCCAGAAGGTTCACATGCCTGTTTAAAAGCTCCAGGAGCTGTCTCCACATCTCCTACTCTTATTGGGTCACAGCAAGGCTTTCCTCAATGTTTACAAGACACTCAGATGAGTTCTCAGCTCAAGGTCACAGTTGTGTCGGTTCCCTATGTTTCTTTTAAGCCCTCTACCCAAAACCTTTCTTTAACAATGCCAAGGATTCTCCAAACACCATCTTCTTGTGCTCCTCTCTTGACCACTTGAACTTGCAAGCAGCAGGGTGGTTGCTAAGGATGCCATCCTTGAGAGCTACACTGCTGAAAAGTACCAAGTAGTTGTTCTTTATTTGGCCTCCATGACATCAAAGACAATTTTGTTTCTCAGCTCTCAAATACCAGACTTTTGCTTCTTTAGGGAAATCTGGTCTTGGAAGAAGCGAGGGCCTGGCATTTCCAGCCATGAATGAAGGGCTCACTTCCCCCTGCCCAGGCCCCCAGAGAAAAGCCAGCCTCTGTGTGTTACCTTCACGTGGTGCTCAGGTGGCAAAGGGGCACATTTAGTGGGCACAGTCTTTTGAGACTGCTCCAGGTGGCTCAGCAGATTGGCTGGCATCCCAAGCCTTTGGGAGATCTGACAGGCTGAGAAGTGCAGGACAATAATCGAACCTGCACTTCTGAGCTTAGCCTTTCCCTTGCTGGACAATCCTCTGGCCTGGTGGAGGAGGAAGAAGTGAAACTCCATGTGTACAGGTCAGCCTAGTTCTGATGTCGATGTCCATGACTGCTCCTTTTAAGGGCACAATAGGAAACACAAAGCTACCTACAGCAGACAAGGGTGACAAAGCACTTCTGCCCTGTGACACCTGGTGATGAACAAGAGCACTTTGCCTTAAATCCCCACGCCCAGTTACTAGCCAGACCCCTTCCTCCAAGGTGCAAATGGTCTCTGCAACCCCACTGCCCACGACATTCCCTGCACTGAACCATGCTTTCCATAAGAAAACTGCACTCTGCCAGTCCTAACAGGGGCCCAGGTACTGCACTAGCTGTGCCCATCACAGACTTAATGTCTTTAGGAGAGCAACACAAGGATCTGCCCCGGGATCTCCCAAGAATCACACTGTGTACAGAGGCAGGGTCTGTCAGTGCACTTACCACTGTCCATATAGGGTGGAATAACTCATGCAAACTCCAATATAACCTATTTTGGGCAGTAAAAATAATATGCAGTAACTCAGGTGCAGGTATTCAGATCTGCTAACAACCAAGATGCAGGAACAATCACATTCCTCATTATCCTTAAGACATTAAGCAAAAGTAAAGAGCATGTCAATTCTTTGTGGTCCCTACCACTACCCTCACAATAATTTTGTGAGTTGATTCCTTCTCCTAGGTAACTTTCAGCTATGAACAAGAGACAAGCTGTTCCTTCCACAACCATCATGACCCATAAGCACCATCTGCCCTTGATATTAGCAAATTCCAAAGTTCTAAGATAAAAGTAAAATTTATGCATTATGAAGAGCAGCAAATAAAGGACATGAAAATACTTAGGAACAAACTTAGGAAAAAACCAAGGGTAAATCATGGCTGCATGGCCTTTTTTTCTTTTTTGTAAACAAGAGAAACAGATATGTGCAACACTTTGTACAAAACAAGATCTGACATAATTTGTCCATTTTGAGTTTCAACACAGAAGGAGTTTTTTTTATTCTCTGCTCTTTTTTCTTGTCTTATCCCAATTAAATCTACTTTTCTTTGGATCTGCAAAGAAGGCATGTGTCTTATTCAGTACAGCATAAAAGAGGAAATACTTTACCTCTCAAGCTCACACAGAAAAATGCAACCTATTTCTTCCTCCTTCCCAACCACAGCTAGTTTTTAAACTTATAAAAAGGCAAAAATAGGTTGTTCATGGATTTTTTTTCTCTTGTTCTTCAGTTTCCAAACACACTGAGGATTCCATTCAATATAGCTTCTTCCCCATTTTCAGGGGTGTTTGACCCAAAGAAAGAATACCTAGTAGGAGTTCGTATCTGTCCAAAATATTAAATTGTTCAAAGTACAGTTCATAGCAACAGCAAGACTCCAACCCTTACAAAATACATCCCATTTGGAACATCCTCAAAATTGTACTTGTGGGCTCTCAACATGAAAAAAAATCTACGCTTAAAAAAATCAGTGTCTTTGCTTTTTAAATTTACTTATTAGATAGACAGCTTTTAGAAGGCTTCCAGTTTTTGCAGCAGTTGTCTCCTTAAAGCATTTTTAGATCTGTGCGAAGTAAGAAGCAATAATCTTCTATCCCTTTCATTATCCCTTGATATTAGAGAGTCAGGAAGTTTGTAGCTTTTATACTTACTGCAATAGGGCAGTCTTTGACAATAACACAGTTTAACTTGACTGCAGCAAAAGTCTAAAGTAGAAACAGATAAATCCCAAAGGAACTGTTTAAGGAAGGGCAAGTTAGATATTTACTAAGGGTATCTTAGAACAAGCTTTGTTTGCCTTTCGTACAAGCACAGATAAGGATATTCTGCTCAAGAAATTGGAAATTAGCACAGAAACTTCTCAAAAATCAAGAAGGAGCTGATCCCACAAGCATATGCAAGCATATCCTATTCAAAAGGATCAGGAAAAACCCTTGTTCAATTAAGGACTTGTTCTGTGGAAAATTAACCTGATCTCCTCTACCCTGTGCTTGGCTCACTTGTGATACATCATTATGTGCTAGCCTAAAGAAACCAACAACACTCCCTACAGGACCAAGCAACATTCTCATGGAAAAGTCAAATGAAATGTTACGTTCTAGCGTGGTCTTTGGCTTTACCTTTAGATTCTTCAGCATGATGAAAAATGTCCACATCATCAACCATAAGCAGCAGGAAAGCATATGAAAATGCAGTCCTGTATTAAACCAAGCACTCTTCATAACATCATGAAGAATCAAAAAGAATGGCAACTTAACAGAAATACAGCATCAGAATATTCCTCGGGCCTCCTAAAAGAGAAACTCTGGACAGCTTTGCTACTTAATTAGACCAAATTCTGGGTGAAAAAAAAAAATCAGAAAATAAATAATTGAAGCCTACCATAGAAACAGACGCATCTTCAGAGGTTTTATGGTAGAGACTGGAAATTTTTTCAGCCCGCATAAGGTATTCTGCAGTCTTCCTTTTCACTGCTTCTCGACGAGTTGGACTTGATTCACCTCAATAGAGAAAAAAAAAAAAGTTACGTTTTCTATAAAGAGAGAGGTACTAAGTAATCAAAGCACATGACTACTTTGATTCTACCTTTTTGATTTCCTTTGGGTTATTCATAACCAAACCTAAAGATATGCATGTTCTAAAAGTCCAGTACCATGACCTCAGAGTTCTACAAAAATAACAAATTAAGCCTTACTATAGATAGACTAAGGTAAATAAAAAGCCTTTCCTAGTATTGGTATATGTTTCTATGGTAACATAAGTAAGAACTGAAACAAATCACGGATCCAAACCCTGTAACCCTAAAAAGCAAAATTAATTATGAAAGACAGAATATTTACAACAAAACAACAAACTTATTTTTTCCTCAGGTTTCCAGTATGAACTCTCCTAACTACACATGAAGTCTAGAAATGCTATTAAAAGCAAGAAGGCAATGGAGGAGAGACACTAAGAACTCCTGCTCACAGCTTTTCAATGCTAGACATTCCCTGAGTCTTGTCTTGGGGTAAAATGGGAAGAAAGCAATAAGCACTTGCACCAACTACTTCACTTTCCAGATGGCTAAATGACCTTTGCATTATTTCTGATCTACCCAAATGCTGGGTGAGAACCACATGACACCCCACAAACCCTGAATTCACTCTGAAGCCTTCAGTTTGGTTTAGGCATTGACATCCTGAGCCACACATTGCTGTAACAGATTCAGCCTGTGATGGCAACACCCAACCAGTCAACCACCAAAGCAAAGATAAGACACTGTGAGACACATCTGTTATAACAGAGGAATGAAATTATTATGCCGGAAAAAAAGACAGAGAACTGTCCCAGAAGAAGACTGAAGGACAGCAGAGACTTGATATGGCCCTGACAGTCTCTCCCAGCCCTAAGTGAGGCCATCCAAGACTCACAGAAACAAAGCCTTGACTGTGACGGGCTCTGCACTGCCAGGTGCAAGCCAGCACCTCAGAAAACCGATGCTCAAACAGGGCAAGGAACTGCAAGGATATCTGCCCAACAGCTACTCCACATGAAAGACAAGGCAAGGAACAGGACAGGCAATAAATTAAACACACAAATACTCAAACCCCAACCAACGGCAGATAACAGACACTAACAAAGGCTGGAACTTGTAAGACACTGATCACCTGGCCATGAATGGAACCCGAGAGTAACCTTGAAGGAGTTCAACCAGAAACTTTGTAACTGATAAGAGAAAAAACAGGATTATTGTGGGTTATCAAGAACCAGTCTCATAAAAAAGGGCAAGCTTATTATGGAATTTCTGATGGAGAACTTACTGTGTGAATGCTCGCATTCAGAAATTACTGCGGGAGATTTTCAGGGGGCAATGGTGGCAATGTGTAAGACTTTGTGAGATTTTCAAGGGCAGAATTAAAGGTGGATTGTTCTAAAACAGAGACTCCCACTCTTTTCATATCACGACTAGAGACTACCCAAACACACAGAACCATCACACCCAGACTCCTTTGGGTCTACTCCAAGTTCTGGGATAAGTGATCTCTTGTAAATTTTACTATCCACCTCACAGCAGGAGGGAAAAGTGATTGTCCCATCCTTGGATATAGACACAATGATGCTCTGCAAAAACCTTTGTCTACACTTGACTTGAAACAGACTAAAATTTAGTGTAGTCTCAGTATATAATATTATGGATATTTATCAATATCTCAGTAATTTCTCTCATTCTAAAAACCTAAGAGGAATCTCAATAAAAAGTTCCCTGGATAAGACTGCCAGTCTTACTCCCATCTAGGATTTAAAAAAAAAAAAAAAAAAAAAAAAAAGAAAAGAAAATAACATCACTCAACTCTTTGAAGTTGGCATTATCAAAAGAGAGTAGACACACAGTTTGTTTGTTTTCTTTTTTTTATAAGAGTGTGTTGCAATTTCCTAAAACACCACCAACTCTTGCTTTCATCTCCGCACCTAGTGTTAAAGCACCACGAAACTTCCTCGTGCCAATGCACTGGTGAGCACCCACGCTCTCTCAGACACACCAAGAGGCAGCCGCCCCGGGAAAACAAGAGATGTGCACAGCAACAATAACCTCTTCAGCCACCATTTCCTTCAAGCAGGCTGCTGCAAAACTGCTAGGTTAGGGTCTAAAGCGATCATAAAACTCAAGCTTACTGCTTAATTGTTAGTTATGTGTATTTAGTTTGGATGTCTCTTGCTTTTTTCCAATGCTTCAGTAATTTTACAGTAATTAACGCAAACCAACTAGGATGTCCCCTCAGAGCTGTCTTTGTTCTCTCTGCTTTCACATGACATTAAATTTCAGTTTTCTTTCCACTTTTCCCTCCTGAGTGATTTGTTAAATAACCTTTGCAAACTACTCCCCTCATTAAAATCTTCAGCCATAAAATAGGGTGTGGATTCACAAAATAACATTTATTCAACAAGTTCTTGCATCATATTTGTGGATAAGATCATTTACAGTTCAGTCTCTGAATACTTTAACAGGTGGATGATTGAAAATTAGGTTTATGAAAATAGGATTTTGGGTTGGGTTTTTTTGGAGGTTTTTTTTGTTTGGTTGGGGTTTTTTTGCATTAGTTTAACTAAAAAATGTAAAAACTACATGGCAATACAAATTCCCATTTAAACAGCCAATATCTTACAAAAATCTGTAAATAAATACAGGATATAAATTTAATAAACAAATAAATGCTACTTAAAAAGCCTCAAACACAGAGAGTAATAATAAAGACTCCATTAAGCTAAAAATAATCTTTAGCATTTATGCCAAATT
This sequence comes from Regulus satrapa, assembly GCA_013396955.1. NCBI lineage: Eukaryota > Metazoa > Chordata > Aves > Passeriformes > Regulidae > Regulus > Regulus satrapa. The sequence goes on from VWZN01012208.1 coordinate 416,577, forward strand.
CGAGGTCATAGAACTGTTCACTTAAAACCAAATAAATCACTAAAACACAGTACTAGAACAAATCCTTCTATCTGACAGATGTCAAAGCTGTAATTCAGACTTCATGGATTTTTTCAAATGTAATGTTACATTTTGCCACTAAATATTTGGTTTAGTTATGCAAAATGTGTATTTTCAAAAGCATCCATTTTATTTTATAATAAATTAGGAATAATCATTTATCCCTAGTTAAGAACTTTTGATTTAAGTATTGTGTGAGCATACTGAACTCCTATTTCCATTCTGTGGTTAGCCCACAATAATCTAAAGAGGTATCTCTCTAATTACAATTTAAACTTGAAAGGCATTTTTCTTTAAATGGCAGCAAACAGGAAATGTTTAAACTGTGTCAAAGCCTTTGATGAATCTTTACAACTGCTCATAAAAGATCATCCTGCTTAAATAATATTGATTTTTCATTTATTTTCCTAGATGCTAGAAGATTTATGTTTCATCTGATGAGGATCAAAGCTTCTCCCCCCTCCTGATCACTGGGATTAAATCAGTAATGTCATTTTACACTTTTAAAAACTACACTGCTAAAGCAAGATATAAAAGTGCAGCAAGGCTGATCATAGAGACCTTAGAATAAAAACCCCTCAAGATTCCCCGTCTCTCTCCCTCTGCATTTGCTACAGAGCAGCTGTGCCTCACACAGATCCACATGAATGAAAATATTACGGCGAGAAACCACCCACTTAGTTTATTTTCCATATGACTTTCCTGTAATTATTTTGTAAACTGTTCACACAACAATATATAAAAACATCTGCAAAAACAGGTAATTAATGTGTCAAGCCAAACTAATGCATTTTTTATGGTGTCCATGCTTCGTCAACTGTAATTATAACTCTTTTTAAGCAAATGATGATGTGTTTGTTGCAATGTGCAAGTGGTTATTTTAGATGCTCTGTTTACTATTACTGCAAACAGAATATAAAAACTCTACAGCTACTTTGTTGCACATATAAGCCTTCATCCACACATGCAAGCAAAAGCAGGCTGCTCTCCCTCATTTTCCACAGGCTTTGCCTATTTCAAAGAAATAAAAATATCTTAAAATTAAAACTGGCTTTGGAAAGGCTGACCAGGCCATCCTCTGACCAAAGTAACAGTAAGCCAGGACATTAGGACAGCAGCCCATGATTTAAAATTTCTTCTTTAATTTATATTTCTAAAGACAGCTCAGCTACAATATATTTACAAAGATGGATATTCCTAACAACACTCAAATGATTGAGGGTTTGACAGAGGAAAAACCACAAATATGGGAATAACTGTGCCATTGAGTTCTTCTGCGACTTGTTTAATTGTTTGCCCATAGTGCACTGATTTGAAAGAAAAACACAAAAAAGGAGCACTTGCACAATGCACAGCAGTGGCATCTGGAAAACTATCAACATTTTTGTCTCCTGCTCAGTCTTCACTTACACTTCATAGTACCTCAGAAGAGGACACACCTTTGAGAGATCAGCTAACTCATTGCTGAGGTGTTCAGCCCAGTCAGCTAACTGCTTATTCACACATCAAATCTTCTGTAATTCTATCATATAAGAAAATTACTTATGTTGAAGTAGTAACAGCAAAAAGCTATTGAAAGGGGGCCATATGTAATGAACGCAGAAAAAACTAATTTGGTCAGTAAAGACAGTGGACAAAAATCTGTCCTTTTTCCTCAGATAATCTGGGATACTACAAAGAGAACACATCTCACGTGCATAGAAGTGCTGGCAAACTTGCTCTGCTGTGTAACTATTCTCCTTCAAGGATCCAGGATGAAGTCATGGTGAAGATCTGTCTCTCTCTGGATGATAAAGATAGCTCTAGTTGCCACTTGCTACTAACATATACCCCAAAAAATCCCCCAAAATAATCAGTAGATCATGATACGTAGCACCCACCCAGGAATGCTAGATATCCCTTCCTTTCTTTGTGCCTGACCAGCTCCAAATCATCCCCCTTAAGGTGTTAGAAGGTCTTCCTCAGCAAGAGTTAATCTGTCAGGGCAACACAGGTGCACTCCCTGCCTGAGTAGGTGCGTGGCCAGGATGGGGATATTTTCACAGAAAAAGTAAGGCCATAAAGTTAGTATTAATCCCAATCCTCTGTGACCTCCTCTTCCTGCTTTTCTCTCAGACTTACTAAAAATACATGTGGGCTGCCTTCCTTTAAAGAAGATATCAGAAGAGATTTGCTCCAGGAAGGAATATCCTCTTGCAGAACAAGCTACAAGGAACTTGTGCGAGACTGCCTGTTGTGCCGGCCCCAAACTCCACGTTCTTAACAATTTAAACAGTAAAACTTTCTCTAAATACTGAAATCTTCAATGAAACATTTATAATTGCCAAATCTAACAGCTATAATACCATTTTTTATTTTTAAAAGTTTCTTTATCTTCTTCACAGTCTTCCTGCACATATCACCCAGCTGGATTGCTGAATTTTTCAAAGAATTGCTCTCTATAAAAATGCAAGGGAGTAAGCCTTAAAAGATTTATTTCTTCTCACAATGAAAAGAGGTTTAGCAGCACCTTCCTTATTAGTGGGTAGCCCAGCTGTTATTTTTGCCTAATTGGTTCAAGAGGACCTCTGTTCTTCTTAGGGCAAACACTTCTTACATCATGTGAAGCAGACTCCTTTGTCCATATTAGCCAAACAAAAGCTCAGGCACACCATAAGTGACAATGCGACTCATAATCCAGCACAGGTTTGTGATGACTTTGGACACTGTTTTATAACCCCAAAATTTATTTCAGGAAGGGGAAAAGCTGCTGGTTTTGGAACGAGTCTCCACCAACTTTCACAGGAGGGTGGGTAACCTTTAATTTTCAAACAATTACTTAAGTGAAATGTGGCAGGTGCTGGGGTAGACGGATACTGCAACATCAAGGAAAGAGCTATAGATTTTAGCAGCAGGTGGGGGTTTGGAATTGTGAAATGAGACCACTACCTCATCAGCTTTAATTTAATACATTTAATATAATGTATGCTTTACATTATATTAATGGCGAGTTCCTTTGAGGTGCTGATCAAATTCTGAAGCTGAAAAAAACCTGTAAATATTAAAAAATAAGACAAAGATTAAGCCATTATGATAACAGCTTGAAGTGATCTTTTTTCCTCTTTTTTTTTTTCCTTAACATTTTAAGAGAGACAAAATTTATTAAGATGCAACACATTTATTAGAACCATTCTTTCTTGCTTTCCTGAAGATTCAGGACAGTACTGCACTCTATCAACCAAGAAGAAAAGCCACTTAAAAGTTAAACCTTTCACACTAAAGCACAAATTTGTGACAGTTAGTGAACATCTACAAATTCTTTTTCCGACTTTCCAGTATGCTAGTAACTATTATGTCCATATGTTACACACATCATTCTCACTGCAGGTTGCCCGAGACCCTTAGAAATCAACATTTCCTATGAAGTTGACAGTTCTGCATCCTGTAGAAAACCTATGCCTAGACACCTCATGTAAATGTCATGTAAATGTCTAGGTAAACATCTCCCTAGGGAGGAAGAAAAAAAAATGTGGCATATTTGCCAAAGTTAAGATTATACAGAAGAATGGTGCGAGAGAAATGCGCTCGAGTGACCAGTAAAGCAGGAGTCAGTAACACTGAAGATAAGAAATGTAACTTGTCAGAAATGTTAACCAACAAGCATCTGCTTCTAGAGAAACTCTAGATGTAAAATCCACAAGGTGGTGGTAGCTTTTCATGTGCATGTGCAACTACTTGGAAAAAAATAAAATGAATGGTCACAGCACCCAGCATTTCAGGGAGGAAATTCTTAACTTCCCTTCTATCTGCTAATACTTGTAGTCTTAACTGTAAGGTATTTCACCAAAATAAGACTTAATATGACAAATATTCTTGAACATTCTTCTGCTGAGCTAATTCAGAAGGCAGTAAACTCTCCAAGTGCTTCAAGACAGAAGGACAAGCAGCGACACTCCAGTACAAAATGGAACATAGGAACAAAATGGTGACAGCAGCAGCAAGTCCTCCAATACAAGCACCATGGGAACAGGGGAAGAGCACTGACAGTCAGAGCAAGGAAAGAAGTCATACAAGCCACCATCAAGGGAGAGAGGAAATTTCCAAGCTCCTTCTTGACTAAAAGGACAAGTTCAGATTAGAATTAGCATCCGCAAACATCCCTTGCTTCAGAGCAGAGGGAACCGAGGCACACAGACAAGAAAGAACAGTTTGAAGTAAAGTACTGCAGGGGGGAAAAAAAGAAAAAGGCAGATTAAAAAACCCCAATTATAAGATTCATAAATCCTGACAGTCTAAAACTACTCATATTTATGTATTAAATGCAATTCATATGTACTTTTATATACTACTATGGGAAATGGTATTTTCCCCGAGCAATAACAAAAATTTCTAAAACAGAAGAGCCAGCGGCAGGCCTTGTAGAGATCAAACCTATACTAGTCCTTCTACACAGCTCTGAAGCTAAAGAGGCAATTTAAAGATACTGGAAGAGTTAAGAGGGAAAGAGGACAGGAAAAGAGAAAAGGAGGATGTGAAAAGAGAGAAGCTGTATATGCAAGAACTGTTTGGGAGAGAATCAGAGCACTGATTATCATGCAGCATCATGCCCTTAAACCTATCTGTGCAATTTTTCTATTCCAGCTAGTAATTTGCCTCAATTCACCTACAGTGCCCGAGGCATTGAATTCTGCAGCCAGAGACTTCGAATTTCCCACCTGCGGACAGCAGCGGCACTGTAAGCTGGATCAGTGTGCCCTGTCTACCCTGCGTGCTGCAAGAAGTGTGGCAGCCCTACTGGGTCTACTGATGGGAGGCAGAAACCCCACACAGCTACAGTCAGAAAAAGATAAAGATTCCTGCACTTTGCAGCTAAGTGTTGTGGCTAACAACAGCTGAGATAAAAGGCAGTGCAGGCTGGAAGAGATGTCTGTCAAAGAGGCCAGGCACAGGCAGCAACCTGGAAAGGAACTGTTATGAGGAAAGACTCAAATCTTAGAAAGGTCACAACACCACCAAATCAATGGTGTCCAAAATGGATCAATGGGGTCCACCAAATCGCTGTGTCCCAAGAGGAAGAAAAAGGAGATTTCTAAGGCTCACCTGGTCACATTTATTAATTCTTTAACAGCCACAGGCTAAGTAACCACATTCAAAGTCATCTCTTGCAGGTATAGCTACAATCCACTTTCACATATACTGCAAGGCTCTAAAGCTCTGCAGCATGTACTAAACCTCAGACCTTTCTCAGATTCCTAGTGCAGAGAAGTCTTGCAGTTTAAATGGAACTTTGCCTTGAGTATTTTTTAACATAGCTGAATCTGGCTGTATTTATAGAGTAACCAGCTTCTGGTATTAACTATATACATTAACCATCCTTTACTGGCACAGGCTATATTTTCTTGCTTTGCCACAACAAGGTGTCTAAACCCAGCAGGTGCACACAGGGTAGTCCATCCAGCATCTACTGCACAGTGAAGGATCCTACAGCACTAATCAGCTCTGAAGCTCTGTATGGTCTGCACTGGGCTTGGTAGACAACACATTCCAAATATGAACAGCTCACAGTCCATACTAGCATGTGTTTCAGCATCACAGGCAGCACGGTGAGATATCACTTTTTTTTTTTTTAAACCAACTACAGTATTTCCAATATCCATTCTTAATCCAGCTGCCTATCAACAGACAAGGCCCGTCACACACGCTTTTCTCCTGAAGCAGTGATTTCAAGGTTGTGCGAAGCACTAGGAGAGAGGGAGCACTTTGTATCATTGTTCAGAAAGCTCAGCCCAAACACTTGACAGCATCCCCACAGTTCAGTACCAGGAAACAGAAATGGTTTTGGGCTCCTTTGGTAGGAACCAGACCAAGAAGTTTTTGCCTTGACTGGTTTCAGCATCAGCGGAAGTATAAAACTACAACAGCAAACGTGTTGAGTCATAATACACCGCAGGAACACAGAAACCTGAGATCAGGGCAGGGAGAATTACAATTCTATCAGTCATCCCATCACCAACCTTTCCCTGTGGAGTCCAGCACAACTCTGAGAGTTTCCCTGCAGACATCAGGTCACATCCCAATTCACTTTCTCAGAAAACAGATCTGTTGTTCCCTTAAAGATATTGCCACAACCAGACACATCTGCTGGATAGCTCAGAAACTGTTAACATCAATGAGGAACACTACTCAGAGGCCTTCACAAGTGAAAGGAATTTAAAATAGCTACTGTGTGGTAACAGAAGTTGTCTTCATAAGTGCCATTCAACAAACAAGCAAAGGAAGCCAGAAATGCGCTGGTGGAACGCCATGGCTGTTTCCCTTTTCGTAAAGTACTGTCTTCTTGGCATTCTGTCAAGCATGCTCCTGTTTGCATCCCTGGCTCCATCACAAGTTCAAATCATAGCCCATCATAATCCCAGTAATTAGACACAAGTTGGTTTGTTTTCAGTATATCCAAAAATATCATCTAGTCGTCCAAAGTATTCCCAGCGTTTCATTGTATATGCATTTCTGGGTTAAAAGTCAAAATCATTTTAGCAAGGTTCCAGTAATTTGTGTAATTTTTGTTCCAGCTCTGTTTACTGGATAAACATTAAAATAGCACGGAGCAGTGCAAAACTGACATTCACAGCCTGCTTTCAAAGACACCAGTAGCTTATTCAGAACTTGTAGATCCCTAACACAAAACAGAGATACCTGGAAAACAGCTTGTGGCTGCTGACACTCCAGAGGCATCACATACTTCATGCAACAAGGTTCATGCTGCCTAAACTTAATCAGTATTCATTGTGCCCAGCCACAGCTGCGACATGTGTGAAAATAAACATCCCAAAACTCTGACAGAGTAAACGGATCATCTCCCTTCAGATGTTAACGTGCAACATGGACAGACCAGCAATGAACACATTTGGTTTCTGAAACACATGGAAGAGATCCTGTACTTTTCTACATAAATTAAGCTGGGCATGTTACACAGCGTTCTTGCTTCTTCACGTGGCTGAAGTTATTGAAACACAGCAATAAGCAGCAGTGTCAACTCTGTTTATCACACACCTCAGACTGCCCGCATCCATAATGGATATAACTAAAGAACAGCTGCAGCTGTAAGAAAAGGAGAGCTTCATACAAACAGGACCTTCTTTATTACAAAAAAACTCTCCATAATTTCAGCCTCATGATCTGCTTGTTCCTAACATCAACTATGTCCTATACCAAAGTCAGGGAATGCACTACTTTGCATAAAACAGAGTTAACTTCCAGCTAGAAGTTGGTGGCTTGCTATTGATTAGTGCATTTTTTTCCATCACTAGGCCTGAAGCAATGCACTGACCTCAAAGTGCTGTGACATGCTAACAAAACAAAGGAACAGCTATAATTGTGAGCCAAAGTTTCTATCAGTTAGCATACTCAGGATGCTTAAAAAGGCAGAAAAACTTGAATTCTAGAAGGTTTCAGCTGCTAGAGAACTGTTGAGACCATCTCACACAACCCTTACAGACCTGTCTTCTGAAAGCTTCCAAACCCTGCATGCAGAAATACCCAGAAAAGACAAGAGGAGCAACAGAATCAGTACATATTCGGAACAAAAATTAAATTATGGCATCTAATCCCTGTCACTGCAAGCAAGGCAGCTTTGGTAAAAATGAAACAGGAAAGCACAAAAGGTGTAGTTCAAGGGCTACACTGCCAGTCCAAGATCTCATTCTTCTTCCCACTGACAAGTGGTTAATATTAAAGACATGTATGGAGCAGAAGTAAGTCCCAATATGTAAAAGCAGATGCACAGAGCCCAAGGTATAAAGCAGTCTCTGAGCACACGGGCAGCAGTCATTCCCCAAGGGGCACAAATTGGGTCTCTTGGCAGGACTACAAATAGGACACAAAAGGATTTAGTACTAAACTCTGAAAGAGACCAGCAAAGTAAATACATATGCACCTTGCCCAGAATAATTACATAATTAATGTACCACTGTACATCTGGGAGCATGTGCACACAGCTGAAAACAAAGTCAAGGTGGCCATTTCTCAAACATATGACACCTGCCTCCCCCAACACTAGTGCCAGCAGCTCAGAGAGCTGCAAAGTCCTCAGGAATATAACAGGCTCAAGTGTGCTCAACCTGCCTTTAGGGAAGCCACCTAGTCCAAACTAACCAGCACAGGTCTGTGAAGCTGCAGCACTGAACTTTCTCGTCCGCGGTTTTGACGAGGCAGCCTTGAGCAGCAGAGCTTGTGCTGAGCGTAAAGGAGCGAATGGTACCAGCACGGCCTGACCCCTCCCATCCACCTGAGCAGCTCACGGAGGCGCTGCACCCGAGGAAGTGGACTGTCTCAAATCCCAAGCCCGAAGCACAGAGGATAGATGGGTGGCGTTCCTTCGCCCGCCTCCGTGCGCCGGTACCATCGCCCGGTTCCAAGTCTCGGGTGGCAATTTCTATTTCCTTGCCGCCACCTCGTGGCCAAAGCCCGTATTCCCGGGTTCCTGTATTTGCCAGGGAAAAAGGCACCTGCGGCCCCTTCCAGGGGCCACGCGTTCTGCAGTGGCTGTGGAGAGAGACAACGGCACCGCACAGGTGTGCAAGGATCGATGAACAGTGTGTCACACCGAGTAGCTGCAAAATAACCCGTGGCAGAAGACCAGAAGCGTTTTGTAATAATTGCACTATCCTTATCTTTGAAAGGACTATGTTATTATCCGCGTGAAATGCATAACCAGGGGTGTTTAAATAACTGAAGCGATTAGGTAGAAGGTTTGTGGGTTTTTACTGCAACATACATTAAATGTTCACATATTAATGCTAAACACACTACCTTCACAAAGAAGCTACATTAAAACGTTTTGTTTGGGGTTTTTTTGCTTGTTTTACTGCCCTCATAGATCATGAGATAGCACATTTTTAGGAAGACATTTGGACCAGCACTGTCATCATGAAGAGGGAAACAGCGAAACTCTGCCAGCTTTCAGAAGCTTCAAGGAGAATGGGACACAAAATGAGCAGGATCTACCCAAATCCAGTGTGAATGCCCAGAACAGAATGAATACTCCCCTCACAGCCATGCAGGGTAACACAGAGAAATTAAAAAAGAGCTGACTGCTAGGAACCAGCCGGGAACAATTATCCCAAGGGATAAGATGCCACCTAAAATGCAGCTCATTCCCATAACTCCCTCTTGTGTGCTATACGGATGCAATGTCAGGCACTGCAAAGAAAAAGGTTCTGGTGCTGCTTACATGCTTCTTCATCCATCAGGAACACTGACACACACCACAGAAGTACCATCACTAAAAACTTATTAGTATCTCCCACTGCACTGAATGGCATCAAAAAAATCAGGTAGAATATCACCATTTTCTAAGATTCCTTGAATTTCTTCTTAGCCTGAAAAGCAGGGATAAGTGGGTGAGAGAAAAGCACTAACAGTTATCTGAGGGAGTTGGGAGAGTGGCTAGTCAATAGCTAAAAAAGAAAAAATCCTTGGAGGAAATTTTGGCAAATATAAGTAAGAAGGTCAACCCACTCTGGTTTAACAAGTTCATATGCATGAGTTGAGCAAGTCACCTACATGCAATAAAAGTCTTTCACAACTTTAAAGCAAACATATTACCCTAAGGATTACCATTAATTCAAAGCCAACATGTTTAACCACTGCCACAACTCAAGTATACACGATAATTACCACAGCAAAACTGATGTGCAATAGACTGACTTGTTTTCGTGCCCTAACAGTTTGAAACTGTTTAATAAAGAAAGCTTTTGAAGTTGAAGTTTGAACTGTCAGTTCAAAACAGCATCATGACAGCCTTGCATCATGGTTGGCAGAAGTGTTTATGACAAAATAGGATATCCTTCAGAAGATCACAACTGAATGGCCCACAGGTCTGTGAAAAAGTGTACTTCCAAAGAAAGAATAGCTGGGCTCTCCAACAGAAGACTGCCAGCATATTCAACACTAAGAATGAAAAACATTTTGACAACACAGGCAAGGAAAGGTAGGATGCTATTGAAAAGCCACAACAAGCAGCAAAGCAGCAGCCCTACTGACAACACTGAGACTTGAAAAGAGGCGGATTTACTTTTGCCAAAAAGTGTAAGACACTTTAAGCAAAGGCTGTGCACGTGTCTTGGCTCACACCTCTAGTTCTCATCAGCAACCTACCCATTATTTTTTGCCAGGCTCCATTAAATCAGTTCAACAGGTAACTTCCATTGCTAGAACTGTTCAGAAGGTGTGGACCACTGCTGTGCATCCCACTGGGATGCAGCAAAGGCTTCTTGCTTGTGTGTATTTGGTACATTCATGTCTAAGTCCAGATATGGAGCAGCAGAATGCACCTGTGCTGTACACTGTTAAACAAAGGCACAATTCTAATCTCACTCATTTGATCTGTGGGGGACAGAAGCACAATACACAGACCCTGAATTCACTCCAGGAAAGAACAAATCTTTCCCTGTACTTTATAGTTTTAAGCCGCTCTTGGACAAAATGCAATTTATATGAGGTTATCGCTCAAGATTCTCAAGAGCTAGAGAAGGGAAAACATTTTCTCCCTTACTGACAAGGTACAAGGAGGCAGAAATTTGCATGTAGTTGCATCCAGTCTTTTAACAAGAGCTTTTGCAGATATATATATATTGACAGACCAAAGTCTTTTGAAAAGGAAAAAATAAAAAACTTGTTCTCCTCTAGTAATGCAAGCATGTAAGTCTCTATGCCTCCTTTAGCTAGAAAAGGAGAATAGTTCAGTGGAAGAAGCACAAGGCTGTGAGACAAGAGCAGTTCTAATCATGTTGTGATTGGGAAGTTAACCTGAGTCTGCCTCTCCCCATGCGTAAAATGGGGATAATTAATCCTCACTTAACCATGTAAATTAAATAATGTTTCAACAGTGCTGCAAGTGGCACATATTAATTAATGGCTAGGCAATAAAAAGGAAAGAGTCAGAAGTGGAGCACTTTGCTACTTACCTGCAAGTTGAAGGTTGTGCTGCAATTTTAACAGAGGAGATATTGGGCACTTGGAAGATGAGACCCTAAATTATCATTCAGTCTTAGAAAAGTTTCTCTCTCTCTCTCTCTCACACACACACAGAGCTATCAAGTACATGAAAAAATAGCACATGTAATTCTGTGTTTCAGATCACTTCTTTGCAACGCAGTAAGCTGATGTTAACCATGGAAATGCCACAAACAAACACACGCAGCCAAGGAGAAGACAAACATCACGAGTAGATCCGTACCTTGAACACCTTCCAGAAGCAGATCAACCCCCTTTCTGTAAAAGCTTAAGGCAGTTTCATAATCTTCTTCCTCCTCCTTCTTCAAGGCCAGTTTTATTAACTCGCCTGCTTTCTCCAAGTAATCTTGTTTGCCTGGCTTGGGTTTTAAGCTTCCAGTAAACAAACCATGGCTTTCCTTTTCTCCTTCGGGTTTGCTCCACTCCTGCTCAGATGCCAGTGTGCTTTGGACTGGGGGTTCAGAAGGAACACAAAGGCCAGCAGCTCTACTGGGAGAACTTTGGTTGGATGCCATTCCATCATCTACCTCAGCAAGAGAATCTACATCGACTGTCAGAGAGATCAGGTCGCTGTCACTGGAGAAGCCTGGAAGTCAGAAAGACGTCCATTACTCTAGATTGGTCATATACCTTAGGAGCCTTCAAAATTCTTTATACCATTCAAAGACTTAGCTATTTTCACTTATGCAGTTTCCCCAGAATGCCCACAGAAACTCCCTGATTGTAATGCTCTCTCTAAATTTAGTACCTATAGAAGTATAGTACCTATACTTTTTAAAATCAACTACAAATTCTGCAGAGCAACCAGTCTTCGTTTCAATACTGGGAAAGAAGAGATCCAACCTAAACTTCCAAAGCAGCTCACCATTGGACTCCAGGAATTTACAAAATTAAACCCATGTGAGCACTATGACAAAAGTCAACCAGCAGGAGCCAAATTACTGTTGCAAGAAATCCCAACATAATGTTTAAAATCAGTAAAAGGAAACATCCTCAGAACATTAAATTAGGAGTTTGAATTAACACAGTTTCTGTCAGATTATGCATCATGCAGCACTTACCTCACATGTAACACACAATCTTCTTTCGTTGCTAACACGTGATAAAATAAATTACTTAACACGTCTTCCATCACTCAAATCAGAGATAACACATTTTATTTTACATTTGCCATACGTCACTATATCCTCACTGCAAGCTGACCTTCAGTATCTGAACTACAGGAATTTTTCATGGTTATTTGGGAATAAATGGCAACAAAGGTATTTTACAAATATATAATTTAATTCTGTAAGGATTATCATCCACAAAAGGCAAATTCACTCTGTTATGGTTTTCTAATGATTTAAGTTCCACAAATGTAATGGAAACAACTTCTAGATCTCACCTCCACATTCCGATTGGCTCGTAAGTGTCACATCATCAAGCCCACTTAAATCCTTTCGAACTGAAGAGGAAAAGGACAAAAATGTTTCTGATACCCAAATGTACAACAGATTACAAGTTCCCTTGCCATCAGAATGAAAATACATGACCTCCCTGTAAGTATATAATATGAAACTGCTGACTGCCTATCAGAGATACACATTTGCTAACACACCGTTAAAATTAGGTATCAGGTTTGTCATTTCTCACTGCTTCCAAGATTTAAAAACAAAACACAGGTACTTGGGATGGGGGATTATTCAAACTTCACAGGCCAATCCACCTCATCTCAACAGCAGCAAGACTATAGTCGCTATTTCTCTCTGCTCTGACAATTTATGGCTATGAGACTTAAAACAGGAAAGTTTTCAAAGCTGGGACCTCCACACCAAAGGGAGAAGAAAAAAAAAAAAAAATAGAGCCAGCTTTCGGCCTCAAAAACATCATTCCAGAATAGTACCCTGCATGAGACATATGGAGCAAGCCACAAATTTGGCAGTGCCACCTGGATATCAAGTAGCAGTTTGTTTTATCACCTTGGCGCACATACTCACTGAGGTAATAAAACAGGCAACAAGGTCAAGACATTTAGCTGTTTGTATTCACAGAGAAAGTAAATTCTAAGGTAAAACCTGGTGTCTGCTTTCTCCTGTACTATTGTCAGAGTGAAGAGTTTAACCACATTTCCAGGTAACATATTCTGACTTATTTTCAAAAAGTATGTGGAAGCAGCAAGAAGCTTACTCAAAGGCAACTAACTCGAACTTTCTTTTAAAATTTGCAGCTATAGAGTTATAGATGCTTACAAGTTATGGAAGAGGAGTAAGAAGGCACTGTAGAAATACTGCTTTTCTAAAAGCTAGCAGTTCCTTAACATGAGTGAGAGGAAAAAGACATGAAGGACAACAAATTACCAGCCACTCTTTGCCTGAAAAGCAAGGGACAGTGATACTTATTCCACTAGACTACTTGAGAGGGAGGGACAGGGTGCACAGAAGACAATTCTCCTGATCTTCTCATGGAAGGAACAGAAAGTGAAGTGTTCATGCAGAGAAGAAAATGGCCTGTGTAGCCCCCAATCCTGCTAGAAAGAAGGAAAACTCACAACAGAAAAGTTGGAAGAAGACAAAGGATTCATTAACTAGCATAATACTAATGGGCCATTCACCTGCTTAATTTAGGGGCAGCAATATGAAATTTGGGGGCAGAGAACTGAGTATTTATTAAACACCATTTAGAGGTATCACGTGGTGGAAGCAGATGTGATTGATGGACAAAGAATGCTGACAGAAAGCATAAATGGAAAAGCTGAAGGTTTTGGAAAGGTGTTCTGGCCACCCAGGTGAGAGGAATTAGAGCCCATCCACACAGCAGATTTCACACAGACTCAAGTTCCCCTCCCTACAGGCCAAACAAAACCATTTTTGCTCCTGTCTGGCAGCCAGCTGGACCAAAAGCTGCATGAACACAACTAGCATGGCACTGAGCCTGAGCTAATAAACTTTTCTTTAGGTCAGGTTTAGAGCCTGGAGCTGGCACCAGACAACAACAGTCATGGGACTTCCAGTCAGCTTATGGGGTAGGAAGCATCTCCGGTGCACAGGCTCATTTCTGGGAAGATAATGTGTACATGGTAAAACAGAAGGAGAGAGGAAAAAAAAGCAAGAAAAAAAATTACTTCCTGATGAAATTCTCTAAAGAATCTGGTAATGTAATTGATATAGAAACACTCATGAAGAGAAACTTGGACATCTGAACATCATCCCATGTACTCAGAGAAGAAAAAGTGACTGTTTGTCAGGAATATAAAATGAGAATAATGATGCTGAGATTGAATATAAATCTCTGTACTTCTCTCTGCCTCATGCAATTTCACCAGTATCTGAAAAGAAAACACAGTTTCCAAAAATTGGTGGAAAGCCTGGGGAACCTGGACTCTTGAAAATCAGATTCCTATGAAAGCATGAACTGCCAAACCCCTTTTACAAGCAAGAGAACTGTTGCTTATTGTGGTACAAAAACATTTCTACTACTGTCAGTTTGTATCTTCCACCATTAATGTGCATACCTTCCGCAAAATGAACTTTGTCAGGAAAGAACAGATAAAAGTGAGAAAACACAACCCACCCTTAAAAGCAAACAGCAGCACCTGTTATGGGATGGATTTGCTGCTCCTCAGTACAACAGCCTGAAGGAGCAGTGCCCACGTGGAGGCCCTGGGATGCCCACAGTGAGTAACACAGTGAACCAAGCCACAGTTAACTGCCATTGCCAGGCTGGGAAAAATCAGATGCAGGCAGGAGGCTGTGAGGAGAGTCAGTGAGAGGACTCAAGGCTGAGTATTGCCACTGCCATCTAGAGGTTTTAAAGACACATGTTTCCTTCTGTCCATAACCTCCGCCCCCCCACCCAAATCTCCTTTCAAGAAGATATGAGCTGGAAGACACATAAGTTTTTAGAAACTGTAACTCCACAAAATCCACATTCAGCATCTCCAACTCCTGTGCTCATAGTTGTTCCAAGTATCCTGTAAAAGCCCTCCAGCCAATTCAGAGCGGGAATCAAAGAATTCTTCTACTTTACAGCATTTTTTTTATTTTCAGTATTTTATCAGACAGAAAGGAAGTAGTTTTCTTCTGCTAAAAATGAGGCCCTTGTGCATAATGAATAGAAACATTCACACTAAGCACTTTCAGAAGCACTTTCTTTGACAGGGCACAGTGTAAAGTGAGTGCATTGTCAGAATCTGAAATGTTACATTTCACAGAAATCATTAAAACCCTTTAAAACTAGTTAGTATTATTTATCATAACTGCCCTCTTCAACTAAACAACTATATATAAACATGTATGTTTTATATATATAAACCACAACAACTTCTGTATCTTTCCTTTCATAGAACAAAATATTGCGGGGACATGAGTTCATTAGCATCATAGAAGTACAAAATAAAGTGCAAAGCTCACTTTCTATGTAGAACATATTGTACAACTAAACACAAAGTTATTGACATTGAGAGATCCCAGTGACAAGTCATACAACCTCAAAAACAAAAATTAACCAACCACTATTAGGAGACAAAACCCTTTCTTTAATGCAAGGATTGTTTTGTCAAAGCAAATTCTATGTCAGAAAGTTCAGATTCCTTCCTAAATAAGCTTAATAATTTGTATAATTGTATAATAATATGGATTTATATGAGTGCTA
This sequence comes from Regulus satrapa, assembly GCA_013396955.1. Taxonomy (NCBI): domain Eukaryota; kingdom Metazoa; phylum Chordata; class Aves; order Passeriformes; family Regulidae; genus Regulus; species Regulus satrapa. The sequence goes on from VWZN01012208.1 coordinate 432,261, forward strand.
AGCAATTTCAAAAGAAAATTTAAGGGTTGGAGAAAGATTTCCTAGAAATCACAAGAACCAAGCATAACTCAGAAATACACAAATATCGAAAAGATGGTACACACAAATGCTTAAGCTGACTCACCTAGAGGCAGACAAGAAGCTCTAGGACAGTATTTGGGCTGACTGAGCCTTCCTTATAGCTATACTATTATTTAGTGCAAGTGAACTGCCACTAAAAGTGCCACTAAAGTTACTCTACACGTGGTATCCAAGTCAGCATGTACACCTTTAGAATAAAACTTCCAGAAGTGCAGACAGCTCTGCTGAGCCAAATTTCTCCCTTACCAATCCCAAAGCTCACCTTTTTTGCCATAACAAGCAAACAGAAACTGGAGGCCAATGCTCCATGAAGAAATCTGACACTTGTCATTTAGAGATGCTTTAAAACAGATCATGCTATGAGGTTATGGGGAAAGAAAAAGCAAACCTTCAGAGCTGCAGTCAGACAGGTTGTCAGTCAGAGAGTCAGACAGAGGCTCAGCAGGACCAATCAATTCAGAGCCATCATGCACCTCTCCACCCTGAAAAGAAAGAGGGAATTACTCAGATGCTGTGGTCTGTGGAAATTCTCATTGTATAGAAATTATAGCCAAAATAGTATTTCCTGATCAGTGAGTGCTCCCTTACTTTAGAGTTAATGAATCAAATTAAACCATATAAGCCTACAAAATTAAACAAGGACTTTCACTTAAGCCGTGTTTGGTTGCCACAGACTGACTAGATATCAAAATATTTATCCTACTGCAGCTTCAGAATTTTGAACCACACAGACCTGCACACCCAAGTCTACCAGGGAGAGAATAATAATGCTCCTGACCTCGTGTGTCACACATATAGTCTGTGCCCTTCAGTGGTGCTCCCAAGCATTGGACTGTTTGTCCATCAGACTAATGTCCCACTCATGACCCACTATCTTGAGTTCAGTCATAGTTTAGACTTAACAATGATACAAGGAGGACATTCCTCTCCAAGCCTGAAAGGAATCAAAGCTAAGAGAAGTAACAATAGCACTAGAAACCACCTAAATGTTTCAGTGTTTTTTAAATTTCTGCCCCACATCTCAGGTGCACACTTTCCATGTCACTTTAACAGAAAGTGCACCATTTTCAAGGCCGTGTTGCAAACGGGCATTGCTAATCTGTCTTGAGCCAGCCCAGCACATTTTCACACAAGCCAGCTCACTCCTCTGGAGATTTTAACACAAAGATGCAGAGAACACTCCCTTCAGATGTTTCTAAGAATTCATTGTCCAAGTCTCTCTCTCCACAACTGTTTGCACAAAAACCTGAAAAGGAATAAAACCACCCATGGACAGAGCTAAAAGCACACAGGCTGGGCTGGTGACAGACCAAACCTAAGGCTCTCTTACAGGAAAACATGACACCATATCAGCTAAGAAATTAGCCTAAATTACTGCATTTGCATAGCCCCCCTTGAAGACACAGTTTGTCCTAGAAAAACATTGGTTTTCTAGTTTTATTCATTTCCCTGCAAAGCCAGAACAGGTCCATTGGGACACTAAAACTAATACTTTTATTAAGCAAAGGAAGGAAAGAGAGATCTGAAAAAGTACAGAAGTACAAAACTACAGAAGTATTTCCAAAGAACTGAAAAAACACAGATGCAAATAAACCAAAAAGTAAAATAGTCTAACTCGGTCTCCTACTCATTTATTGACACCAAAGCCTCAAGAAAATTATCTTAAGTATTTTAAAGTATACTGCAATAACTTCATCATCAAAACAAGTAAAGAATTCTAACCTTTGATAAAATTTTGCTCTTGCATATTATATAACATTTAAATATACAAAACACATTAATATGTTTAAGTCACATCTCAGCCAGATGAACATTTGCTTAATTCCGGAGAATTATATAATGGGTCCATGTAAATTTAGCCTTATGAGTTTGCAGAACGTTAGACTAAGCTATTGAAAATAAAGAGGTTTGAAGGAACTATTGAAAAGAAACTGCTTCAGCTGTAATAAAGAGAAAGTCCATATCAATGTACTGTCCCAAAATTTGTTATGGAGATTGGTTCTCACAGTAATATACAAGCAGCAGGTTGGATTAGTTACATGCCAAATTTGTTGCTGTGGACCTGAGTCCACAAAAGATCATAAGGAAACAGTGTAAACAGTCTTCATTCCTTTGGTTTGATACTATAAACACATACTGAAAATATAGGAACAGTGATAATATTTTTATTACTTCACTCTGGAATGTATCATAACAAGTTCTACTCATCATTCAATTAAAAAAAATTCAAATCCCTTCACCTGCAGTTCCTGTAAAACTTTCCACCTTGTAGAGGTGTGGCATAGGGTTTTTTAAAAGCCACATTTCCAGAGTGAACGGAAAACTCCCAGTCCCTTCACAAAGTATGTCAGACCAAGCTCACTGTCATTCCGTGGTTTGTAAAGTAAATCAGAATCAGCACCATACTTCAGTCATGTCGGTAAGAAGCAAATACTTCTGCAAATACTAACCAACCTTAAAAAACTCTTCCAGCTGTTTGCTGTTATAGAGAGCAGGGATATTGGCAGAAAACTGCAAGAGATCCTCAGCACATTGCCTTCTTTCTTCAATCACCGTTTCGTCAAATCGCCCTGGAACAGACACATAGATTGACAGTTTTAGAAATAACTACACATTTATTTTGCAATAATAACTACAACAAAAGAAAACAAACGAGACAAAAGCAACCTTCTGGAGACAATGCCCTGAGTCTATGAAAGTCACTCCAACGCTTCAGGAGAACATAGCAAATCTTCAAACTTCCTATTCTTAATTGTCCCTAGAGTCCCGTCTTCTGCGATCCACTCGGATGATGAAAGCTGGCAGCTACGACAAGAATCCTTCGCCCTCTCATCGTAAGAATATGTGAGGCAACACTCTTGATTAGCCAAGAGACACTAACGGATGTCCAGTGTTATCTGACAATAAATGATACATGCACAATTTGACAATATGCCAGTCAGTGTCAGCCTTGATTATGGCCCAAATCCTGTAAGGAGCTGAGCAATCTTCACGTATTCTCAAGAACAACACACAATATGAGCGGGTAGTAAACAAAGTATTGCTAAAAGCCCCCAAACAGATCTTCAATTCCAAGGTGCCATTTATGGAGGAGACAAAGTGTAGGGGAGATGGTGAAGCCCTGCTACCAGGCACTGAAGCTTTCCTCTGAAGTAGCTCCATGCAGACAGGGTCTCATCTCCTTCTGGATTCAAGAGGTAAACAGAGCTGGGAAGCAGCTCATTTACTAAAATGTATAATCTTCCTTTTTCTCTACCCAGCACCCAAAACATTCCAATTAGAAAAAACATACTTAAAAAACAATCCCACAGTTCACCTGAAGAGATTTGCTTCTCAGGAGAAAACCCTTGGATTGCTACCTTAAACTCACATCCTTCACAATTGCACGCAACTTATTTTAGCTTTTTATATCAACATCACTTTGTTGTTGAAATAGTTACAAGTTTACAAAAGAAAAAGGGCAGAGGTTAACAGTAATAATTGGAGGAGAATAGAACAGATATTGCAACAGCTATACAGAGGGGAAAAAAGGACCGGGAAGACAAGTTCAAGAAACAGTACTGCTGTAACAGCATGACCAGAAAAATAAGAACCACCTGTGACAGCTCTGTGGCATTAACCTTTGAAGAGGACAAAAGAAACATTGAATACAAAAGCAAAATTCATTTATACTTAGAGCAAGCAGAAAAATAATCCCAGAAGAAAGTATCAAAGCAGGATTCTTTCCAGAAATTCTTCAAGTAAATAGCTCCTGCCCATGCGGTATCAGAAAAAAGAAAATAAAACTAAAAAGACACACACATACTCACAAGATCACAAACAAAGCTTTTGGGGCTTATTTTTTCCCATGAAAGAAAAGAAAAGACATCATTGGGCTAATTTTCAGCTGGATTGGTTCCGTGCCTTGCTCACCCTGCCGTTTCAGCTGTACAAACAGGAGCAGCTTACAAAAGAGTGAGCAACAAGCAAGCAGAAAGGAGGCAAAAGCAACGCTACCACGGTGAGTGGCAACATTGAAATCAAGCCCTATTAAAATGCTCACCAAACTTCCTAAGTCTTCAGAGCAACACTGGGGGTGCATTAGGGCTCTTGGTTCATTCCATGCAAAATTGGACACCATGGAAAGAAAACAACTTCCTTCAGCAAAGCGCAGCAGCATGCGCCAGCTAAATGAATCTACAAATTCACACGGATGCTGTTACAATGCAGTAGAAAATCTATTGTGAAGAAGTAAACACCTAACAATACCAGCAACAGAAAACTTCTGCAAGAACGAAATTGTGTAAGATATTTTTCCTCGTTTTTCAAGAATATCTCCCTGTTTCATTCCCTCAAACTCAATAAAAACTAGTTTTCCTTATCCACATCTTCTCAGTATCTCCACTGGGCACCAGATAGGACACATCAGGACCAGCCCTGCCAGGCTGATCAGCGTGCATTCACTGACTGCCAGGCAGCTGCAAACCTCCCAGGTAAGAGCTGAGCCTGCCTGGCCCTCAGCAGCACCAAAACACATGCTCTCTTACTCAGCTGCCATTTCACAGATTTTGCAGATTTTTGCAAATGTATAATTACATTTGCAACCACCTTCACTTTCAAATTTAGCTGATATTAGCCACATCAGTAAGGGGGTCGACTTTCTAGCGGCCCAATTATGCAAGCCTTAGTTTCTTAGGAAGCTGAGTTTTAAAAAAAATAAAAAAACATGTCTGAATGAAGCTGTTGAAACATCAGTCAGTGTGGCATTTTCCAGCCCATTAGCATCATGATACACTATCAGGAAAACTGCTTCTAGAACTAGAGGGCTTTAGGGGAAGGAAGAACATTATTCAGTGCTGGCTCAGTTCACAGACCTCCTGGCATCTTGCTGGCAGTTTAATTCCCAGGCAAGCCTGCCTCACTCCTTCCTCCTTTCCCTTTTTTCACACTTTCAAGCAATGTTGTATTGCTCAACACTTCCATTATCACTCTTCTCAAGGAAATGCTCAAAGGTGCTTACCCAGCCAGCTGACTCTTCAAACATTTCTATCAGGATGTCATTCTGCATCTAAATCAACATTATTTCTGCTAGTCTTTACAATTCTCAGACATGCACACTTCATGATAGGGATCATGTCTTTCTGATATTTTTAAGAAGTGTAAATTGCAACTTTAGCAAGTAACACAGCTGTTATTCCTCCAGTGATGATCCATTCAAAATTTCCTATTTACATAAAAACCAAATGTAAATTCCTGTAGAAAGAATCCACAATTAATTTTGTGGAGCAGACCTGGACAACTAAACACCCAGCAAAGTGCATGTTCATGTTTCAGTTAGTTTCTCACAAGACCTACTGTACATGACACCAAATTCATAAATACATTATTTCGTTCAGTGTCCTCGAATACAAAGGGCATCCTTATGTGAGCTTTATAATGGAAATCATCTTTCTGACTCACTGCTAGCAAGTTATCAATACCTGAGGAGTTTTTGTTTCTTTTTTGGTGGGTTGGGGGAGTTGCAGTATTTTTAATACTCGAATACATTTCTGTAATTGCTAGATATGCAACTGTATATCTAAACATGCAGATTTTACCCATATTTTGGTAAAATGCCATGTATGGTCAACATACGGAAATACTTTCAAGTGTCCAACAACAACAACAAAAAAGAATTAGCTTGAAAGTACTGAAGAAAATTATGTGGATGCCTATTGGGATAGGACAATAATCATGTCCCCGATATAGGTATCATAATTCTAGCAGCTGGATATGTTAGGGCATTTTAGATTCCCATGATCAAGTTCACTGAGGTTTTTCCTATTAAACAAGTGGAAAATGTTCAAGTGAAGTACAAAGAAAGCCAGGTGATTTCTTTTTCCCATCCATAGCAAGTCTTCTGCTTTGATACAAGCAGGTCTACTGCAACAGCATAAAAATAAACACGCTTTGTGGCAAGGCTTTAGTTGCATGAAATATGGAAGCACAGCATGACACATTTGTTTTTAAATACATCTCAGTTCTCCACACCATCTCTGGAAACTCTGAATGCTGAACTGGAGGTTTAACACTTCTACTACAATTAAGTTCAACTGTCAGAACCACCAATGCCTATTTAACAACTGCACCCTCTGCAAACAATAGGTACATATATTATTTAAAGCACAGGAATAAATTTTTTTTTAAAAGCAAAAAAAAAAACCCCACCACTCACCAGTTGCCAGCAATTCTACTCACACAAGTTTAATTAGAAACTAGTCTAAAAGCTGCAACAATTGTAACATCACCACAGGGAAGCACCGCTGCAGAAATGGCCCATCAAAGCAGCATGGAAACAAGAGATCTTGAGAGAGATGGACCTTGCAGGTCATCACTAACAGAATGAGACTGAAAAGGAGTTCATCAAAACCTTGTTATCTAGGAAGATTGTATTTTTCTTCTAGTACATCAAAAATTAGGATTTTTATTTTAAATTAATACAAATCATATCACAGTTAATATGTGTAGAATTGTGATGGAAGGATACACAGTAAAATTTTATGGTGCAAATACAAAAATAATTCTTAAATTGAAGAGTCAGATAGGGCTGTTCCCTACAGCCATGTGCCAATCATTTAAATTTTCTTTTTACATTACCTCCACTTTTCTTTATTCCTCTGTATCTCACTCTCATTTAAATGTAGTGGGGTTTGTTTTCATTTAGTTTTAATTTCAAAGATCTTTTTAATAAATAACTGCATTGAATGTTTCTGTGGATTTCCTTCTCTCTCAATGTACATTTCAGTCACTTTTGTTCAGTTACTAAATATAATAGAAGAAAGATGTTTTTCAGAAGGGATTTCACTCAATTCTTCCCTTGCTTACAGAGCTAATGTAAAAACAGTTAATTTGCATTTATAGCAATTTTAAACTATTTAGGATATTATACACCTATGCTCTCTTTCACCCTGATTTCCTTTTATCCCTCCTCTCTTTTCTCCCCTGTGAAGAGCTATCATATCATGTACCTGAAATTAAATTATGCTTTGCAAATACTAACTTTGTAAATAATTTGTCCAGTGAGAACTCTACTCTGTAAATCAGACTTACCATAATGAAACTAATAAAACATGTTTTATTTAATAATTATTTCCTATGCTCTGACATAGCACCAAAATTTACTCCACTTCCAACTTCATAAATAAGCAAAAATAAAATAAAAACACATAAAAGTTGGGTACAATTTGGGTGACATGAAATACATTTCAGATCAGGAATCTCACCCAACTCTGCGCAGAGAAACACAAAATCTGCATCAGAATTCAGCTTCATAGATGCAGGCCAACAAATGTGAAACATGCTGGATGCTAAAACATTC
>VWZN01012208.1:440234-451401 GCA_013396955.1 Regulus satrapa
GAGCACATTGGAAATTCATGCCAAAAAGATGCCAAACATACTGGACACCCAAAACACCACTGTAGTAATGCCAAACATATGGGGACAACACTGTAAGAATCAAAACCCACACCAAAAAACACAGGGAAATCCCAGACCAGAAACAAGAGCAAATGGCAGATGCATTTAAAAAAAAGTCAAACATCCTGGATGCTAAACCCCATACAAGGTGCACAGAGGAACCATAAACACAAACTGAATGCTAATTTAAAAAACACAACTTGTAAACACTATTAAAAGGCTTTAATAACCCCAAAAATGCCTTAGGCTCTGACAGGTCTGCCCAAAAACAACTCAGAAACTGAAAACTTCGCCAAAAAGCAGAGAAAACAAAACAAAACAAGAAAACAAACAAACAAAAAAACAACAACAACAAAAAAAAAGATAATCTTGTAGGCACAGGCCAAAAAAAAATCCCAAATATATTCAAAGATTAAAAACCATTAAAATGTCCAGAGGTAAACTGCTCAAGGTAAATTCATGCTAAAAAGGCCCAGCAAATATACTGGATACACAAAAAATCCCACTGGATAACTCATAAAATAACACACTGAAAAAATTAAAAGCATATGCATGAAAAAAAAACCCACTAAAGAAATCCTGGACAGAAATAACATCATAGCCATGCCCTAGAGACCAAAACCACACCTAAAAACAGTCGAAATCCACACTGGAAATCTTGAAAAAAAAAAAAATTAAAAAAGAGAGACCATGCCAAAAAATCCTGAACATGCTGGACACTACACATCATGCAAAGTTCATACAAAAAAAAACACAGGCTGGGTGCTTATCAAAAAAATAATCCCACACTAACTTGTAAACTCCATGGAAATGGCTTAGTAACCCCAAAAACACCTGACAAACCATCAAGTCCAACACAAATGCCTTAGAAGCCAAAAAGCCTGACAAAAGCCATAGCAAAAACACTATATAGTAGATTCATCCCAATAAAACACCAAACACATTGGACACTTAAAACCTGTTAAAATTCCCAATAATTCTCTCTGGTAGATGCACACAAAGAAAATCCAAACTCATGCTGGACTCTTTAAAAAACCTATCAAAAACCAGCTCCCATAACCCAACAAACTAAAAAGCACCACCAAAACCACTCCACAGAGTTAGAAATGCCCCAGAAACACTTGCAAAGCACACAGGAGGTATATGCCAAAAAAAAAGGTCAAACATGCTGGACTCACTAAAAAACTCCTTAACAACCTGCAGTATATGCATGAGAAAGAAAAACTGCACCTAAGAAATGCTGGATCCAGCAGAATAATCCCATATAAAAATGCTGTAGCAATGCATTAGGAATCAAACGCCTTGCTGAAAGAGCAAAGAATGCACACCAAAAATCTTGCCAATGAAGTGAGTACACAGTAGGTGTTTACCAGAAAATACTCTACATGCTAGATGCTCACAGCTATGCAAAAAAAAAGCCAAAACAAAACCAACACACTACACAGACTGGATGGTTAAAAGACCAGAATACACTAAAATAACTAGTAAGTGCCATGGAAATGCCTTCATAACCCCAAAAGCGCTTCAGAAACCAAAAAGCTCACCCAAAACCAAACCAAATGTGCTTGACAGATGCACATAAATAAATGTCAAACACTTTGTTGGACACTTTAAAAATACAACTTCAAAATTCTTGGGAAAAAGAGGTGGTAAATGCACACCAAAAAGCAACAGTCAGCAACATCTTAGAAATGCCTCAGAAACACCCTGAGGAAATGCATGCAAAAAAGATGCCAAACATGCTGAACACACTAAAAAATTGTTTAAAAATGCTTAAAAACACAGTGGATATTGTGTGATATATATGTACACCAAAAACACAGCACCAGTTTGAGCTGAACACAAAGAACAAAAAAAAAAAAGGTGATTTTATAAACACAGCACTGCTAAAAGAAGTGTGGTAGGAATTCTGTACAGTCACACCACTTCACTGAAAATCCACCTAGAGCTCATTCATGAGGACATACACATCAGGATGAAGTTAAGACCTATGAGCTAATTCCTTTTTGTCACCTGTTTCTCCTGTAGAGTCAAAATCCTCTTGCAGATTGTTTTGGTGAAATATGTAAAACTGATCTCCAAAGCCTAGCTAGATAAAACTGACAATTGCAATCAAATTGCCATAATAAAATCTTTTTTTCTATAACAACCATTTAATACTTTAATACAGCTCATCACTTAAAATCAGACAGTTAATATTAAAAAATATTTTGTTTGCTGTTCAAGTGCTGCTTACAAAGCTCATATAGACTTTATGCTCCTGAAAACAGGGAATGTATGCTGACAAGATACAGAACACATACATCAGTAAGTATCTCAGCTACTAACATGGAAGCAAGGACATAAATAAGTCTTATACATTACAAAAATAAAGAAATGTATCAAGTTATGATACCAACACACCTACAAGCTAAGTAGTAAAAGCACAGGAAAATTTTCCATCCAGCAACAAGACAAGAAGTACTTATAGATATTGAGTTATCAAAGAATTTCAGCAGGTCAGGAAGAAATTATGCTTACCAAACACTATTGCTTTGGCAAAAGGTGGAAAGAGCTCTGTGTGTCTGCACAGGTTTTTATGAATTTGCCAAAGATCTTTGTGCAGTTTCTTAAAGTCACTGTATCTCTTCCAAACGACTATCTGAAGCAGAGAAACCAGAGAGAAGTATTAGTGAGGTTCATTGTTGATATTACATCACACCACAAATCCACTGGTTTAATCACATCAGACCACAAACTCCAGCAAATTTGTTTAATACAAATACACAATCTGAACTGCCAACTGTAACAAGCATCAAAAAATGGTCATTATCTGTTCCCAGGTGGCATTTTGGCTAACACTACAATGCATAGAAAAAAATAAAGTAAAAGCTGGAAGGAGGGCAAAGGCAGCACTGCTTCAGTCACTCTGAGATCCAGACCTACGCAGGGAGCCAGTAAGAAAGGAAAAATGCTGAACAGGGGTGTTGCACTATGCAACATTCAACACTACGCTCTGCCTGGTGCAGCTGCAGGTGTGGGGAAGAGACACAGCAGCAAAAGAGAAAACCAGAGAAGAGAAATCACAGTACAGGCAAGGGATTTTTAAGGATGGTACATTAGGCATTAAAGATATAAAAGAGGTCCTAAGTTGTGTATGTGAAGTGTTGATCAGATGTAAATGCAAGGCCCCCTTTTAAATTATTTTTTTGTAATAACACAAAGAAAAAAAAAGAAAAAGGAGTATGTTCCTTTTGTAATCTAGACAAAACTCCATCTTAGCAATACAAAGATATCATTGGTTCATTATACTAGCTATTCCTGATCTATCCTTTCCAGAAAGTAGTCATCTCCCAGACAGGTATCTATCCTTCCATTCAAGAAAGGAAGAGAACCCAGTAGGAAAATCAAAGCAATAAAATTTACACCTGACTGCTACTGGATTTGTTATCAGGATGAAAAGATATTAACAAAGATTTTTTTATATCCTGACCTCATTTTTGGTCAGACTCACTAAGCCATCAAAATAAACCTCAACGCTAATGTAAAGTGATTAAAGTAGAGCAGAAGGGAAAAAAACAAGGAGATAGAGTACATGCATTCAGCAGTTGATTCCACAGTTGCACCAGTCAAATGTCTCAATTAACTTAATACAACTAACCACAACTTTAAATGTTCCACATATTTCTGGATTATTTACCAGGTTGCCTTCTTATTAACAATTATAATTGAGTACGTTGAATTCTTTATCGAGCAAACTAGATTTATAGCTAAGCAAAAGGTTTTTGATTTAGAGCATTTTTGTGGATTTTTTTTTTTAACACTGCATTCAGAGGCCTTCTAAGTTGCAGCAGATACAAGTCCTACCTACAGAACAATGCAGATACAAGGCAAGAGGACTGTTAGCAGTGGATATGCAAATCTTTAGTGTGGCAACACTCTACCCAGCTTGTAAGCTTAACTACACTGCAACCAGCAGTTCTGATTCAGACTCCCTTATTGGCACACATTTTCATTACTTAATTACAGCTGGTACTCAGTGAAGTGTAACACACAAGTCAGGAATCTCAAGAAGGCAAACTAGTCATTTTCCTATCAGAAATAATAATTTTTCAATGCTATACTTTTAGCTAATCCAACAGCTAAAGAGTGCATGATTAGCACTTCTTGAGCAGCGTGCATATAGAACACAAAATTGCTTAAGATGGTGAATTCTTCAAATATTAAGTTACTGTATTGTCAGTACTTGGAGACAACATGAAAAGCTGCCAGAAAATAAGAGCATGAGCTTTCGTTCCACTAAAAAAACATAATTTTTCACTGCTACAAATGATCACTCAATAGTCAAGGGGAAAAAAATAAAATATCCTAAGTAACTTGCATAGCAAAAGCGAGGTTGCAGTCAAGGTTGTCCTAAAACCTTTCAGAAGCTCAAGGAAAACATGTATTTGCATGCATGTGGCCCAGCAAAGTTAGCAAAGTTCCCATTCTACCATCCTCATTAGAAATTAGATTTGGAGGAAGGACACACTGCACGTTGAGGCCCAACAAAGCGTAGCAAGCATATCACAAAACATATGTTAGCCTTGTAATGCAACAAGGTGCTTGTCATGGCGAGAGCCAGCAGATCTCTATTAACTCATGCAACTCCTCTGTTCCACAATAAATAAGCCTTTCTCCTAAATGAAAAGAAAAAAAAAGCCTATCCTAGATGCAATTGCCTCACACACCACACTGCCACCATCAGCTCCCAGAAGCAAGGACACTGAAGTTGGGTCCACTGGCCTTTCTCAATCTACCATCCCCACACAAAACTTCACAGGGATTTCTTTCATTCCTATGAGAGGGAAGCCCTTACAAGGTTCTCTTCCTTCCTGCCCCAACAACAGCTAGGATTACATTGAGTTCTAACTGGCTGCAGTGGGAGAGGTGCTCTGGTAAACGCTTGTACCCCAAAGGGCAGCCAAAAGATGTGACAGAAAACTGGAAAGCGGAGTTGAGGTCACAGCACACAGCCTTATTGAGCAGCTGTATATATGTAAAGAATGTTATTAACATCACAGCAGTGGCATTAAGAGACACCTGGAGGAGGAGGCAGGCACAGATAAGGGGTCCTACATGGATGTGGGGAAGTGGGTTGCATGAGATAGATCCTAAAGTAACAGGGTGGTTGTGTGCACAAAATTTCCCACTGACTTCCTCATGGAGCATTCTGGAAAACTGGTAAATTTATTTTCAGTAGGAGCTGGTTAAGGGCATATTCTTTTTCCTGCAAAGGCTACCCACAGTTCTTTCCTTACTGTAAGAGACCAACAGAAAAACTCTCAACATGGGGGTTTCTGACTACGATTCCCCCTCATGGCAACTACCATCTAGGATATTCCTTGTAATAACCAACTATTTTCAGATAATGCTTATAAGAGAACCACCCTGCATCTAACATGCTACCACATGCAGAATAATTTGTATGGTACAATGCAGGATGGAAAAGGGCAACTACCAAGAAGTTAATCTCATATTTATGTCCTCTTATTATCTAGAGAATGTGAAACTCTGCATGGGTAACCTACAGCCACAAATCAAAGCAACAACTAAAAATATGGTTTTGCTATTGTGTCAAAACTACTTAACACAAATTCATGCAATACTCTAGCTGAAAAACACTTACAATATATTTTTCTGATGAATGGACTCATCAACAGCTCTTATAAAGTGTTTTTCCTCACATATGAAGATTAAGGTAATGGCAGATTGTGCTCATGGATAGGCTCAATTCAGGAGTCTCCCTGGAAAAGGCGAACATCAAGCTACAAACTACAGTAATGCAGTTCTAAACTAGATCCATGATCATCTCTGATTCTGATAGGTTATTTTAATCTCCTAGAGATTAAAAAAAAAATGCAAAACCCACAAATGCTCACGCTTGCCTGATTCTCAAGATTTCAAAGAAGGATTCAGTAAAGGGGTGTTAGATATATTAGCCAATTGTCTGCCAAGCCACCGATGATTAACTCATGTTTGGCCAGAGATGCAATGAATTCAGTTAGGAGCTCTTTCATCAACTATGCAGGTTCTCCTCAACTGTAGTAAGAGACTGCATCAGAAACTGAACATATGCATGTGTTACACAATGTCTGAAAAGCCACAAGACTGTGCTTTTGAGGGAAGATTTTGCAGGTAATAGTAACCATATCAAGTCATTAGTCCAGAAAAAAAAAAATCCAGAGGGGGGGAAAAAGGTTTCTTAATTAAAAAGAAAATAAATCCACAATGCAAGCACATGTGGTGTATTTTTCTCTCTCAATAAATTACTCCTGCATCAAATACCTTTGACGTATTTAAGAGACACAAGAACAGAGCAGATATTTACTCATAGATCCCTCAGAAGAGGCAAAGAAAAAGCAATTTTAAAGTTTTGTCAAAGTATATGACTGGAAAATACTAAAGTAGCCTCAGAGAGATAGGCACAACATATATGACTTGCAGTCTAATCTCTCCCAATGGCTCCTAGAATGCTCCATTCCCCCTCTTCACTAACAGACAGTAATGGTGTAGGCTTTTCAGTGAAGTATTGGTTAAAGAGGAAAAGAGTACCTACAGCTGAGACGTAAGACTTGAACTGTGGACTGATCTCTAATTTTACCAGTAGGAGTTAAGTAACCATCAATTTGCCAATTCCCACCCCAGAAAAGAGCTTGTAAAGTTATCAAAGCAGTTTTGTCATCAAAAGACACTTTACTCCCTAAGACTTTGTTTCAAGTCACCATTCATCATTGAGGGATGAAATGCATCATGTTACACTGGCTACTGTTTTTAACGATGAAAGCTAAAGACAAATGGAAACATCGGAAAATCGTTAGCTCAATTAGGATGACAAAACACACAGAAACTGCTAAATTACATCAAAGGTGCTTCAAAAGGCATAGTGTGATACATAAAGACATTGGCACAAGTTTAAACTGTTACCTCCTGGACATCCTCTGGATTTTTTCTTGATACAATCTGAAAAGCAAAACAAAAATGAAACCAGGTAAATCCTTGGATTCTCAGTTTGGAAGTTAAAGAGTAACATACAATGATTTGTTGCCGAAGAGAAAAATCTGGAAAAAGGTAAACAGCTACATGGTCCTCAGAAAGACTCAGAAAGTCTTCATTTAGTTTTAGAGAAGTCTAATACCCAAAGGCAACGCGGTGAGGGATTTCAGCAGCAGTCAGTCGTGACCACACAAAGACAGACATACATTCCAGGCAGAACAGTACAAAAGGCATCTCTCAAAACAAAGCTAGGTAGAGCACATCTTCTATCCTCTTTCCAGTCTCTTCCCATTAATTCATGTTATGGCCACGTTACTCCCAAAAAGAGGAGCCCACTAAGGCTTAATATAAACTGCACACAACCTCACGGAGAATGTGAGGATTTGTATTTAGTAAGACAGTATTTCCACTTTACTTACAATCACCAGAGCACAGACGCGTCTGACTATCCTTGCATATTTGTTTCTCCTTAAAAATTCTTGGCCTAATTAATTATAAATGACTTTGTCCAGGGGAAAATTGCAGTCAAAATCAGGCTTGGCTGCACACCATAAAGAACCCTGTATTTTGCCAAGATTTTTTTTTTTCTTTAAATAAATCACAAAAGCCTTTGTAATCCAAGTTTTGTACTGGTCTTATAAATAGCAGTAAGAGCATATTCCCACAAACACACAAACCAAACAGACACATCTGCAATAATCTTGTGCGAGTCAGTATATCCTTCATCCGAAAAGCCAAAGCTGTTTAACAAAATAATTAGTCTACTGTTAGCTAAAGCAAAAGAGGGCATTCTTAATCCAACTGGGACTGTCCTGAGCGACACACCCAGGAATAATTGATGCCCTGAAGAGGTGATGCGTGCAAGGAAGCGCAGGGAGCCCACAGCACTTGCACCCCAGAGACTCACACACCGTACCGCCATACCACAAGCACCACACAGCTGTTGCTCCGAGATGGAATCCACACTTCCCTCTTGCTGAGTGACAATAGCATACCTCCTATATTTCCCACAAACTTAGCTCTCTTCCTCCTTTCCATTTGGCAAGAATCCTTGCCAAAGCCTCCCAGATTTTGTACCATCCGTTTAGTGCAGCCCGGCGACTCATCTCTCGCACATTTTGGAGGACAAGATGGAAAAGAGAAGGGTTGCCTTCTCTAGCAATCTCCCAAAAATCTCCCAAAGACAACAAATGTTTCCCTGAAACATTTTCCTTCACAGCTCTATGTTCTTTCTCTCACCTTGCACACCAAAGTCCTCTTCTTCCAGCGCAGTCTACATTGATAAAACCTTTCTCAACTTTTCCTTACTCTTGAGTAATCTAACGTTTGGCAACTTTACCAAATGTTAACCTTGGTGGCTGCTGCTCTTTCATTCACTACCAGGCAGTTTATAAGTACAATTGATGAAAAAATTCTAACCTCCTTTTCTAATAGCTGGCGTACGTGATGCAAGGAGTCTGTAGAGCTGGGGGAAGAAAACATCACAGGCATGGCTACACATCCCAGAGAACACCAAAGGGCAGACACCAACTGCTTTGCTTTGCAGTTCACCTTTAGTTAAAGCCTTGCAACAGTTTTGGCAGCTAGGTGAGTTACCAGATGGGCAGAAGGAGACCCAGAGAGATGAGTAATTACCCAGGCAGTTAGTAAGAACCTGGAATAAAACCCAGAGGCCCTGTTTCACACTTGTTCTTATGTTACACCGCCTTCCTTATCTCCCAGCCATGCCAACTTTAAGTCAGTATGTAATAATTTATGTGTTGTCCTACTTCGTTCTTCATCTCCTTTTCTGAAGGTCAGTCTCAGAAGAGGTCTGTCCCTTCCATCCAACCTACAGCCAACCTGAAGACCTGGCAAAGATGACCCAAGCCCTTAAATTTTCCATGTACTTTTTTTAATCCTTTCACAAGGATCAATGCAGCCAGGTCCTTCTGGGAATCTGTAACACAAGCAACTTTAACCTGTTTTCAAAATTATCATCAGAATACCCACCAATGAGCTAAGCAATGTGCAATTATTGCACTAGACTCTGAAAACAGAGATCCTACAAGGATTTTCACCACCAAGAAAAGAACTTCAGTTTATCCCATTCATCAGCTGACCTGCAGATATCCAACATAATTCTTTAAAATTTTAATTATCATAAATAATTGCAATCTTCCAAATTCTCTAAACTTTTATTAGTGGCCTATTCAGGTATCGTTAAAGAACACTCCTCATATTGCAACTTGCTAATATTTATCTGTTTCTTAGCATTTGGAAATGGGTATTAAAAAGCCAATATTCATTTAACCTTGTCAGCATTTACAATTATGTTACAGATTACAGGTAAATAAAATACATACTCTCTGCTACACAAACAAAACTCTCAAGAAAAAAAGCTGCAATAATGATAGATCCCCTTAGCACTCAGAAGAGACTGCATGGGTAGTTATGCCTTGGGCCAGATGTTTAGGACACACTAAACAAGTGCTTTCTAATCCATGATTATTTATCTACATTACATCAAAACAGAGAGTTCCATTAACTTCATTTCACAAAGGATTCACTCGCATAGCACGCTAAGGAGCCACAAATCTCCACTAACATGTACTGACTACCCTAGATCTCAGCCAGCATGATATTCAGCCTCACTTTTTTTCCTGGCGATCCCCCAAAGTTGCTGAGCTGATGCTCAGCAAAAACAGTTGGAGTGCTGCGATATCAACCATGGAGCCAGATCACCGCAGAACAGGAGGGAGGACTAGGAGGAAAGGAACAGAAAGGATACTTGATATGTGCACCAAATCCTTTTTAAAATCATTTTACTCCGTTTCCCAAATCCTCGCTTCAAGTACTACACAACAGATTAGCAGACAGAGCCCCGCTGAAAAAAAAAGTTATTTATATTTCTACACTTGTGAGTCCAAAGTATCCTTTTCTGCAAAAAAATTAAATATTATTTCACTTTGAGGAGTTTAGATGTCAAAACGCTGTAATGAACTAATGACATGAATCGCTTTAGAATAATGAACTGTTTAGGTCAGTTGAATCTGGACAGCTCACAGACTGATCAGCTCCTTGCTCTGTGCTAGATCAAGCGCACCACCTGATTCTGCCCTGCCTCACTTGGAAAGGCACCAGAGCAACTACACTTTATGGGGCAAGGAGAGAGAATCCTCAACTAGTTAGCCAGAACTTGATTTTGAACAATTCTACAGAAACCGAAACACCACAGAAAAATTTGACTTGGCTTTAGCCAACAAGAACAAAACGCCAGAGCAAAACAAGCAGCAGAAGTTTTGGCTCATTCCTACTATTCCTTATTTCACTGTCACAGCTTTTTAGTACAAATACACACTTGGGCCATCAAGAGCAACTGCAGAAAGATGTGACTGCACTGTTTTCCTCTCTGCATCTATTTCAGGAAAGGCTTCTTAAACTGCAGCATCAAAAGAAGAAGCAACCCTTTTTTTCCTCTTCACAAACGATTTGTTCAATTGCACTAAAAAGAACAGTTTAAACCTATTTGTCCCATATTTGTGTTTGGTGGACTTGGAGGGAGAGACAGATAGACAGATAGTTGACCAAAAAAGTGGGCTTTTTAGATTTTTAATTTTTCAAGTCATACAAACGGATCATAGGCTAACAACCTGACATTACAATCTCTTACACATACAGAATGCTGTATTCTTTGAATTAAGAGGAGTGTGCTGATAAGCATACCTTGTTCTCATAGGCAGGATTACTACAGCTGCAGTAACGACAAGATCACGGGTCATTTAAAGAAACTCTCTCTCTTGACACTTTGATGCTCTCAATATATCCCACATCTGTGAGCTAAACTGTCACTCCTCTTGAACCTATCTGCACATACTTACTCGCCTCCCTTTGCTGGTTTAACAGGAAAGTGGAAAAGAAAGCAAGGGAATTAATTCCTCCCTAGGAGAACAGCCGGAGCTTTACATCCAAGCCAGCACCACAGCAGCTCTCCCAACATCTGCAGCAGCCTTTCCTGCTCCCCGTGCCAGGCCTGCGTGACCCCGAGCGCTCCGCCCGCTGCGCGGCTGGGGCAGCTCCGCGCCGCCGGGCCCCGCACGCCGCTCCCCGCCGG
>VWZN01012208.1:455021-505226 GCA_013396955.1 Regulus satrapa
CGGGGAGGGTTTTGTAAAGGGGTGATGCCTCTTTTTGCTCCAGAGTAACGCTGTGGTGTGCGGGGCTGGTGTTTTGTTTTTGTGTATGCCGGACTGCATCTGGTGGCGGAAAAGGGTTATTTGAGGACAAGCGGGTTTTGCTGAAAGTTGTGTTCGCGATTAGAGGGTGTCCAAAGGAGGGCAGTGAAGATGGTGAAGGGCCTTGAGAGGAATCTATGTGAGGAGCGGCCGAGGTAATTTTCAGCGTGGAAGAGACTGCGGGAGACCTCATGGCAGTCTGCAGCTTCCTTATGAAGGGAAGAGGAGGGGAAGGCACTGATCTCTTCGCGGTGGTGTGCCCTGACAGAACCCAAGGGAGCAGCCTTGGAGTGGTGTCAGGAGAGGTTTAGGCTGGATATCAGAAAAAGGCTCTTCACTCAGGAGGTGGCTGGGCGCTTTAACAGATTTCCCAGGGAAATGGTCACAGCACCAGGCAGCCTGATAAGGGTCCAGGGAGCTTTGGACAGTGCTCTCAGGCACATGGTGTGACTCTTGGGGTGTCCCGTGCAGGGCCAGGTTGTGTTTGGCTCCTTGTGGGTCCCTTCCAACTCAGCATGTTCTGTGATTCAGTGATCCTGTATTTCGGCTTATTTGCTGAGCTGAATGGGAGCTGAGAGGTTCTCAATTCAGTGCAACTTCAAGCATACCATGCTTTGTTATCTTTTGCTTATAAACTCAAAATGCACCTTATTTAAACGGTGAGGAAGCTGAGATATTATTGTCATTCAGCATTCCTTCCTGTGACTTTGTTGAGAGACAGATTTCTTTCTTCTTCTAAAGAAATTATTTTTTTTTTTCATGGCTTTATTTGCTGAGCTGTGATTTACTCTCCTGGAAAATAAATAAGAATACAGATTTAGTCGTAAGCTGGCACTAGTGATGCCTGGACGCTTAGTACCTTTATTTCCGTGTCGTGTTGGCATTGGGATTTGAGCCAAATCAGTGGCTTTCCAAACAAAGTTCTGACTGCTTGCAGGAAAGTGGTCTTCTCATTCCTTACCAATAGCCTTATTATAAAGTTAATGCAGCATGCAGTAATGATCTTTTGTAAAGGTCATTCCTCTGAGCGTTTAAAGATCTGATACTTGAATTCAGCAAGGCAGAAAATAAATTTTAAATAGTTACTGAGATGGATAGGGTTTGGACACTAAATGGCACTTGTAAATATGAGGGGGGAAGGAAGGATGCCAGATCACTTTATAAAGTCCCATTTTGCATATAATTGAGATAAATGTTTAAATACCTTATGTATAAGTGTTTGAATATCTCGTATGCATTAACTTGTAGAGAACAGACAAGATACTGAACTTACTCTTGTGTAAGTCCTGACCAGGATGACTTTGCCTCCACAGCTTCCTAGAGGCAGATGTAGTTGTGTGCCAGTAATGAAACTTGTGCTCTTTTTTTGGTAGACACTCCATGCTGCCCCGCCATGTGCAGAGGCTGGGCAGAGACTGGATCACCCACTGGAATGGCTCCCAGATACTCGCCTTGAACAGCCCAGTTTCCAGCTGTATGAGATGGGCCGGACACTATCCTCCCTGGGCCTCCTTTCCACTCCCTGTTTCAGCTGATTTTTCAGCAAACTGGAGATTCCCTCCATTTTTTGGACCTTGGAGACAATTTCAGAACTCTAGTTGGCACCTTGATAACTACACACAAAATTGTTGCTTTCACCTGCCCAACCCCAGTATGAAATCTGAGGGAGAAGAACCATTGACAAAGAAGAGAAGACTCAGTGGCCAGGATGAGAGTTCAGCTCCTGAACAAGAAACAAACTTACCTAATCAGAAGGAAGTACCTTGTCTTTCTATAGCACAGAATGAAGAAAAATGTGGCAGCAAGAAAGGTAGAATATGGCTTTTGCTTACTTTCTGTGTTCATTGTAATGCTAAATACACCAAATGACTTTGAGTTATAAGCAGTAGTGCCTGCTCCTTTTGAGTTCTGTTTTTCTTGGCACCCCTCTCAGGAGCCCTTAAAAACGGTCCAGTTTTATAATGCTGTTTAGTCTGCAAACTTGTATTTTGTGCTGTCAAACAGTCTACCAGAACTAGGTTCACTGCACTTGGCAGCAGAACACAGTCAGTTGTGTGAGGGATTGCCCAACCCGGGGAAGTCCTGGGCTTGCTCCAGACAACACACTCTCTCATGTCCCTGTCACCGGGTCATGTCTGTTAACTTGGAAGCTCTAAAAAGCAAAAGGATTTGGCTGACTTGCTCTAGGGCTGAGCTGGGCTGGCACTTGTACGGCTTCATTCCTTGTGCTCCACCTGAGCTCATAAACCTACTGGACCTGAGCTGGCTTCTTTCCAGCCCACTTGAGTTATCTGTGACCTAGAGAGTAGAGAGTTAATGGACTGAGTTTTAGTGGTGCTTGATTCCAGTGGGATTGTGTGATTTTGCTCTTAGAGCTGTATTCTGCCACTGGCATGTTAGCAAGTTTTGTGTCAGATCATGTCTGACAGTGCGAGCGGCGCGTGTGCTTATCCAGATAATACGGGAAGAAGTGCAGAGCTGTGTACTGGGCTCAGTAACAAACTTCCATGAAACTTCAAAGTGTCTGTGATAGCTTATTTCAGATACAACCTTGTACATAGCATCCAAATACTTTACTGAGTCTTGTGTATATTTAGTTTTGTCTACTGTGAGACAAATAGAGCAACACAGTCAAAATTGTTGCCCTCTTGCATAAATCACTTCCTTAGCAAAATAAACTGGAAATTGTATTATGACTAGAAAGGGCAATAGATGCTATCAGCATTCCAAAGGGATTCTTGGATACAAATACCCATAAGGCTTAGAAACATCATATCCATCTTCAGGAGCCAAAGGAAGGGACTTTGCTTTGTGCCTTAATTACCGAGTCCTCTCTTAACCCTGCTTGGCATACTTTTATCTGAGAGCACTGTTGGCTCTGCGGGCCCTTCCCAGTGACCCTTTGTAAGGTGATTCCTAAAGATACCTGCTGAGGAGCAGTGTGGCTTCTCTCCCACCGTAGAAACAGAACTTGAAGCCTTGCTGTATTCACTGCAAAGTCCTGAATAATCTAAGCACAGCAATGAAAATTACTACCCAAATAGGACAGATGGTAACAGCTACAGCTGCAGTCTGCCACTGGTTGTTGGCACAGGTACCTGGACCTCAGCTTGCTCTCGGATGAGGTCAGATATAAAGGGTGACAAGCATCTCTGTGAGTTTCTAAGTGGAGAAATACACTTCTTAAAAAGTAATTGCATGCTTAATGATGGGCAGATACATAGCTATGAATTTTCCTACTAATAGTAAGTATGAAATTAAAAATGGTAGAAAGGTGAAGGAAGCCTTTTCAGAAGTTCTTGGTAATTCTGAGACTTAACAATTTCTTGATTTTTCAACTCACTAAGGAAAATTTGGTTCATTATTTGGTTTGGGGCTCATGTAGTAGATCTGTTGCAGCTTGTGGGCGAGTTTTACAGACTGTACAAGGGCTAGAGGTGATCAGTGGATCCCTAACCCTTTGTTTATCATGAATAAAGAGATCAACAAGGTGCCCGTGTGCTGCCCTGAGGAGTGTATGTGTCCCAGACTGGCATACACCATCTCTGCTGAGGAGGCAGTGGCACAAGGCAGTGGGAGACTCTCAACAGGCTGGATTTGGCTCACAGTTTGGCAGCCCTTCTGCAGGAGCAGGGGGTGTAGTCTGATTGCAACATTCTGCTTAGAACATGTCAGTTCCCCCATTTCAAAGCAGTTGAAATACAGGGCATAAGATGATTTTGTGCTGTTTGTTTTGAGGTTGGGGTTTTTTTGTTTGATTTTTTTTTTAATGAAGTTTATATAAAATCCATCTTAAACAGAGGGTCTGAATCACTGCTAATTGAATAAGCTTTTAGAATTATTTAAGAGATTTGAAAGACAAAAAGTTATCAGTGGAATGATTTCCAAGAGCAGTAAGAAGTCATATAGTCTATAACGTAACTTTTTTTTTTGCTTCATGTGCTTTTAACAGGAACCATCAAAAGACACTGGGAATATTTCTGTCAGCAGAGTAAAACAATGAAAATCACTAAAAATAAAGGATCTGACCAAAGCAGTAGAGGAAGTGAGGCAACATTTGATTTTACAGTCATGTCCTACAATATTCTCTCACAGAATTTGTTGGAAGACAACTCTCACTTGTACAGACACTGCAGGCAGCGACTGCTATTCTGGACTTACAGGTTTCCCAACATCCTACAAGAAATCAAAGAGCTGGATGCAGATGTGAGTAGATCTTAAGAACTGATAAATGGAAGTAGCAAATTCTCCTACTTGTACTGGGGTCTGAAAAAACACTGCTGTGGTTTTGGTTGATTGTAGAGTTTATTGTGTGTTTTTGAGGACACAAATTATTTTAAGTCTTAATCAGGAAGTTAAGTCAGTAAAATTTTTGCTTCAGTCGTTATTCAGACCATCAAAAGTTCAGTGGCAGAATCCTTCTTGTTTGTGTCAGAAAACAGTACTGAAAAAAGTAGTTGTATTAGGGAAGCCACAGAAACACAGCCCTGTGCCATTTGAAAAATGCAGTTATGTTAGTACGTAGCCAGGGATCTGGAAATTGAAGTCCTCTTCAAGGTCTTTCTTCCTAATAAATTTATACATCCTGTATGTGTACATCCTTACAGTGAGATACCCTGCATAGCTTTCTGAGAGGAGCAGCTGCTGTCAGACCCTGGTAGATGCAGGTGCCCTTTCCACAGAGAACTTTCTAGCTGAAGGAGATAAAGAGCCAATGAAATAGTTAAAAATCGAACTATTTCATCAACTGTAACCTTAAGTGAAGCAGAGATTTCAGAATGTAGCTCAAGATTTGACTCTCCCTTGAGACCTTGAACGAGCTAATGTCAGCTGGGCAAGTGGAATGTGTTGCTGCAGTTCAGCAAGCAGAGGTCCCTTGTTCCCCTCTGGGAACTCAGTCCTTTATCCCAGTGGTGGATGTTAATCTGTGTTACTGCAGCGTGCTGGGGCAGGGCTCAGAGATGCTCACAGCTGGAGTTGGACTCAATGATCCTTGTGGGTCCATTCCAACTCAAAATATTCTGTGATTCTCTGAACTCTCTTAAAGGAATATTTTGAGTTTGATCTTTGGTTCAGATTCTTAAAATATGGAATCCTGTTTTCCACCCTGTAGTATGCCATTTGTCTCTTCATCCCTTCTCCCTGAGCCTTCCCATGCATTGCTTAGAACGTAGTAGCAAGTTACTATTTTGATTAAATTTAATCTCACCTCTGAAAATGTCTATCTGAAAAAGGGTGGGAGGAATTGGGGCCTTCTTTGTAATCTTAGGGAGCATTTTCCATAGAAGAGTGAATTCTTTTTGTGGGATTATGGAATAAAAAAGCTTCTGATTTTGTTGGGTTTTTTTTAATACCTGTACAGACTGGCCAAAAGAGATAGGCTGTGGTAACATTTTTATGTACTTACTAATATATTTTAATTGTAAACCTTTGCCTTAGGTGCTCTGCTTACAAGAAGTCCAAGAAGACCACTATAGAAGAGAGATCAAGTCAAGTTTGGAATGCCTGGGTATGATGAAATTCTTAGGATCAATACATTGTCTTCTCCCCTGCAGGGGTAACTTGTTCTCCTTTGGGAACTCTGCACCAATTTCCTCAAAAAAAAACCTCTCATAGATTAATGAATCAAGTCTATTGCCATCACATGTTGTGTATCCTCTTTCATTAATTCATCAAGTGCTCTCTCGAAACTACCTTTATCTTTTTTTTGTCAGTATTCCTGTTGGGTAACTCTTCAATGGCATGTTTTTTTCTGCCTTGAAACCTTCCAAATATCAGCATTAAGTGTTATCCATGGTCAGCGGGTATTCATTAGGTTTGTATACAAGTGCTGTCTGTCAGTCTGAACAGGCTGTCTTGCCATTATCCTTCATGTGATTTTTATGGAAGGAATGTGTTGCTAAGGGTTGATTCCGTGGTGGTTTAAACAGATCTAAATCTTTTGTGCCCTGCACCACCCTCCAGGCCCAGGGCACCGCTTCCATCCTGGTACTGGTTCTTGTCTGATGCTGGGAGGATATGGTAAAGGAGCTGATACTCCTTTGGTGTAACTGGTACTGGACTGATACTTTTTTATTTTTTGTTTAATTGAGGTAGTCTAGCTCCCAGAATTGAGGCTTTGCAGAGAAGAGAGTAATGGCAGTAGTGATGGAAATCCACTTGAAATGTGGAAAACACTGTGAGGTCAGGCTTGTGGGGGAAAGTGAGCCTGTAGCTATTGTGCAGGAGGATCTGCAGCTGGCTTTAGCTCTTCTTTTCCCCATCCCTAGCTTCCAGATGCTTGTCCTGCCCCTTATCCTGGACTAGTTCTGGCACTCACTAGTGAAATCCACCAGTTCAGCAGAATACTATCTAGACAGATTTTATTTTTCTGCATTAGTTTGCTGTTTGCTTACTGAGTTAGCAGCAAGTGCCACAACAACAGGCAGGAGCAACATGGCCTGAATCTGGGAGAGGGGAACAGGAATCCCCTGTTTTTGCACTGGTGTGAGCTCAGGTCAACTCACCCTACTTCATGAAATCATTTGGTCTGGGCAGTGCAGAGAACATTTAAAAATGGTGAAAACTAGATACTGTTTCAATATATAGATTTTTTTTTTCCTTACACAGAGAATGTCTTGTTTAAATCACCTCTACATAAAATGAAGAAATTGGCAAATCACTATTTCTAGATGGACTTGTTTGAACTCTATTGCTGTCATTTGATAAGTGTCTCTATTGCCTTGGTGAAGGCTTGTCACTTGCTGCTCACTGGATAATTGCATAATTATGTAAATATGTTTGTGACCTTTGTTCCGTGAATCATTTTAGACATTGACTAATGACTTAGCGTGATTAAGGCTTTTGATTGGTAATGCTTCACTGCTATTACTCCTAAACCATTCTTGTAACATCCAGAAAAAGCTTCAGTGCACAAAGGCCACTTTTATGTGCCTTTTGGGGGTTTCTTTGTTGTTTTGTTGTGGGCTTTTTTCCAGATGAGGCGATAAGACCATGACTAGTATCATAGAGTGTGTAGATGTTTACACATTGCAAAAGGTATTGGACCATGTTTCCTGTCCTGCCTCACCTCAGCTCAGATTAGGGCAGAAAGAAAAGTGAACATGAGTCTATGTGAGCTTCATACAGACTTTGGTACTTCAGACTGGGGGTTGACTGTCACGTGAGAGAAGCAGCATGAGATTTTTCTGATTTTGTTTTGTTTTAAAATCTCTATTTAGGCAGTAGTATTTTATGTTCTTAATTGTCTTTCTTGCAGGGTATCACTGTGAGTATAAAATGAGGACAGGCAGAAAACCTGATGGCTGTGCCATTTGCTTCAAAACTTCCAAATTTAGCCTGATTTCCTCAACCCCCGTGGAATTTTTTCGCCGTGATATCCCACTCTTGGACAGGGACAACGTTGGACTGGTGCTGTTGCTGCAGCCCAGATTTCACTGTAAAGCCAATGCTGCCATCTGTATTGCCAATACACACCTGCTGTACAACCCAAGGAGAGGGGACATCAAACTGACACAGCTGGCAATGCTTCTGGCAGAGATTGCCAGTGTTGCCTCTCAGAAGGATGGTTCCTTCTGCCCAATTATCATCTGTGGGGACTTCAATTCTGTTCCTGGCTCTCCATTGTACAGATTTATAAAGGAAGGAAAGTTAAATTACGAAGGACTTGCTATAGGGAAGGTAGGCTGTGCTTCTCACTTCTCACCAAAATAATAATTAATGCTGATTAGAGAGAAATATTTGAGTGATGCTATGAATGTTTCCACTGCAGTGCCTCTCTTAGGGCCCTCTCTGCAGCCTGCAAAGCAAAAGTTACTGCAGTCAAATAAGCTAGGATATATTAGCTGTGCCTTAGGGAATACTGTATCTTCTCCCAGCATTCTGAAAGGAAAAACTCACCAGCAATCATTCCTGAAATGTAGTGAATCCACAGGATGATTGTATCACTTGTGTTTGGATGATTTTATCACTGTGTTTAAGTGTCCCAGCCTTTAAGTAGGATAAAATAACCACTTAATCAAAAACCTGCTGTGTGCTCTGTGGGAAGATGACTCTTACTGTGGATAAACTTGGTGGATGCAGTAATTGTAAAAGCAAAGCTGCAATTAGATGCTGAACCTCAACTGTTTCATGTTAAAAGATGTCTTGTTGTGAGCTCTCGTGTGCAGCTGTTGGCTGTGTCACATGCTATGTAACAGGAGTGAATGAACTACATAAAATTAGAAAACATGATTAAAAAATAGGCCTGCTGGGTGTTGATTCAAGCTCCCATTTGACTTAACTTACTCCCAGAAGAATCAGCATCCTGAAGTTGAAGTGTTGCTGGGTAGCTCTGTATGCTGAGCCAGTGCTCTCACATTGCTGAAAGTGTCCTTGGAAGTGTCTCCTTGTCACAAGAACCATCTGGAAAAATTTGGTACCTGGAAAGAACTTGCTAAAGATAAACAGAGTGGATGTACATAAAGAGTCTTATTTTTACAGGGATTTGACTCATTATAGAAGAGTTATTCTAAGGGGCTGGGCCTTTTTCTTTAAAGTTTACCAAAGATGTTCACTTATTTCAGGTTGGTTTGGTGGGAGTTGTTTTGGGTTTTTTCTGTTTTTTAAGTCAGATTTCTGTCTGAAAAAGGCTTGTGTTGTCTTTCTCAGGTCTCTGGACAAGAACAGTATCCAAGGGGACAAAGAATCTTATCTATTCCAATTTGGCCAAAAAAATTAGGTATTTCACAAAACTGTGTATATGAGATAAAACAGCAACACAAGGAAGAAAATGCAGGTCAGTTTTTGGATTAGTGAATTTTGAGAGCTTTTGAAAGTATCATTCAGCAAGTACTGAAAACCATATGTTCTGTTTTAGTGGGGGAAAAGCACTTGAGTCTTGAACTTATAAAACTTCCTTGTTGGGCTCATTAAAGTGTAAAGTGATTTATTAACATAAACTTTGCAAATTTGAATCTTGATAAGATAATAGTTAGAAATTTCCCTTCAGGAGTTGGTGTGTAATGTTTAAACTCGTGTGTTTGCATCCTGAAAGCCAGCTGTGCTGTGACTGGGAACAGGGAGGTGGAGGAATGCAGCACATGGACATAGTGTGAAACTGCTTTCTGCCTCAGTGTTTATGAATTATAGTGCTGGCACTTCATGGAACAGCTGGGAAAAGAAGTGATTCCTTGCTGAGTGTGGCCACATCTTTCATCCACTGGAGTTTTTTTTCTTTGACAAAAAAAAAAACAAACAAATGAATGGGACATAATATAAAATAGTCTTTAAGAGGGCATGTTACTAATGGAACTGAAGAATTTAATCCAGCTTGGTGAATTGTATCTTGCCCGCTTCAAAAAAATAAGTGTACTTAAGGATACCTTTTTGTTTTCTGTAGCTCTTTGGAATTGCTGTTACTTATATTCCATTTTAAATGTAAATTGAATGTATTTTTATTTTGCAGGAGAAAAATTGGAAGCAGCAAAACCGGACAACACTCAGGAGATTGTAATAGCATCTGAAAAGTACGTGTTGGGAAAAAAGACGGAAGCCCTTGCTGGTTGCTTGGGGATTTGTTTTGGTTTTAGACCAAATTTATATCTGATTCCAGCTGTAGACACATGATGATCACCCAATCTAGTCTGCCCTTTTGGAAAAAACACCACTGTTTATTTAAACATGAAAAGGCTGATCAGACAGCAGAAGACTAGAACTGTCAATAATGGAATGTGTGTCCTTTCAGGAACTTGCAGATATCTTTTCAGAATACAGGGCTGAGGTGTCTGTGCTGTTCAGAGGGTACTTTATGTCTGCTTATTAAAAGAATGCTTCTGGCATTTTTTTGTCACTTCTTGATATAAACAGAACATCATCCTCTGTAGGGACATTGCAGTAAACATGAACTTCAGTCTGGTTGCAGAAGCCATGTTTTTAAAAGAGGGAGAGGAAAAAAATAAAACAGTGTTGTCCAACTGCTAAAGTAATGGCACTTCTCTCTCTTTTTATTGTTTTTGATACACTGGTTTATGGAGGTAATAAAATCCTATAATACACTGTGAAACTGGGATGGAGGAGGGAAAAGAACTGGAAAGGTCATAAAATCTTCCTTGTCATGAGTTCTGTGGGAGAATTTAAGTTCTTTGAATCTGAGAAATCTGTGGAGTATTATGGATTTGGTAATATAACTTCCACTCAGAAGGAGAAAGCCATGGCTAGAATGCTGAGGAGAAAAATGTAATGGCTTTTTGAAAGCAAGAATATATTTGCATTTACCAAACTGGTAAAGGCATATAAAGGAAGGCATAGAAGAAGGAAATTTCCCTAAATGTATGGGATGTCAAGCTCCAAGTCAGCCATTTCTTACCAGAAGTGAGATCTTGGTATCGCTGCAGATAGGCATATTAGAACTTTTGGTGATGAAAAAGGTGTCATGGCATTTCTCAGAAAATAAGTAGATAAAAAACAGGCAGCCCTATCCTACGGTTTAAATCTATAGCACGCTGAATGCTTCTTGCAGGGCTTTTCCCTTCATCTTAAAAAGAGATGTCATGCAACAAAAGCAGAAATTACTACTTGTCTGTATCAGCTGGCATATTTGTCTCTGCTCTGAATCAGGCAGGGTAATATGCTGACCTTTTGTTTTAATTGCTTGGGTTTCAACCAGAACACATTGCAGCCCAGGTTTAAAATGCATGATGAGGCAGGTACAGCTGAGGGAGGGATGATTTGCAGAGATGATGGAAGCTAATGTCTGAGAGACAGGAGTTCTTTTGCTCTAAGGTGCAGTTTTGCAGTTTGCTTTCAAGATTGGAAAGACAGGTGAGACAAGATGGGCTGAACTGAAGAGGAACAGACAAATGATGGGGAGACAGAAAATGGGAGCCTGAGTGGAAGAAAGACATAAGCATAGCCTAATTTTGGAGCTTGATACCTCTAGCTTGGGGGAGGAAAAAAACGCTAAAAAACCTTAATTTCTCCATGCCAAAGGGTCTGGTTAGATGAGTTTGTGTTTTGTTGCTTTCATATGAGCTGCTTTCGTGGACATTTCTGCCTGCGTGTCAGGGAGGGATTGCTGAGTGAGGCCATATGGAATATATATGGAGTTGAAAGCTATCTATAATTAAAGTGTCAGCTAAGCCAGTTCTGATCAGCACTTTTACTTGAAAATGCTGCCTGCATTTTGCCTTTGGAGTTTTAGGCCTCTCACGCAAAAGGCTTGAGACAGCTTGCAGGAGAGAAACACCAGTTTGCATATCCAGATAATTAATTTTGTTTGTAATGAGGAACTATTTGGTATTTCTTCATTGCTTATTCCTTCTTGGTAATGCAAGAAAATAAAATTTGTTTCTCTGATGTCCCTTTAGGTTGTCTTCAAAGTTGCGGCACCATTTTAAATTGTCTTCAGTCTATTCTCATTACTTCCCTGAAACTGGGATACCAGAAGTGACAACTTGTCATTCCCGAAGTGCTGTCACCGTGGATTATATTTTCTATTCTGCAGCAAATGATGATACTGCTGCCCAGCCAGGTAAAGAAACCTTCTTTTAATTTTCATAAATGCCAAACAAGAACATTTTTTGCTATTGTAAGAGAAGTGTAGTGATGATTTCATCCATGTGAAGTACCTCAGAGGTTCGTGGTAGTGCTCTGAATGTCAGCTGTTAACTGAGAAACGTGGCTGGCCTTGTCAGCTTACCACAGCTGGACTTGTAGTGCCACATAGGGCAAGCCTTTTCATCTGACTGAATATTTCTGTAGTTCCTGTCTCAGCATGGAGACAAGCTGGAGGTACAGGAAAGCAGCAGTGGAAGTAGCACCTGAGAAATACTGCTGTAACGCAGGCCAGACCTTCAGCAAGGCAGTATTCCCAATCATCTGATCAACACAACGGTGAACAGCAATTTATGATGTGCATTAAAACTGATAAACGAACTCTTTCCTGGCAATTTACTTCTCGGGTTGGCTTGCAGTAATTTTTTCTGCCAAGTAACAGACTCTTGGCCTTTGGTCTGTGCCACGTCACTGGCACAGACCCAGCTGTCACTCTCCGGTTTGCAGTTGCAGCTAAAAGTCACCAGATGGTGCAAGAAAGTCGCAGTACCTCTGTGGGAATTTCATGGGTATCACAGCGTTTCTCCATGCTTTACTGCTCTGGGACTCGTTCCGTGGGTGCTTCTGAGCAGTTTGCTTTCCATGCCCTCATGAGTTCTGTATTTTATGCCATCAACAAACATCAGTGCAGTGCTAGCACATAAATGTCTCTGCAGAACGTGGAGCAAAGAAACCTGGATTCCATTCCTGCTCCCACTGTGGAGTGCAACTGATTTTTATAAATTAACATTGTTTTCAGTGTGTGGAATGAAAACCCACCTTCATCGCTCGTAACTTGAGACTAGAATTGTTAAAGTTGATTGAATTAATTCACAGAAGTATCATTTGTCATAACAGGCACAGTAAGTGCTACCTTAATGTAAAATGGCAAATGCAAAAGCCTTGACTGAAAAACCACGATATGGGAAATATTTAAATTACTTCTGAGTGCCATATGATTTTAAAAAGTGCTGTGTGATTCTAGAATGTGTCCCTGCACAGAATCTAATCCTAATTCACCTGTTAATGTATTTTTTGTGCCATCATTATCCCATCAGAGATACAGCATGTTTTTCAATTGTTTTTCCCACATCAGAGCACAGAATGGAACCCAACTTGAATTTTCAAACTTCTTTAAAGTAGTATAGTTTTTATTCATGAGCTCTTAGAAATTAAGCCATGGTTTGGATTTTCAGTTTTCTAATGACCTGGGCCTCTGTATTTTAAGGTGCCTACGTCTGTACAAGTGAATTTTAAATGTGGTCTAGGCTCACTGATTGGGGTTTTTTTTCCATTTAAAGGGTTTTATTTTAAAATAATCATGCTTTATCCTGTCATGTTCAGCCAAATATTTGGTTTGGTATTCAGAATTTCCTGTCATCAGGGTTCAGTATCTACCCGAGTCCTGCAGGGCACAATTTTGCTGAGTGTTCTGAGGGGCATTAATCACTGCATGCAGACCAAGATCTCTGTGGCAACAAACTGCTCCTTTGTAGATATGCAGATGCTGTCCCAAATGACAAATTTGTCTCAAGACTTGGTGGACGTGTGCTCTAGGGCTGCCAAGAAATCTTTGCAGTAAAAAAGCTTTTCTTTAGAGCAGCAAACAGCTGCTGGGTTGTTACAGGGCTGTAAAGCTGGCAGATGGCAAAGGATGAAGTTGTTGAACTCTCTGAGGAGTTCAGCAGTTGCTGAATAGTCCTTTAACGTATCTCCTGGGAAGCCAGTACCAGGTTCAGCCAGGAAGTTCTGAATTTGCTGAGAACTTTCACACAGAAAGTATTTCTGCCAAAAGTTACAGCTGCAGTTTGTGCTGGTCCTGAAAGCACCCAACTTGCCCAGTATCATCTCTTGCACTCTGAAAGCAATATAGTGGGGTTGCTGAGTAGATGTCTAACTTGAATACATAGCTCAGGAAATCTGAATTTTACACATCATTGAAGGATCTCAGTGCAATTTCTCCATCTGAGCTGGAAAAACTGGTTTGCTCTTTGATGATTGACAAATTGAGCCTGACAAATCTGGGGGCCTTTAGTGGCAGGGTTACAGTAATTTTGGAAAAGGGAAGAACAACTGATGCCATCTACCTGGACTTGTGCAAGGCATTTGACCCATCCTGCTCAACAGCTGGAGAAGATGGATTTGGTGGCTGCACCAAATCCATTAATTGGCTGGAAACAAACAGCTGCCATCAATGGCTCCAAATCTGGGTGGAGACAAGTGGCATCCTCAGGGATCAGTACTGGGACCAGCAATGCCCCATCCATCCTAGCCTTGGACACCCAAATGTCCAAGGTCAGGATGGATGGAGCTCTGAGCAGCCTGCTCTAGTGCAGAGTGTCCCTTGCCCCCTTGCACGGGGGTTGGCACTAGGTGATCCCTGAGCTCCCTTCCAACCCAAACCATCCTAGGTAATCGTGTAGTAATTGCAAGGCTTGAGTCATGTTCCACTCTTGCACGAGCATGTGGTGTTTCATCTGGGGAAGGAGGTGGGGGTGGCTTTCTTAGGCAGCTATAGGAATAGGTAGCAGGAGATAATGGAGATGCCTTTCTTATGAGGAACAGTTAGGAAAGGAGTAGAAAGCTAGAATACCTTCATCCTTACAAGTAGAAGTGTCTGTATGACGTGCCTGCTGGGGAACTGTGTGCTTGAGGATGCAGAAATAAAATGTTATGTGAACCAGTAACTAAAAAGATATTCAGCTTCATAAGTCTCAGCTCTGTTTAGCAATGCTGTTGTCTAAAGTAATGGCCTGGATTATTATGAGGCTTTTTCAGCGGAGTTACAATGAACAAATAAATGCATTTTCCTTTTTACTTCTATTTACCCCTCAGCAAAATGGTGTCCTTCTGAATACTTTGAGCTCTACTGATGAAATTCTACCCTGAGAGTTGTAAAATAATTTCTGAACTGTCTTACTGGTGATTTTGCATGAAACAAATCCAAAGTTGCAACTTTGGATTATTGCTGCCATACTGTTTTCCTCCTTCTACAGCTGTATGAACCTGTGATATTTAGCCCACACTGATGGGCATTTCCTTTTGGTTTGTTTTGGATAACAGGAGCAGAGGATTCTTTTTGTGGAGGTCTGAAACTTCTTGGCAGGCTGGCACTTCTAACAGAGAAAGATCTTTGGACTGTTAATGGTCTTCCCAATGAAAATAACTCTTCTGACCACCTACCACTGCTAGCAGAGTTCAGGCTTATTGAACGGTAATATCCAAAGGACTTTTGGTGTAGGTAAAGTTCCCTTTACCTTCTCTCTTCATGGGATGATTATTATTTTTTTTTAAAGGTTAATTCAAGCACTGCTGGTCCAGTTTAGATAAGTTTGCCTGCATGCTGATTTGTTAGTGTTGTGTAAAGTAGATTTTCTAAAGGGACTTCCCTTTTTTTTAAAAAAAAAAAAAGTTTCATTTAGTTTATGAAGTCTTTTAGGGAGACTTCCTCTTTGATAAATGAAAACATCTGTGCCAGACTCCAAATGGCATTATTTTTCATGGACATTGTAAATTATTTTTATTGTAAATCACAGTAAAAAGGACTATTCTGAGAACTGTGTGTCTCTTCAAGCCAAGTGGAATGTGTTTGTGTTCCTGCAGCTTTTTATAAGTTGAAAATAATGTTTACCACAAATGTGCTCTGTGGACACTTCCATCTTGTGGCTTCTGCAAAGGAATTTACTGAGTGTTCTCAGTGCAGAGGCTGCAAGATTGAACTTTCAAAGGAAGAAAGGCATATAGGCAAATATTTATGCTTTAAGAATTTGCTGCTTAAAGTTCTGAGGGCTTAAATATAGGTAGCATTCACTGAATTTTTTTTTTTTTAATAATATCTGAAATAAAGCTAAGGTTAATGAGCACATCACATCACAGGAAACTTAACTAATCTATTATAGGAGAAAAAAATTAACCCTTGAGATTTCATACATATTGAACAACTGGTGACAGGGTGGGGTTTATTTTCCATTTAGTTATTAAAAATGGCAGGTTTTAACTTGAAATGACAGATCCTGAGGTATTAAATATCAAGATTTTATATTTACTGTCACTATGCAGTCATAAACATTCTCTGTAAAATACAATTTACAAAGTAATTTAAAAAAAACACCAGACTGCCTGAATAGGAAATGTAGAGGAAACAAATCTCGTAACTTGGTCAAACTACACATGGATGTGTACGTAGAACCGACTTTGAAGTAACAGAATTGTCTTTCAGTGTAGTGCTGGAAAACCTGCACCCGTTTTAGACACATTTGTCTCCCAGAACCACTTGTGGAATTTTCCATTTATGTTCCCTTTCCCTGACTGCAGACAACTGCAATTACTTTGTGCTTGGAGAATAATGCAGGAAGTACAGTGGTAGTAATAATAAAACCTGTTGAATTAAAGAAGTTTCTAAGTGTTCCATTGCAAGATATGAGCACCTGCAAAAAGCCTTCAACTTACATTTCTTGCTGGGAATTTGGAGTGGGCTGCTTTTGTCATAGTCATAGGTAGCTGTAACCAAAGATCTTTCTTCTACCTGTTAATAGTCAGGTTGGTGGTGAGGATGAGAACCTGTTTGATCCTGGATGCTGTCTGCTTTCAAGCATCTGAGTAACCTGATAGATAACGGCATACTTAGAGAGAGGCAACAGATTTCTGGGTACATCCAGCTTACAGCTAAAGTACTGTTCAGTTGTAGCAACCCTTGATAAAAGCAAGGACAAAAAAACAAGTAAGTAATAGAAAAAAAGACTACCATGATACTTTTATTGAAGTTTCATGCTGTGCATATACAAGTGATGAGAAAAAGCTCAAAAAGTCATGCATGTTTTTCTATAACTAGTTGACCACTTTGCTGTCACTTGAACCACACTTAAGACAAATGCCATCATAAGCAAGTTTCAAGAGAATATTTCAGCAGAACTTTAAACAAGAACCAAAAGCAAATTGTCAACACACCTCTATGGCATTAAAAAGATTCAGTATCAGTTAAGAGAAAGTAAATTGTGCTGGACAAGGGTAGAAACTATGTACAACCATTTTTTGAGCTGAAGTAAACCATGGTTTCATAGAAAAAACTTGCAACATATCAGATAACATTGTGCTATAGGATACAGTTGATCAAAAGTTTTCCACATAATTTTATCCATGAGAAGTCATTAAAAAATTGTTTAGGTCACAAGACACTGAGCAGCACAAAGTTTGAAACCAAAACTCTGCAGCTGATGTCAAATTACACAAGAATTTCTACCAAAAGAATATTTCCCTCTCTTCAGCTTCACTCCTTAACCAAAAAAAAAATCCTTACTGTGAACCTGAAAGTTTAGAGGAAGAGAGATGGGAAAGGCCTTCCTGTTATTGATATGGTAAACTTGGATAAAGAAGTGTCACACTTTTGAAAAGTTTTCTTTCTACACTTCTGACGTCTTAATTACTAGAAAGCCTTTCACTGGCTGTAGAAGGTTGCTGGGTTTTGGATTCTTCTTCCTGTCCTAGGCAGGTTAAAGTCAGTTTTCTGAGCAATGAGGTCTGTGAACAAGCAGTTCTTTCCTTCTGTACTCATTCATTCATTTTCTGGCTGATAGAAGTGTTCCAGGAGCTTAAATCGTTCTGTTGGAGTAAGCATTACTGTCAGTCTGTAACAGTATCCATCTTCATCAAGATTCTAAAAAAGCAAGTGCCCAGGAGGGGAGGGAGGTACACCAGGCCCATGGCAGCATCATCTTTGAGCACAGCACAAAGGGGTAGAGGCTGGACTTGTACAATAATCCAGTTTATATTTAGGCACCTAATGAAACATTTCCAGGAATGCAGCACTCAAATGCTTCCAGAGAACTTCACCAAGTCGAATGGTGGACCCCAGCAAGTCTTACTGTGTCACTTGAGAACACTACTGTCCATCACAGGTCCTCAGCCAAGTCTTACAACAAAACAATTGAGCAGGGAGGAAGCAGACAGGCTTGATGTTCAATCTACTTCAGTCATACTTCCTTATTCAAGTCTGGCTAAGCAGTTGTTACTACAACACATGCAGGAAAACTCCCTGCACAGCACAGCAGAAGGTTAACTTCAGCCTGCCATGACTGATTTAATACAAGGTGTCAAGGCACCACCATCAGAGACTGCTCAGCCTTGCAAAGACAAGGTTCAAATTTGCACAAAAACGTGGAGAGAAAAGCACACAGACTCAAATTAGGAATTCCCACAGTTTTTCCATTATTCCAGGTACTACATATATGAGAAAAAAGCTGACTTGTCTCTCTACAAAACAACAATTTCTGTATTTTGTGCTTCAGCGGTGTAGTTCAGAAAGACTAAAAGCTTGTGACAAAAGTATAAAAAAAATTATGAAAGTTTAAAAATTCATTATTCATTCAATTATCATCATTTAAAAAACCTCCAACCTCGTATCGTGCCTAACAAGATGTCAGTGTTAAGAATACACTTGCATATTACTGTTACTTAACATCTTTCGGCAACATGCAGAAAATAATAATACAGGTGGCAGTAAAACGTCCAGTGCTGTTTTAATACTCCCAGTAATGCTGGGAAACAGTACAAATTAGTTAGAAAACAATAATACTGACACTTTTGCATATCTATTAAGTCTAGTGAGGTAATATAGATACTTTAAAATCTTACGCCACTTCTGCACTGCTTGCTTTTATTGCTGAATTAAAGATTAATAGTGAATATGATTTTTTTTTTAATTGCACTGCACCCCAGCACATCTTAATGCTAAGAATTTGATTTGTTTGTTATTCCAATGCTACCACCCAGCACAAGGCCACTTTCAATTAACACTTGTACAGGGAAATTACATTTGAAGAAACTCACACCACTGGAGTCACCTGCTACATGATGGGAGAGAAAAAAAATCTCGTATCCTGGCATAACTAAATTTAGTTTCTCTCCACTGATGCCTTTTCTATAAATTGAAATAAATACCGCCACCAAAAAAAAAAAAAATTACCCCCTATTTTCTAGGTCAAACTTTTATTGTGAGAGTACATAAGTTAATAAATAGTCCCATTCTTTCTTCCTTCCAAGGGAGTGCAGGTAAAGTGCAGCGGCAGCAGCGGGAAGCCCTCTGGAGCCCGTGGTATGGCTGTGTCAGATGCGGAGCTGGTAGCCCACCTCGTTGAGTGTAGCCAGGTCTCCTTTCTTGTCCAGCACCGCCGGCCTGCGCACAGGGGAGGGAAGAGGGCGCTGCTGACCGGGTGTGGAGAGCACAGCAGCCACACAGGGACAAGCTTACCTCGGAGGAGGGCTGGATAGAACTTATGTTGTCATCTTAAACACAGTCCTGCTAAATCTGCTACAGGAGCTACTGTGATAGAGCTACCTGTGTGTTGCCTCTGAAGCCACACACCAGTGAAGGACAAGCTGTGTCATGCTGGGATCCAGGATGTGAGCCTGAAGCACCCCCTCCTCCTGACTTGAGAGAGCCTAAATGAGTAGCTAAGACCAGACACACCCCATCTGTCAGCTATCCCTGAGCAGGACTCCAGTTCTTGGAATAAAGCTAAGACAGCTGAGAGCAAACAAGTAGGGCCTCTCACATGGCTACTGCATTCCCAGCCTGCCCCTTCTTCCCGGCTGGGTCTGTGTGAAGGGCTGGAGCCCACCACACAAAAAACACAGCATTGGCTCTGTTCAGTCTCCTGGCATCCAACATTCTGATACCATTCACCTGAGTAATCACACACACATGGATGCCGTTAGGCCATTTAAGTATTCCAACAGCCTGAACCAAAGAAAACCTTGCGCTATCCATTTCTCTCTTTTTAGCAAACAATGGAAAAGCTCCTGCAACAAAGTTGTCAAACCGAAACTATCCAGCTGATCTGTAGTCTTTGGAAGTGCCTAATCTGAAAGCTTATTGCAGGCTCTTGGCTGTTTTCACACTGAGCCGTCTGTTTGCTTTTCTAAAGACATACATTGTTTAAAGCACACATTTCTCTAGAACTCTATAGCACGTCTTCTTCCCTGCAGAAACGCAGCTAAAGCCCCAGTAGTACAATGGGAGGCTGATCATGGCTCCAGTGCTTCCAGCTCCTCAGCCCCGGTTTCCAGCTCTGTGTGCTTGCTCTTTGCTCACTCTGCAGCAGATGTGACCCCTGAGTTTGCACAGCCAGGCTGGTGCTTATCTCCCCGCCGCAGGCTGACATCCCATTCCCACTGGAACAGATCCGGGCAGGCAGCAGGGCCCCCGGAGAGGCAGCAGTGCCACAGGCGGGCTGGAAACCAGGGAAAACCCAGCCCTGCCTGGGGCACACACCAGGGAAGAGCTGTACAGCTGCAGCCCCAAGAACTGGGGGTGTATCACTCACACATACATGTGTGCAACAGAGCCTTTGAAATATTTTTAAATTCTTTGATTCAATAAGGATTTTAGGATGTTTTGATTTTTAAGACTAGAACTGCTAACACCACATCCCTGCTGAGAATCTGCACAGCATTTGAGAGCCAGGGACATTCCTATGGACAGCTAATTCTCTTCTGCCTAGCAGCACACTGAAGAAAACCTGTTGCTTTGCCACTTAGATAAGCACCTCTCATAATAACCCTGCCATCCTCACTGCAGCACTGCCCTGCACCATGCCCCGTGTTTGTCTCCGTTTTAAGTACTTCACAGAAATGAAGGAGTCTTCACTGGTCTCTCTCACTTGCAGGAAGGGATCACACTTTAAGAAATCACTGCAAGATAGTCTGCATTTTTCCACATTATTCTTTCAGAGCAGATGGGATTTGACTAACCAGTAAACAAGCTACAAGCTGCATCCCTCAGAGCTTGTGTAGGAGTCAGAGACCAGCAAGAGATGTGTTGTATATAATTTCCAGTGTCCGTCCTTCCTCCCTCTCTCCAATTTAGGGATCCTCTTCACAGCTTTTTCTCCCTCCCTTTAATTAAGGTCACAATATGGTTTTAATTAAAGCATGCCTAGCAGAAGGTAGTACCTTCTCTGATTATCCAAGAGAGATGAGGAGTCACTGTACGCCCATGGTGACATGCCCATTTCCACCCATCCACAGTTGTCTGTAGCTTTTAGCTACCAACAGACTGTCCTCCCTACGTTTCAGGGAAAGATAAGATTTGGACCAGAGGCACCACAGGTCTCCTTGGCTGGCAAATGACATTATGCCAAACGTGCCCTCTGAGGCAAGGGGCCTCTGCTTTCATGGCCCCTCAGATCACACCTCCTGTCCAAAGCACCCTGACCATGAGTGGGAGAGCAAGCTGTGCCCAGTTGCTGGGCAGTCAGTATTCATGAGCTGCCTGATTTACACATCCTCATGTAATCCTGCCCCCTTGCACATCCTGGTAAAACAGACTAGCAGAATTTCCCTTTCAGCAGCTACACTGGGCTGGAAGTGCACAAGGCCAGTGTTGCCATGCCACTCACAGAGCATGCATGTTGAGCCTCAACAGGAAATTGAAAGGAAATGGATGTGGTGAGCTGACATTTAGGAGCAGAGATTCTCCGGGCAACTGCATGACCCTCCCTTCTAAGCTCACAGCAGCTCTCCAGCTCCAAGCACTCCTAATGAGGATGAAACACCACACTGCCTGTTCCAGCACAGGTCTGCAATTTACTGCACCCTTCTGCTTTGGGGCTGCAGAGGATGGGCAAGTGGACACGGTAAAACTTCAAACTTAGCAGACAGATTCACACCACCCTAACTATATCCTCTGTATTCATGCAGGATCACACCAGCTGTGGGCTAAGAGCATATGGACTGCTGCACAGCTCAGTTAACAAGCTGCCATTTGACTACACACCAGCCTCCTAGGCAGGCATGTACTGGGTACTGCACTGCCACCTGTCCTGCAATGTGTCCCACCTGCCCTGCAGCTGCATTTCCAGGCTAAAAGGCTGTCATGGGCTTGCCAGCAGCCACCACTAGCATTCACCTAATAAACTTGAAGGAACAAGGATGAGAAATTAAATGTTTGTGGCTGTGAAATCCTCTTCCATCCTTAAGCTTCTGTCCTTCAGAAACAATCCAGCCAAGACACTCTAGTTCACCACTCCACATATCCTTCAGTGGGAGATTTCTCCCAGCAGGCCCATATAATTGTACTGTTGATGAAACCCAGGCTATAATAACAGCTTGTCATCAGCAGGTGAAGCCTCTTGAATGTGTTATTCAGCCCCTGCCAGCTCACACTGGAGCAAAATACTTCTCTCCCCCTCCCAGCAAGCTCAAGAAAGCTGTAATTACAGCACAAGTAAGAGATCCACAAAGAAACAAAACAGAGTGTTGATAAGCACAGCTATTCTTTATCAAGGATTCCAGCCTAAAGCCTAGCAAACCTGACTCTTTCCTATTCTGTGTGTAACACAAAGGCCTCTCACTCCATCAGGTTCTCAGAGATCCAACAATATGGAGAATACTCCATTTCTCCTCTTGTATTTCTCGCCTTATGGCAACTGCTGCACGTGCTGGGATGTGTCATTCAGCTCATCCCTGACCAGTAGATGCCATTCCCCCTTCAGGGCTCACAGCTCATCACACTGTCTGGGCCCTGACCCAGGGTTTATTTTAGAGTTACAGATAATTTGCTCTTGATACAGAGCAACAGAGCAGAACCACTGGGCAAGTAACAGGTGCAGAAGTCACTGCAAGGCCACCTGTACAGTCCCTGTCTTTCTGTCCTGGAAAAGCAAAGCTGCCAAGGAGAGATCAGTCACTGCAGAGCAGCCACATGCCCAGCAGCTCTTTCAGGAAACCACCTCAGCTGGAGAGTCTCCAAGCCCAGTGAAACTCACTCCTCTACAGAAATACTTGATCCACTCCAGCAACTGCAGAAGCACTATCAGAAACTCAAAAATGAAACTGTTCCCCAAAGAGAATCTAGGAGGTGAAGAAGCTTGAAGCAACTGAGCCCATTACAACTATATTTATCTATGCACTAAACAAGGAGCTCTCAGTGACGAAGCCCAAAGTACAGCATCGTGGATGGAGTGTGAATGAACATGTAAAAATAAAAGCTTGCTGTGAAATCATCTGCTGTTAACGTATCTTGAAGTTATCTTTAGAAGGTTAGTCTAATGTCTTTGTTAGCTGCTTTAAAATAAATAAGTAAGTGCTGAGACAGTAGTCTGGGAGCCTATTTAAAAAGCAATGATCATAAATATGTGACTAATCTGGGTTACGTATAGGCTTTCACAGTTGTCAGCTTCCTGGCACAGAACACTACAACTAGCAACTCAGTTCTTTCACATCTAAGGTGGGGGAGTCTGAATTATCAGTGGCTGTAAAAGCCTCGTGGATCTGGAAGCAGAGTTTTATCCATTTAGAGGTACTACATCCATCCTTCCCCACACAGCTAAAGAACAACTCTTAGCTACAACACATATGGAAAATGGCCTGGGTTTTTTGGGGGGGGGTTTGGTCTTTTAGGCTGATTAACATCTAAGAATACAATTAAAGTGACATTGTCACTTTGGAAAGACAAGTTTACTTTTCCTGTCTCTGTAAGCTGCACAGTCCAAGAACCCTGCACGGAGAGGCAGCAGGAAGCACAGCAATGCCAGGACATCCATCAGTAGTGCCAGCAGCTCCTGGAGCCTCTCTGGTAATTAAGGCACCTGGTGCAGTTTTCCTGTATGTGCCAGTGAGCACGGAAGTTTTGTACAGCAAAGCAACATCAGCAGCCTGCCCTTCTGCCCCAGCAGGGATGGTGGCAGGAATACTCACGATTTATCTCTCCTGCAGGCCCGTCTCTGAGGGCTGCCTTGCCTCCGGCGAGGGGACAGCGACTTACCCCGGGGTCGCTCCTTTGTCAGAGAGTGGGCACTTGA
Source organism: Regulus satrapa (assembly GCA_013396955.1). Lineage (NCBI taxonomy): Eukaryota > Metazoa > Chordata > Aves > Passeriformes > Regulidae > Regulus > Regulus satrapa. The sequence goes on from VWZN01012208.1 coordinate 478,469, forward strand.
GGGTTTCAGAATCTGTGGGAGATGGGGGAGAGAAGGAAGCAGACTTGAATAAAAACAGTGATTCACTGGAAATAAAAATTTAAAATAAAGGGCCTCGTACAGTAGCAGGGATGGCACACAAAGAGCCTTCAGTCCCTTGGAGCTTATTCAAACCCTGCCCAGGTTAAGAGCAACTCAAAGCTGTTATCATGTGATAGCTGTTCAGGGGCCCCCTGCAACAATTAGTTGGTGTCACCAGTTCAGTTCCCAGCTGAATACTGTCTCACCCACAGCTTTCTTCAGAGCTGGCAACAGCAAGAGATAAGAAAAATGGCTTTGAGCCTCCGCTGAAAGAAACTCAAGCAGCCAAATCACCCTCTCCAGATTTTTCTCAACAGAGGTGACCATCTCTCAGGCCAGCAGCCAAACCCTGACAGTGAGGCTTTTCAGTAGCTCTTCAACCTGCCCCCATCCTCCAGGCCCTCCAATGTCAGAGGGCCATCAGCATTACACTCACACTCTGGACTGCTTTAAAGACCTGACCATCCAAGCTCAGCCCACTCACAGTGGAAGCCCTCTCAATTCTGTAGTAACTTGAGGGAAAGATCAGATGCAGGGCCTTCAGCCTTCAAGGGTTCAGGGCTGTGGTCCTGGCCCTGAGGCACTCACCAGGACTAGACCCAGTGTCACAGCTCAGCACACAGAGAGCTGGTCCCTCTATCAAAAGCAAGCACAAAATTCAGTAAGTCATTCACCCATATGGACTTCAACTCGAGCCTGCTCCAGCTGTTTGCTCGCTGGATTGTATTAAAAGCGTATGAATAGAGAAGAAAAAACCCAAACTCAATTAGATCAGTAATCAAGCCCATATGCTTAAGGTGATAGCATGCTTCAAGGTGGCCCTCAAAACTCCTTGGCAGGGCAGGAGAGATGGCAGCAGAACACAGGGGCTACGATGCAACTGGCAAGGCTCGCCCCAAGGTCAGGGCAAGGGGGCAGGTGCCTCAGCCAAAAAGGCACGTGGCTGCTACGTAGGAGCCGTTCTTTAGCAGGGAAGAGGACGAGGACCCAGAATAACTTGGACACGATGCCACGTACCTCTCCACAAGAGCCAGACCCATACTTAGCAACACACCTGCTCTGCTCTCGGTGCTGGCAGCCAGCTGGACAGGCACCAAATCTGCTTCCACCCACCACAAACAGCTCCTCGCCCACGCCAGGCTCAGAGGCACAGTCAGGGACACCCCTCATCCCCAAGGGCAGCCAAACCCTCCAGGGCCCTGGCAGCCTGCCCTGTCTCCCCGTGGTTTCCCAATGAGCTCTTCAGTCCAACCGGCCAGCAGGGAAGCACCAGTCTGGCAGGGAGTCGCTTTACTCGCCTTTCCCACATAACCTACTCTGTGATTTAGCTGAGGGTGGTGGACATCAGCCCCCAGCATGTCCTGCAAGGAGAGGCAGCCACTGACACAGATGTCCCATGTCACCTCCAGCAGCTCAGATAGAAAATGCGGACGCCCCCCTACCTGTGACCAGGCCACTCTTCCCAGCAGTTCCAGCCCCAGCCATACTGAGGCTTCCTAATCACCTTCTTCTAGAGTCAAAGAGGAAAGCAAACTGGGCAACAGCTCCCTGATAGCCAGGGACAAGTATGGGTTCAAGTGTTTCCCAGGATAAAGGGGAGATCCTTCAACTGAATAGCTCTAAGGGGTGGAAAGAACGCTAAACCCTGGGGAAGTAGCAGCGAGAGAGATGCAAGTACCCCGCCAGCACACCTGATACCTGCATGGTCTCAGGCTGACACAGAGCAAGACCCACTTCTGCAGGATGGGACAAGGCACAGCTGCCTCCTGAGCCCAACACCCATGTGCATGGACCTACCTTCATCCTCATATCCCTGGCAAACTTCTCCAGCTCCTTTCTGACTTCTGTGCGCATCATTTTGGACACATTGAGGACCAGCTGTTTCCACTCGATGGGCTGGAAGCTGTGCGGCTCATGCGGCACGTACAATCCAATCTTGACTTTTTTGACTGAATGCAAGTACTTTTTGTAGGAGTCTTCAAATTCGAAGATGAGGTCGCTCAGAGTTCGGTAAGTGAGAGGTTTGTCCATCAGATCTGATCGCCTGCTCATGCCCAGCGAGCCGTAGCGGCCGTTGCAGTAAATCCCAAGCACCACGTGATGAAAATAGTTCCCTGAGAAGTGGGTTTTAAAGCTGATGGGGAATCGTTCCACGGAGGGCTGCCCATTTGTTAAGTAGCTAGGGTGCACTGCATCAAGGCAACAACGGTGCTGGGAAAGCAGCAGGTACAATTACACCTGTGAGACACCTTCAGCAGGGTTGGGATTTTTAACTGCCAGGGCAAAGGGATTTCTTGTAAACACAAATGTGTGCTCACTGTGCCCAGATACAGCCAACGCTGCCAAAGCCTTCATTTCATCCAGTGAATTTCCTCTAATTTAATCAATTTCATCAAATTTCACTGCTTAGAAAATAAGATGCAATGGTTCAGATGGGGAAGGATATGACTCTTAATCATGAAAGACAAAAACCACTGTTCAGGTCAGCACACCTGAAGAGAGACTGCCCTCCCTAGATCTGTGGAAGCTCCCCATGTGATACCAACATCAAACTCCCACACTTCCAAAGGGAAAAGTGTTTACTTCCCTTTCTTGAGGGTTTGATACAACTTAGTTTACTGAGCCTCATCTTCTCATGTCTTCAAGTAGGATCAAGAAATTTGGGTTTATTATTCTACTCTAAGGTGACAGTTTGCCTTTCCTTCTGTAAACTGGCACTTGACATTGCCAACCCTCATACAAAGTGTTTTAGCATGTTACTCTTGCAGGTTACGTTGCTGAGAGGAACCAAAGGAAAGGTCCAAGATTAATAATTAATTAGATAAGCACAGAGGCACGGTCAGAAACAATGCTCTTAAAAAGCAAACCCTGTCCCTGGAATCACTGTCTGTCCATTTCAAAGGCACCACGTGCAGGGGCGAGGATCAAGCTGTGTGCCAGTGTAGTGTGTGATCTCAGAGGGGAGCTACGTGCAGGTCACCTCCTTGGGAGGCTGCTGGCCCGTGCCAGGGAAAGGACAGGCTGAGAATCCCTCACGCAAGCAGCTTTGCGTCAGCACCTACGTTGCACGCAGCTCCCTGCTGCTAATCCTGGGACAGCTGAAACTCACCCTGGCTCCATGTGCTGGCACCTGGCCCCTGGGACAGCAGGTGCCCTTCCCCTCTGCAGCTGAGGCCCCCACGCATGCCTGGGGGATGGAGGAGGGATGACCAGAAAAGGCGGTAGCAAAACTCTCCAGCCTGGGGTTACTCTGGCCAGAAGCACCTGCTGTAACCTCGGAGCCATCCCTTGAGTCAGATGGTCATGGTGTTGCCGCTACAAAATACACCAGCCCAAAAGGCAGCACTGCCAGGAGAGTGTTGGGGCATCCTGACAGATGGAGGAGTGGGCTCAGCTCCCACTGAAGCTGCAGGAACCTGCCCCGCCCAGGATTCTGCTCTGGGGATCGCCAGCATCCCCTCCTCTCCCTACCTCATGCCCAAAAAGGAGATATTTAACAGCAGTGAAACAAGAGCCACCGCACAGCTGAGATATCCTGGGATGTTACTGGGACCAGCCTTCCTCCCCTGCCTGCATAGCAGGGCTGCCTGACAGCTGCTGGGAAACTGAGAGCACAAAAGAGCTTTGTATCAAGACTGTAATCAAGACACAATTTGGGCTCAGTTCTGGTTCTGCCCAGCTTGACATGGCCTCACGTCACCACCAGTGTGACTACCTGGGATGCTGACCCCTGCCTGCACACCACATTTCACCTCTTCATTCTACAGGAACATATGAAAAGCATCCAGTGGCTCTCATCTCTCTCCAAGTCATTTATTTTCTCAGGGGGAATATTTCACCCCATGTTTGTTGAATTTCACAAATTCAGACTTTTGGCTTCTGGGTAATGCAGAAACCAACTAATAAGAGGTTCATGAACTGCCCAGAATCTGAGGTCAAGTGCAAGGAGTTTCACAAACAAAAATAAAACAGACAAGAAAAACACATTGGTACAGAACTTTCAAAACAGCCACAGGAAAGCTTTTCAGTTCCATGTCAAACATGTTTAGCTGCATTCAGTGCTAGATGTCATCAGCTTTAGCAGCCTGGAGAAACTGTGTTAGAGGGTAAAGGAACAGACAGCACCATGAGCTCAGCTGACGGTGCACTTCACTGGCTTTATGACCATGAGTCTGGAAGACTGTGCACAGCAGAGCACAGACCTCCCTACCACACACATCTGTCACCCGACCAAGGCCACGTGCACCCACCTCCTGCCCCACTGCCATCAAACACAGACACCCTGAAGTGGCTGTCAAAGCCCACCCCAACATCACCTACACAGAACAGAAACAGCTCTATTTGCCTTAGGTGGTCTCACTGGATCACTGCCGCCTTAGCTTCTCCAAGAAAAAATACCTACACTCCACCATCTGTAGATGATTTATAATTAAAGATTATAAATACACTGCAAGGGCAGAATGGGGCCCAGCGCCATTATGTCAACTGGAAAACTCAGCATGCACTCACCTCATTTAAAAGGTCACCTTGCTTTGGGCCTTAAAAGGTGCATCCTGTGTATATCAAAGTCATGTTACAATAATTTGTGTCCTACCGACCGATTCTTGCAAAAGCCCATTGTATTTAGCATTCTGTGTAACTGAAAAAGCACTATCTTCTATTAACACCTATGAAGCTTTCAAACATCGCCACTATTTTTCCCCCTCATTATGAAAGGGTTTTCACTCCGCTCCCCAAGTGCCTTTCTGTTAAGTCCATACAAAGCTTTGGTGGCCACCCGCCACACATACACACTTCTGCCACGAGGGCTCAGAGAAGTTGCAATTTAATCTCATTAAATACTTAGTAGGAGCAAAAGAATCTTTTGAGGGCAGAAATTACCCACCATCAAATAACCCAGCAACAACCGCTGTGGAAATTAACCTTTAGGTACAGGTTGCTTCTGCTCAGGGACTGCTTAATGAGAGTCCCCACCCGAGATGAAATACACAGCAAATGGGCTGGAAAGGCACGTCAGATCTTCCCCTCTGTCCATGCATCATTATTATAGCTTTTCCTTTCTGCTCTGCCCAAGGAGAGCCGTATTGTGGCAAACAAAAGGCAAGCACACAGCAATGCTGCAGCTGTAATCACACTTCTGAGCTGGGACTGTAACTGCAGGATGGAGAGTCAGGGAGTGAATTACATGCCACAATAGAGAAGCAGTGCAGAGCAGGAGAGGGCAAAAGCAGCTGCAGTAAAAGCTCAGTGGCCTCCTAATCCTGGGTCCTCATGACAATCCAGATGATGGAGCCAGGCAATTCTCAATTGTACCAACCAAGAGGACAAGAGGCAACAGGCAGAAACTGAAGCACAAGAAGCTCAGGCACAATGGAACCCTAGTGAATTGGTAACACCAGCCCAGAGTCCAGTCACCAGAGGGGTTCTGCAGGGCTCCATCCTCAGCCCAGGTCTCTTCAACATCTTCAGTAACAACATGGACACAGAACTCAAAAAAATAAGTTTGGGGATACCAAACTGAGAAGAGCTGTTGATTCCTTCAAGGGCAGAGAGAGCTCAACCAATTTGAGAGATGGGAAACCACCAACCACACAAAGTTTAAGAAGAGCAAGTACTGGAATCTATACTTGAAAAGGAACAGTGCTTCATGTTTTAAGAGCCCAGCATGGGTGTTTTTGCTGAAGTCTGGTCAAGATGAGCACAGCAAACTACAGGGTGTCTGGTTCTCCCCTCTCTTGCCACTCCCATGGGTTGGGGCTATGAGCAAGTGCCACTGGGCAGCAGCGAGCTGGAGGGATGGCAGCAGGCTGGGGAGTAAGGAAGGAAGCAGTCTAGTTACATCAGCAGTGCTGAAGCTGCTAGCACAGAGCAGCATGTGGAGCAGGAGGAAAATAAATCTTGCACTTCTAAACCATCAATAAGGCTTCAGTAAAACCAGAAGAGTTGTTTTTCCAAGCAGCTGCTCAGAGGCCCCCCAACCACCAGCAATAAACACTCAAGAGAGGTTTCCAGCTGGAGTCAGATAGCATTTCCCATGGGCTCAGGATTGTTTACTCTGAGGCAGAGTGTCATTGAGCCCACATCTGGATGTTGTCTACACAGAGGTCCCAGAGTTACCCCTGGCAGCTCCAGGGTCCATGTAGAAAAGGCTCAAGCAGCTGGTTCAGCTTCCTGAAGCAGGACTGCCAGGGTGATGTCCCTTAGACTGAGAAACCTACTCTCCAGTACCCAGCTACAGTGAGAGGTGACTAACTAAAGATCAGACCATGACAATGTAAGCAATTAAAAGCTCTTCACAGCCACCAGAGGGGCTGTAGATATTCAGAATTATCTTCCTTTCCCACATTTCAGTTAGGGTCAAGCTGTAGACAAGCATGCAGGAGGCAAAGAAGGGCACTACAACGACATCGATATCCTGGAATGATTGCAAGAAACTCTCCCCCTGACTGAAAACACTCACTCCCAGCCCAGCCATGCACCTGCTGTCCTGGAGGAGATGGATGAACCCAGGTCTTCAGTGGTGATAAAACATCATCCACTGATTGCATCCACAGAAGGAACACTGCAGAAGCTACTCTAATGATTTCTCACTCCTGAGACACTTTTGCTCTTCTCTTCCTTGTTTAATGATACTGGCCAGGGGCTCTAATACCCTGTGTGGGTCCAAGCGTTACCTCACATGAACTGAGAGAAGGATGCTGAAGGCAACAGGAGTGATTTATGCTCAGCCAACGTGGACTCGCTCCGCAAGACTCCCCGAGGAGGGATGCAATGTGCAGCTTCCCCCTCCTCCTCTGGTATTTTGCTCTCCACGTTTTAATAAAGTGAATGCAGTGCAGATAAAAATCCCTTGGCACTTTTTGGTTTACTATTCCCTTTCATGAGCTCAAATCAATTGGATCTTTGCTCAGAAAGAGTGGGCTGAACGCACCATTACTCAGCTGATTTACAACTGAACTGAGAAATGCCCTGGGGAAGACAGCAGGAGGAATGCTTCTGCTTAGGCACTGACAAGCAGATCAAGTAAGCAGAGAGATATGAAGCCAGTTCAGACAGCTACACAGAGGAAAAAAAGCTGTGCAGTGCAGATTGCTGCAAAAATAATACTGGAAGATCTGTTTGAGCTTTCGGTCATCTCAGAGCAGCTGCTTCCTCAGTGTGTGCAGACAGGGTAGCTCAGTATTTTACCTCACTGCCCTATAAAAGCTTCAAGATCAAGTGCATAGGCAATTATGCAAAACTTAATTCTGCACCAAGAGGGATTAGAGAAGCATTTTATAAGAAGTCACACAGTAAAAGGCAATTGCACAAGCCAGCGAGCAGCTCAATTAAAGCAACATCTTGCTAAGCCGCTCTGCACGAGCCGGCCTTTGAAGGAAGGCTCACACCGAGGGTCCGCTGGAGCAGGCTCTGCATTTTCAGTATCCAAGCAACACTCAAGGCCTGCCAGCACACAAATTACTGCAGTACCTTATTTCCAGATATATGGAATGGAACCAGAGGTTAACACACACACAGGGCTGCTCAGCTCAGGCCTGTGTGAAGGCACTGTCTGGAAACTCAGGACAAGGGTAAGCACATCTCTGGAAAGCTCCTGACCTTTGAATGCTGCTGGCCTCACCGTGTCTGCTGAAGATCAACATCTCACAGCTGAAAAAAACCAGCAAACTTCCCCACGTGCCATGCCAAAGATGCATCCCAAAACCCCTCATGCTGCACATGCACTGTGCTGTTACTGGACCACCAGCCCGCAGACAATCCCTGCTCTCAGACAGAGACTTCCAAGACAGGAAGCAGAAGTCCTAGAAGGACAAGCCTGTCCCATACTCTCCCCTGGCTAAACCTTCTCAATTAAAATAAAAAAACAAACTTTGCCCTAAGTTTGAAGTTTTTCTTTAGCATCTAGAGACAGAAAATTCATACATATCTTAACTGTGAAGAAGCTTCAAATAACAACAAATATTATAAAAAGAAGGTTTCTACTATTTTGCTTCCTTTCCTTCTCAAAAAAAAAAAAAAACCAAAACCCAAACCACCAAACTGAACCCACAAGTCAGGTTTGAGGCAAGCAAAAAACCAGCAGCAACACTTTTAGGTTATCGTGGTTATCTGTAGGCCACTAATCACCCTTTGTTCCCATGATACATGGAATAGTCAGTTCACTGCTAGAAATACATCACTGCAAGTCACACTGACACTGCAGAGCAGCATCAACTCCACCTGGGGATTATTTTCCCCATTCCTTTCATCCTCAAAGAGTTTGGGACACAACCCTGACAGAAGGACAAGCATAACAGATCCACTGACATCACTTCAAGGGATATGTAAACTTTTTCGGCTTCAGGAAAGCTTTCAGTACTGTTACTCTCAGTATTCTCCTGGATAAAATATCCAGCACACAGCTAGAGAAATATGTAACAAGATGGGTGAGCAACAGGCTCACAGGTCAGACAAAAATGGTTAAGCAAATGGAGTTACAACAGGTTGGTAACCACTCACTAGTGCGGTTCCATGGGGCTCTATTTTAAGGCCAGTTCAACATCTTCACAAATTACTTGGATGCAAGACTCAAAGGTATGCTTAGTAACTTTGCTGATGACACAAAACAGGGAGGAGCTGCTGACTCCCTCAAGGGCAGAGAGGCCCTGCAGACAGACCTTGACAAATTGGAAAGTTGGGTGATTACCAACCTATGAAGTTTAACAAGGGAAGTGCCAGATTCTGCACCTGGAACAGGGCACATCCACAGCCAGTTGTGTGGACAGACTGGGGAATGAGAGGCTGGAGAGCAGCACTACAGAGAGGGAACATGAGTCAGCAGTGCCCTGGCAGCCAGGAGGGCCAACCATGTCCTGGGGGGCGTCAGCATCCGCAGCCAAGGCAAGGGAGGGGATTGTCCCCCTCTGCTCTGGGCTGGGGCAGCCTCACCTCAAGCGCTGGGGGCAGTTCTGGGTGCCACAATATAAAAAGGATACCAATCTATTAGAGAGCATCCAAAGGAGGGCAGCAAGTGGTCCTTGAGGGGAAGCCATACAAGGAGTGGCTGAGGTCACCTGGCTTTGTTCAGCTTGGAGGAGACTGAGGGGAGATTTCATTGCAGTTACACCTTCCTTGGGAGGGGAAGGGCAGGCACTGATCTCTGCTCTGTGGTGCCCAGTGACAGAACCCAAGGGAATGGCCTGAAGCTGTGTCAGGAACATTTAAGTTGGATATTTGGAAAGCGCTCTTCACCCAGAGGATGGTTGGGCACTGAACAGGCTCCTCCAGGAAATGGTCACAGCACCAGGCAGCCTGACTGAGTTCAAGAAGCCTTTGGACAACACAGGGCCTGAACTTCAGTGGTTCTTGGGGGTTCCTTCCAACTCAGGATATTCTATGACTCTATGATTTCTCCTTATGGAAAGGCTTTGAAGGCAGTTTGAGTCTCTTGTTGACATCAAGCCCCCAAGACCCCAATCTCTCCAGCTGCATGCAGAGCCTGTCAGCATTCCCAGAGGAAAACCTGTCAGCCAGAGCTACTCTCAGACTCCAAACTGAGGCCTACCCCTGGCACACATTGCTCAGCCCATCCCCTTCCCACCCCCCAGCAGCCACAGATTCTCACAGGCACTACCTGCCAGGCTCTGCAGCTCTTTCTCCCACGGGAGGGGGCAGCAGCAGCCAGCAAAACGCTGCAGAGACATCCCAGGAGCTGGCTTGCTTCGGGGCTTATTTTTAGCTGGGATTTGTTTGAAATGAAACTTGATCATTTCTGACACGATGTGTCTGGCAACCTGTTCCTGCAGCCCTGCCTTGCCCTCCTCCAGTGTTTTATCAGTGGCAGCACCAGAGGGCGGAGAAGCAAATCAAGTGTCTAAATGACTGAAGACTGAGCAGGAAGTACAGCGTTATGTTAAGGGGAAGCTCAAATGTTTAACTGCAATATACATGTTTCTGCACGAAGCACAGCTACGGGTTCAGAGACAAAAGCTGACATGACTTGGCCAGGTCAGCATCAGACAAACACAGAACAGAACCCATGCTCCTCAGGCTTTACCAAGCTCCAACACCAACCAACAGAGAAAGGCTAACAAAGAAAACAAGGACTGTGCAGACAGATACTTATCTGGGCACTTTGATCCTGACGTTATGTGGATTACCTGGGCAAACTGTATATATAATATATATATACATCTTTTATATATATGATTATTCAGACAAAGTCAGAATGGCCAAATCCTACCTACAAGCCCAGACAATTCAGCAACTTGGTGATGAATACCAGAGCAGCTCCCCAAGCTGCTGGCACTCACCTCTGGCTGCGACCCTCTCAAACACCATCCGTGAGGGGCAGTGCATTAAACAGAGCTGCAGTGGAAAAAGTCACCGACATGTGAAAGGATACATCCCCAGGATAACTGCTTCAAGGCATTTGATAGGTAAGGACTCCCTGGTCATTTCTTTTGCTGTCTCCATTAACCTAGAACAGAAACAAAAGAGTTTTCAGTCCTTCAAGATAGAGCAATTGACAGGAATCAAAAGGTCCTCTCATACACCAAGAGCCAGGCACCTCCAGTTCTTATCTCAGGAAGAGCTGATAAATTTGATTCTTCCCTTCAGTGACTTGTCAGAGTCCTGTTAACTTCTGGAAGATAACTGGGGAAAAAAAAAAAAAAAAAAAAAGATATTTGGTATCCCAGTGCCTTCCAGCCTCTGAAGGTGGACGGGAGGAATGCAGTCCTCTCTGCCTCTCGCAGCAACTCCCTGAGCATCACTTCAGACTGTAACACAAATCCCCACTGAACTGCACGAGATGGCAATCATGGAAATGCCAGAGTAAGACTGAGTTTAGCTTATTTTCAAAATAACCCCAGCAGTCCTCTGGAGAAAAACCAAACAAACAAACCAGGAGCAAGAGTGTGGTTACATGGCCCCCTAAAAGCTACAAATGCCTCCATAATCTCATAGTTGCAGATCTGAATTTACCACCTTTTTATCCAAGCCTGCTCTGCAGAAACCTCTACCAACACAAACACTTCACACCCTACAAACTGAGTTACTGTCTTGATGCTGCTCCACATCTCCTGTGGGCAGGAAAAGTGGCAAAATCCACACAATTTCCTGCAGGACTGCAGGAAACTACTACACGTGACCAGGATTTTGCAAGTTCCTGAAGTTTAGGTACAATCTAGACACCATCTCTGGAGTACAATTATTTGACAGGGACAACACTGTGACAAGCAACCTCAGGTCAGCTGAGAAAGCTGCTGCACCAGACTGACACTGCCCTATTAACCTAGCAGATAACCTATCCCCTTCCACAAATAGATCCTAAAATCCTGGACAGTTTGAAAAAAAATTACTGGAAGCAACCTAAAAAAGGCCATAAGAGTCCCATCCAATGTCACATCAAAAAACCGCCCCCCTAAAAAAGCATAGCTGAAAACTAGGCCAAAGGATAACTTCTGTTTTGCAGTCTTCTGTATCCATATCCTTTCTCTGGGGAGAGCTTTGTAAACAGATCCCTACTCTAAGGAAATACAACAGTAAATGACAAAAATATTTGTATTAGAGAAGATTATGAAAATATGCATCTGAAATCATCAGAGCCTGTTTCCCCCACTTTCTGATTCACCCACCTCATGCATTTTAAACCTAGTGTTGAATGCAAGTGACAACAGAGCTTCCACTGCTATTACAGCCTGTCACAGCCATTTCGTGTCCCATTTATCCAAGTTAGAAATTATCTTTTCATTTGTAAACAACCACCCCTTACACTCTGCCTGCGTTACAGAAGACTAATTAGAGTTCGCCTGCCTCCTCCACACTCACAATCAGCCACAGAACCCCAGAGAACTGCTGGAAGCACAGAGCAGCCCCGGGGAGGGCACACAATGGGGCTCCTTCATCCCCCACACAGGCTTCCCGCTGGTCACCGCAGAGGCCACTGCAAAGCCCTGTCTCTGTCTCAGAAGTGTTATGTGCAGATGAGGCATGGGAGGTATCCTAAAACAAGATAATCCATTGAATTTTCTATCTTCTTACTACATGGGAGTTACAAAATTTTTTTAAAAAACTAAAACAAAAAAAAAGAGACGCTGATTATGAATGTGCATCATGAGGAAAAACGCAGAGCTGTAAAACCATTTATCTGCAAGCCATTTGGTGTGACCTATGCCTGGTTAACACAGTCTGAGGGGCCATGGCAGGGCCAGCATCTCCTCCTCAAGAACACACAGCAACCTGCACCTAGATGCAGGAGCTGCAGCAGGACCTGGCAGCTCAGAGATACCAGTGGAGCAGGACAGTGATGAGGGTCTGTGCGAGGGGAGCATCGCGCAGGGGGCAGCACCAGCTGTCAGCAAACCAGCATCCACCCATGCTTCTGGGACAGGCTGTGCCCCCACACACATCCACCCTGGCATCCTGGGGGGCACTCTGCAAACAGTTTGCTTTCTCCCTGCATTTACAGCACAGACTGCAGGGTTTATGTCTGTGACCCAGTTCAAGAGCCACTACTGAGAGTTTTTCTGGCACTTTCAACAAGCTTGAGGTGAAGCATGGCCTCAAACCCTGTGTTTGTATTGGAATCAGAGCCCCTGGAGGATCCCAAAGCCACTGCTCTGCCCGAGTTAGCACAAGCCACATCTAAATCACTCATCACAGATTATTTTACAAGTATACTTTCAACAGGCTTCTCAAAAGCCTGGGAACCCACCAGCTAATCTATCCTGTACTTAACCTTCCATCTAAGAAGGTCCCCTAATGTTTAAACTAAATCCTTCCCTTTTTGCAAATTAAATCAGGAGCTATTTCTGCTCTCCACAGCGGGCATGGAGATCAATCATCTCTCCTCTTGCTACAGACATTTGTATATGCAAAAGACTGTAATCTACCCTCTCCTCTGTAAAAATGAGAAAGCAAAGGCCAATTTTTAATTCTTCCCTCACTCCCCCTGAAAGCTTCTTCCTTAGGTTATGATTTTAGGACAACATTTGTTTTGTTCAATTTTGGAATCCCTTCAGCCAACTCACTTCTCACAGTCCTCTGGCTAAACCTACAACAGTAAAAACAGACCAATTTCCTTCTGAATCCATCTTTCAATGCATATTTGCAAGCAAGCCAGTGTGCTGTTGGCTTTTCCCTATTGGCCCATGCTGAATTGGGTTCTGGTGGTTTTTTGAGGGTGTTTTTGGTAGGTTTTTTTTGTGGGTTGGTTAGGAGGTGTTTTTGTTAGGGGGGGGGATTTTTGCTGAATTTTGTTTGGTTTTTTCTCTTTTTTTAATCTCAGCTTCTTTGCAAAACTAGGCTTTTGCCCTCCACAGCTGGCTATTCCCAAACCCTCCCTATGCATTTGCCCTCACTAAATTATCAAATTATCTCCTATTTGTTCCAGCCTAAGAGATCACTGAATATCCCAGTTTCACTTTTCAAAGCCTTGTCACCTTGTCCAGCCTGAACTGCAAATTATCTATCAGCAATTAGTCTTATCCCATACCATTAAGGAAAAACTGATCTGGGACAGACTGCACACCTGAACCAACAATCTCTGCTAGGCAAGATTGGCAAAGTCCCACTTTCTTACGTGCTGCTTTTCACCACGTTGGGTCCTTACATTAAATAGCTTTATTTAGACTCAAAGTCCCTGCCTTATCTTCAGAGATAAGATGCGGCCTTATCAAAAGCCAAACTAAAACAAGGAGTCCATCCATGTCTTCTCCCTTGTTGACAAAAGCTCTTACACGCTCATAGAAGGAAATTCTCAGAAACAAACCATGCCCAACAATATTAATGTTGCCTTTCCCTTCCCTTGAATTGCAGATAAAGTTCCTAGACTTATCTTTTCCCGTATTCTTTTTAAAGTCTCCTATCTTTGCCTTTCCCAGTACAAATAATATCTAACACAAATATTAATGGTTGAAGGCTGCTTGTCAGTTCTCTTCGGGATCTATGGCAAATGACAAAGCATTCAGCTCATTTGAAAACAGCTCATTACAGCTGCTCTTGGACTTGTCCTTTCCCTCTTTTCCCTCACTCCTAAATTCTTATCACACTGTCTCAGATGTTAATAGTGGCCACAAAGTCTGCAATTAAACTTGTGAAAGGAGATTTAAGAAGGCAGAAAAGAATTAAAAAACAGCATCAAGCATTTCAATTCCCTGCCTTAGCAGGGTTTGCTTCTGGGATTTTCTTTAAATCTTGACACCTACCTGAGAAGAGTCCACATGTATAGCTACTCTTTAAGAGTCTTAGACAGCTGGGAATTAGCCCACAGTCACCCTCTCCCCACACTCTAGTGAGCATCGAGGGCATTTCTTCCAGGAACTCAGGAGGGACTGCCACAGTCAAAGACAAGCACCTTGCAGCTCCCCGGTTTGTGGCATTTGCATCACTGCTGTCTGCCAGGCAAATCTCTATTCCAGACCCAGCGAACCCTTCTGCCTCTAATAAATGTAGCCAACAGGCACAGGCTGCTTGTTCCCCCCTCAAGACCTAGTCCTTTGCAGATAGTGATATTTCCTTGTTAATTGATTCAAATTTCTTTCAGTGTTTTCAGGAGCCCACCAGGACTATCTCCCTTGCTTCCTGCAGTAAGAGAGGCCCTGAAAGGAGTTGACTTTGCCTCTTTAGGATGCTTTCTGTTTAAAATGTGTCTAAAGACAGCTCATAGGAACCATAAATTCCTTTTGCTCCCAGATCTTTCACTTGGGGCACCTGACTTCATATACAAGTAGGAAAAATCTTGAAACCATTCAGCATGCCCAAAACTAAAGGATCTCACCAGCTGGCACTGATCACACTGGAGTCCCTTCAGGGACGACCATGATAGGAGAGGCTCCCTATTACCTTCACCAGTAAGACTTCTACAAGACTGAATAAATTTTTTATTAGTGAGATCCTCCAGCATATTTTTCCACAAAATTCTCCTTGCACACACCCATGTATTTTGCATGAGGTCCATAAAATCTCCTAAGTCTTTCTAAGGCTCCTGACAGCTTCATTCATGATAATGAACCCAAGAGAGAAGCAAAAGGCACCAGCAGGAGCAAAAGGAGATAAAACAGCAGAGCAGATACAAATCTTGTGAATCTTCTCAAAAACAGCGTTTCAACAGGAAAAGCATTTCTACCACATGCTGAACACCACACCATATCTGCAACATTTCCCCTCTGTGCAAGAGAGAAGCAGATGTTCAAACGCCTTCTGCAGTCTATTGTCTGGAAATGGTATGAGCCCATTTTTCTTTACAGCCCCATCAGTGTTCCTTAATAACATGGTGTGTGGAAGCAGTATTATTTCCTGTCTCCCCTTCCCTGTTATTTGGTTCCAGCGCTGCCACGTGACAGCTCCTATCGTGCTCCCTCACTGCAATCCATTACACCTTATATCTGCAGCCACTGAATGTCCCCTCCTCCTCCCAGAGCACCTTCTGGGCTCTAATTTCTCCACGACCACCTGAACACCAGTTTCTGCTTCAGTCATAGGCCCCCCTGTTCAGCTGGCACTTAACTGGAGGGAACAGTACAACACTGCAGATCCTCTGTGGAGGACAAAGAGATTTGTTTTTCATTGTGCCTCACGCCTGCATCCTAGAACAGAAGCTTCCAGAGGGCTTATCTCTCCTTGTAAACCCAGTAGTAACAGCTTGTTGACATTGAATTCACAGTTACAGATATTACTAGACACGCAGACATACGCTTTTTTTCCCTAAAGCTCTTACATGATCTAAGCCTGGAAGTTTTTAAAAAAATGACTATGTCAGACAAAAGCACCATTTTTTAATCAGACTGGTTGTACCAACAAAAGTCTAACATAGGTTCAGGCAGCATAATTCTGCATGGGATAAGGAAAACCAGTCCTACTGGTGTCTGAAACATTCATATCAAATGCATACACACATGGATCAGCAGAGCTGAACTTCACAGGGTGCCCTTTACCTATTTATTATGAAAACGTACATCGTGAAGCCTTGTGAAGAAGGGCACATCCCAGGATACCTGTATGAGCAAAGCACTCCTACGGTGGATGTAGCAACACCCATACATTTGGATTTTATGCAAATACAGCCAACTCAGGAGAGGTGAGACCCAGGCACGTTTTCAGACACAGTTTGCCAGTACAACAAGAACAGCACACAAAGTTTACAGGTTCACAGCTCTGCCACCCTGACTCGCACAGCTACGAAAACAGAAATCTAGCATTTCCAAAAGCGCTATCTGCAGTCTAGACAAACCCACGTGGCGTCTGGCACTCTAAAAGTTAAGTTGATAATAAGAGTGACTTTTTCTTAAAGAGACTGTAAATACTGAGTTATAGCAAGACTATACCCCTTAATGAGTTCCTATAGATAATTTATGCTCTTCTTCCTATGCTCAGCCACGCATTTTTATTTTCTCATACATCACACTGATGCTGGCAGTAAATCTCTACAATATCTAGTCCTCCCTCCATAATAGAAAAACTCATTAATATGCCCCAGCTGCTTTAGGACACTTTCACATGAATTTATGAATATTCAATTTCCATCTAGTACTCAGCTTCTTTGTGTCCAGCCACTGCTGTCTTGAAGAGAGGCTGCCAAAGATCTTGTAATACTTTCATTAGCTTTGAGCCCTCACGTTATGAAATCAGCACTACATTTAGTGTCAATAAAGCTCTGGGAACAGCCTCATCTTTCAAGAGCCAGTGGCAAGCGGAGGCTTTCAGCATCTTGCCCAGTCAACTTGCCAATGCTGTGTTGCAGCAAACAAGGTCTTTCACACCACAGAAACTGCTCAGAGCAGCTCCTGTCACCTCGGCACAAGACAGCTGTCATTGCCAGGCTGGGAGCAGACTTCTTGCACAGTGGAACACACCTCCCGGGGAAAAAAAGTACTTGAAAGTGTAGGAGGACTTCTCAGCCTTGATGAAAACTGGCCTTGCACACCAGATGAAGGAAAGGGAAGCTTTCGTGCACATCTCAACATTACAGGGCAATCAATTCATTATTCACACAGAATCACCAAAGCTGGGGTTGGAAATGACCTCTGGAGACCATCTCCTGCCAAAGCAGGTTCATTTAGAGCAGGTTGCACTGGTAGGTTTTGACTATCTTCACAGAAGGAGATAACCTCCATAACCTCTATGGGCAGCCTGTTCCAATGCTCTGTCAGCCTTAAACTATTTTTTTTTCCCTCATACATAGATGGAACTTCCAGTTTCTGCCCATTGCTCCTTGTCCTGTCACTGGGCAGCTCTGCAAATAGTCTGGGTCCCACCCTTCTGACTTGGCCAGGTAAATTTTAAAAGATCTGTAATCTAAACCAGAAACTGTAAGTTTCATAAAAACAAATGGGATTTTGGTTTCAAAAAAAATGACAGGAACTCCAGACAGCCTTGCACACGTTCTCCTTCTCAAAACTGGAGAAACCGAGACCAGGCAAATGTTAGAGCCCCACAGCAGCACAACAGGATCTGGGCAGCAACGCGTGCTCCTGACAGCTCCACTCCTCCCAGCACTCCCATCTACCCAACCCTGGAGCAAAGTAGCACAGGTCTTAGGACTTTACACTGCTTAAATCCAGCATGCACCATGTCCAGGCAACTGTTCCTGGAAAGCCAGCAGCCCCTGAGGAACTGGACCATTTTCAGGGGCACCCTACTAAACTCCACAGAAGTCCTGCCACCCCATTCCAAGAAATTCCAAGCAGCAACAAGGAGAGGAGTCAGACACTCTCCCCCAAGCAGACACTAAAGCAGATAAACAGAGGAAATGGCTCCACTTGGGAGATGATTCAAAGCCACAGGCACATCTCCAGCTGCGAGCACTCTATCTGTTCCCTTCTAGGAAAGAGCACCATCCTCGTAAGCCAGGCTTTTATCCAGCCCAGGAAGACAACGACCTTTTAAGTGGTAAGTGCTGAGCATAATTCATTTTCATCCTTCACTTCCTTTGAAAAAAGTAATGGGACAAATTTAAAAATGAGCAAGCAGCTTGAGAATTGGTTTAAGCTTCTGTAAACCCATCTATCATTCAAGGCACAAGATTTGTTTTAAACTAGTTCCACCAGACGGTGAACATTAGATAAAGGAGGTGAGAAAGATTGCTGTCAGCAAGATGAAAACCTGAAGCACAAAACTGGGATGGGAACTGGAATTTAAGAGTGAGGGACATTAGTTTAATGACTGAGAGCTGGGAAGAGCTAGAAACAGATCAGTCTATGTGAGTAATTATATTCTGCTTATCTAAATTTCACCCTAAAATAAAAGCATAATATTGTCAACACCCTTCCTTCCCTAACCTGCTAATGTATTAGTCTGTTAAAGAGCTGTTTAAAGTAGGATGCAGTTCTAACATGCCAGAGACCCCAGTTCCCTGCTGCCAGGCTCCCTGGACACACGTTCATATTTGCACTGCACAACTCATCACCAGCCAGCACAAGTCCACCACATGGATGGAACAGCAAGATGAGCAGCAAGGCAGAAGCACGGTCACAACTCAGAACAGTCCACTGCAAGCCTCCAGGGAGAACTACTGCACCCAGGACGTCAAAACTCCTGCTGCACTTTGCGCAGCTAATCCCTTCCTACCACCTCCAAAGGGCATTTCAGCACAACCAGAATATCAGAACTTATTTAGTTTTTAGAAAAACAGCCCAGCACTCCCAGTCCGACACCAATAAGCAGAGTTTTCCCACCCCTGTGCATGCAGCTCTGGCCTACAGCCAAGCAGTTCCTATGCAGCTGCTGAGAAAGAACAGCCCTTCCACTCGTTGGTCCATTTGCCACCTGGCAGCAAGCTGGGACACTGCCCACAAAGGCAGCAACAGAGGCAGCTTTGGCAGTGCCAGAGGACCTGTGGCACAGAGGAGACAGGCATCCCATGCCATGGTGCTGCAGTGTTTAAATGCCAGGTGATCAGGGACAAGGGCACTAGACCAATGCCAGGGACACTTACCCACTTAGAGGTCTGGTTTTTCTGATCTCGAAGAACTGTGTTCCCGTGTGATTGTATCTGTATTTTATCTGTTAAAGGAAAGTAACTCAAACAGTCAAGCAATAAAATAACACTGCTCAAAAGATGAATTTCAGTTCTGAGCTCCTGTTGAAACGCAAAATGGGCAGTAAAAGCCACTGACTCTCAGATGTGAAACACTTGGCATGTGAAATAAAGCAAAATTTCTCACTTTTCTTTTTATATGACCTATTAGGAGCACTAGGTGCAGAGTCAGGTATTAAGGTTGACCATCTAAAATGACACTCAAATTTGGCATTTGACAGTCATAAATTCTCCTTTTCACTAGGTCCCACTCCCTACTTGTGGGAAGTTTGAAAAAAACTCTCCTACTTGGGCAAGAGAATACCTTCATAACCTACCTAAACCAATCAACATAATCCAGGGTCTGAAAAAGCTTATTTCCTTTAGAAGTCTTTTAACTCCATCAGCCACATACTCACCTGTGACCTGTCAAGCAAAACCATTTCAGGTGCATTCATTCACATTCAGAAGATATAAACCATCCTCTAAAAAATACAATGCTCTTGAAATGAAAGCAACCAGCTATGTGCAAGTCAAGGTGATTAGCTAACACTAACAGTAGAAAAGTTCATCACAAATGATGCCAGCAGACAGTCAACCAAATCTCAGCACCACCTGCCTAGAAGCACAGGTTGCCAGGTGGCAGCATCACCAAAAGCAGCCTCTTCCCTGCTCCTTGAGCACTGCTGTTCAAGCAGCAATGCAATAAATCAGACCAGGAAAACAACCTGTTCAGTATAAATAAAACAAAAACAAAAAACCCAATAAAGTTTTGTTTAAAAAAAACCCAAAACTGTCTGTACTGTCCTTACTTTTCCAGTTGAATCTCTTTCCTAACCTAGTACCCAAATTCTATTCCCATCAGAATGTTCATGACAGTAAAACTGATGATACCAAGGCAGATACCAGGGCATAAGCAGGTGATCCCACAGAAGCAGAGAGCTTGCAAGGCACAAATAGCACAGCTGCTGGATGTATAACCATAGCCTAAATAAAAATACAAACTCCAGCTCTCACCAGGATGCTCTGAACTGACTACAATTAGAGTTCAGAGTTCTCCACAAACAAGGCTTTACTTCCCTCCTGCCTTCAAAAACTAATTCATGAGGCCCTTTCAGGGTGCTCTGCACAGAGCATACATCTTCTTTCAGCCCTCAAAGGAAGCCCAGACGCTGCTCCCCAGCCCACTTTGAAGCCTTTCTGAACACGGATCCAAACCCTGTGCCTAAGGCATGCTCCTGCTACATAGCAGAATGCAGGATTTCAAAACCACTACAGGGTGAGGCGGGGAATAATGTAATTTTTGGAGCTCTGTATGACACGGTATCCTCTCTGGCACAATCCCAGCGAGCAACAAGCCCCTTGTCCTGGCCAAGTGGCTGCCATAAAGAAGAGAAATGCACCATCCCCCTGCAGAGCAGGCAGGTCCCAGCCTCCCTCCCCCCTGCAGCTGCTGCAGCTCCAGGCCCGGCTGCCGCCTTGATCCCGACCACAGCTCCCCACCAAGCTAACCGCGCCTGCTATTTCTGGATGTTCTTCCAGCTGCCACCCATATCCTTTCTTAATCCTTACCAGCATTTTACACTCATTCCTCATCCCCCCAGTTTCCCCCCACACACATACACAAAAAGGCAGAGTTTAGGAAAAAAACGAAACAGAGCAGCGGCATCTGGGCCAGCAACCTTCTCTGAAATCCTTTCAGCAATGGAAAGTCAGGAATTGGGCTTGGGGCAGTGAAAGAGAGGCTGGACAGATGTACAGACCCCTGATGAATCCCTCAAGCAAGGTGGGGCATCTGGAAGGGAAATTCCTTTGGTCAGTTCCTGTGTGACAGGCAAGCCTGCCCACCTTGGGGTCAGGACAGCTGCTTGTGCCCCTCACCCCCGTGACAATCACTCCCTGCAGGCTGAGCACACAGGCAATCCTCAGGGAATCCACAGGGGATGCCAAGGCAGAGGGAGAAAGGGTTTGCCACGACACTGGCTCTCTCTTAGTTGCTTTATGATGAGATGCCATATTATTTCTCCAGGCATCATGATCTGATCATAATATCCTCTTATATCAATTTCAAAACAAGCATTTCTGTTCCCACCAACGTCACTTCAGTTAAAATTTTCAGTATAATTTAAAGTTAATTACATCTCCCAGAGGATTGCTATGACAAGCTCAGTGCTGCTGCTGCTATCACAAATCCCTGGAGGCGTCCCTTTACCCCCAAATGATCCCAAACCCTTGCAACCTGCTAAAGCTTCAGTAAAGCTCTATTAATTCACACCAGGCACTAGTCAGCCTTCTTTCCGGAGACCACACGCTCGAGAAGGATACTGCAGCATCTTCATGTAGGTCTGTATTGCCTGGAGCCATTCTGGGATTGACATGGAGAGCTTGTAGTTTGGCACTGGCGGCACTGAGGGCTGGACACAAGAAAAAAGATAAAGAGGTTAGACAGCCACGGCTCCCCGCAGAGCAGATAAGTGATTTACTCGAGCAGCGGCATGTGCTTAGTGCAACACAACGCGGCAGCACAGATGGCTTAAACCCCACGTGAACTCCAGCATCAGGCAAAGTCATCCTGCCCCAGCAGCACAGCCAGCCCTGTGCCTGCACGGAGAGGCCGTGTCAGGCTGATCGTCAGAGCCGCCAGCATCCCTCTAACACCACCCTATGCAGGCAGACAGACAGGCAGGCAGTCCAGCACAGAAAACCTATATTTCCCATTCCCCACCCGCCCCCAGCACAGGGCAATTCAGATGAGCAGAGTCCCAGTACTGACTCTGCTGCTCTCCCTCCCCCAGGAAGCCATTTCAAGTCTAATTTTTGGCCTCCTTTACCGCAAGAGGAAGATAAAAGGAGACAAGGATCCCGGGCTGCATAATTTCCCATCTGCCGTGTGTCTGCAGCACGCTTGCTGGGGAGAGAGAGCACAGGACCCAGAAGACCACCTGGGACCCAAATATTTAATGACATTAAGACACTTAAAGATATAGACTGGCAACATAATGGGATTTTTCCAAAATCTCATAAGACATCTGCTTGTGCCTAAGCATTTTAAGAAGGCAGGCCCTCAATCCATGTTTAATCCCAGCTATTTGGCTCCTGAGCCCGTAGCCACGCAGGAAAGAGGCACAGTCTTGCCCCAAGTCCACATATTTCAGGGGTGAGACTGCAAAATACTGGGTCAGCAGATATTAAAGTGGGCAGCGCAGCTAAAAAGGAGTTAGCACAATTCTCACAAACACAGTGGAGAAAGCAGTTTATTTGAAGAGTAATGCAGATTCAAATTCAGGAACCAGCAATTTGGGCAGCTGTGACAAGGTGCAAAGAACACTGTCTGTGGACCCACATGGTGGTTACCATACTTTAAAGCTCAGGAAGTGATGTATCACTTCATGATACACCTTAATACACTTCAAGTGTATTTCACACCTTAATACACTTCAAGTCAGCAATTACTGATAAGAACAGTGAGTTCAGGCTTATAGGGCCATCTCTGCCACAAAGATGGGGCCATCTCTCTCTCCTCTCCAGTTCCCACCTCCCTTAAGACCGTGTGTTTGCTTTCAGAGAACGAGCACCGGTAATCCCAAGGCGACAAAACCCAGCATTTACTACACGCAAAGAGTTACTAGAGCCAAACAGGAAATACACCTTGGAGAAGGGGGGGAAAAAAAACACCAAACCAGAGACTCCTACACTACTGGCACTCAGAAGCAGACTGTAAGTGGCAAGCAGATGGCAAGGCTTCCAGCTCGCCCCCGCCAGCCCAGTGCTACACGGGCACCGGCACGCCTGCACACATGGGCTTTCTCCTCTCACCAGTGGGAGTAATGAGCAAGACTCATTAGCACTTCTTAATCACAATTTTCATGCCTAGGCTCTTCATTAGAGGCTTCTTTTTTTGTGGTTCTACAGGTTCCTTTCTCACTCAGCCCCTTTGGGCAGGAATTATTCACCTGTCCCTTCCAGCATTAAGGCAGACCTGGACTCAAGACACCAGATAAGGCTCAAGTTTCGGAAGCAGCAAGGAGCTGACAAAAGGAATTATGGCAAGGCTGTCACACCTTCCCAGGATGGCCATTTCTGCTCCAATATACTCAGTCCTTTACTTCAAAGATACAGAAGCTCTAGGTGCATGCACTGCACTTACACAACACACCGAGGCAATGGGAGCCCCAGCCAGTGAAAGGCCTGGCTGCTGCAGAGGTGGGGATTACATCCTTTTCCCAGCCTTCAGCCTGCTGTGGGACCCAGGACAGCATCCCACCGGGATAGCACCGGTGTGAATGGACACAGCCCTTCCTGAAACCCACAGTGGCCACCCTCACCAGAGGGGACAGGTTCAGATCCCCCCAGGTGAGGTGCTCCCCATCTCTAAGGCAGGTTAACCAAGGAGGATGATTGCGACAGACACAGAGCACAGCCTAGAAAAGGGAACCAGGCTAGAACATATTCCCACTGGCTAGAACATATTCCAGTTACCTCAGCAGGCCTGCTGAGCCAGGAGGCCCAAGCTCCTCCAGCTCTCAGGCAAGAAGGGAGGAGCGTCCAAAAGCCTGAGCCCACATCGGGCAGCACTGCTCTCCTCTCCAGTGCAGGGCAGGCAGTACACGCACCACGCTGCCAGCCAGGCCAGGCAGTGGGGAGCCACACACCACCCCCACTCCTTCCAAACCTTCTTCCCTCCCTGATTCCTGCCCTGGCTGCAGGAGGACTGATGCTGGGCACCCACCCAGCACAGAGCAGAAGCCAGGGCTGCACGATACAAGTGAAGGAAAGCACAGCTTTGTTGTGATTGAGGGGATACAGCCCTCCAGCTCCTGGTATGCAGCCCCAGCAGCAAGGAGCAGGCAAAGGTTTGTAGCAGGAGGTCACGGACGGCAAGAGGAAATGCAGACACAGCACTACAGACCATGAATTTGTAAAGCAAGTGAAATTCAGAGACGAGTCAGATGAAAAGCCTTGACCTTATATCAGTCTTTCCCAGGAATAGCAGCTTCAGACAGTGGAGCCGCTGCAGTGCAAGACCACGTGGCAGTGCCGGAGACTCATCCCATGGCTGGAAGTGCTGTAGTCTCAGTTCACCACAGACATCCTGTGTGAAACTCGTTTTGCCCAATTCCACCAGCTCACTTAATGACCAGAAAGTCGTTTTCTACTAGCTCCCCCTGCAAGCACACTGTTACTCAGCACCGATGAAGCTGACAGGCAGGAGTCCTCAGAGCTGCTGAGAGGTTTAATTTCTTACAATCTCCAAGTATCTCCAAGATCACAGAACAGGTAAAGGATTGCACAGCCTTTCCAAACTGTGAGCCTGCACTATTCCCAGAGCTCAGGCCAACAGCCAGAGGTGGGGACCCCACAGGTTCAAAAACTGCCCTGGCAGAGCAACCCGTTTTTTGTAAGGACTCTGCCTCCCGAGAGAGACGCAGCCCTGCACCTCTGCAGTTTGCATTTGTTCCAGTAAGGATGCAGTCAGAAGCTACTTACCACCCTGCGTGTATGATTGCTGAGACTAATGCCAAGATGATTAGAGCAATCAAGTGGAGCTTCTTGGAGAGGGGATGAAAACTCTCTCCCATCACTAGGGATTAAGAACAGATCAGATGCAGAAATGGAGCAGTTGCACATGCCACTCACTCAGCCTGAACCAACTATCAATGCAAGCAGATTACAAATCATCTTCTCACAGGCACAAGTTTCCCTCATCGCTCCCAAACAGCAGTACCTGGTGTTTTGCAGGGTGACACATACCCAGCAGCACAAGCCAATTAAGAAAATGTGTAGCACCATTTAAATGGTAAAAAGAACAAGTCTCCACTCGCATTCCTACTCTGACCTAGAAATTACCATCACAACTTTGGTAACCCACTCCCACTCTGTGGCAAAAAAAAAAAAACCCTGCTCCTAACCTTGATTTGCTCACCAGAGCTGTGTTGGTCCTAATAAGGACCAGATAGTCCACAAACTACTCTCCGATCCCAGAAGTCCCTCGCTTAGCCAGCAAGAGCTACTTAGTTACAGAGGGCACCAGGTCTTCCTGCACTTGAAGAAATTAATCACTGTGTCTGTATTGATAGGACAATACTACTGCAATACAACACTGTACAATATCACTGTATTAATCATGGGATTTTGCTTCCAGGCAGTGCTGGAGGAGTTCAGCTCCTATAGCACCAGGCACTGAATATCAACACCAAAATGATCTGGCCAGGCAGATTTCAAAACGTTTTTTCTTCCAGCTTACACACATGCTACAGAGAGGGATCCCAGAGCTGTGGCACTGAGGAAGAACCAATGCTCCATTGGACACTCCCACAGGAATACAGAGTGCCGGCCAGCCCACTGGAGCTACTGCCATGTCTCTCACCAGATGCGTTGTCAGTCACCAGGGGTGTCACCAGTAAAAGTTACATGCTCTGGAGCTGGGAAGGAAAAGTCACGTCTAGTGCATTCTTTGCCATCTCTTAACACCCAGTGGGTTTGCAGGCCATCTAGACTGGCATAAGCTGGTCAGGCTGCTGAAACAAGTTTTGCCCACTCCCTGCCCTTCATTTCCACCTCAAGTGCTTGCGTAAGTACAAGATGAACCACACCAAGGAGCCACAAACTCAGCATATCCTGATTATTCCTTAGCTGGATAATGCTCCCCGACCTAAACAAAGGCTGGTTCCAGCACAAGGAGATCAGCGTGAACAGAGATCATTCTTTTTGCACCTGCACTGGACTAAACATTGCAGAAGAGAGATGAAAGGGCCTTTTCAGCCCGCATCTTGTTTGACAAGAATCTTCTCAATACAGCCCTACGCAATGAGCTTTCGACTTCCCTGTGCACAGAATTTCCTTTCTAGCCCAAAAATGAACAGGCATATGGCTCATGTCAGTAGTACTGACAGCTTGGACCATGACAACAGCAGCCCAACCATCTCACCCCAGCACGCAGAGGGGCATGAATCAAGCCAGACTTCAGCGGTCAGCTCACATTAATGCTGCTTGATGCAAGGAGTGAATCAAGCTCAAAGTCTGCCAAAGCAGAGAGTGTTAAAGACATTGTGATCAGTTATGCAGCACAGTGTCGAGAAGCCTTGGAACAACAGCAGACATCAACATTGTATTTGCTGGCCGGAGGGAAAAGATTTGGGTGAGGCAGAGCTGTTTGGGGCTTGTGTACTGAGGAACATACCAGACAAAAGCATTTGGAATCTTTCCACAAGCTGGAAATGAAACGTCTGAGTTTAAAATCCCTTGCTACATTTGAGGAGTAATGCTGTGTTTCAGGAAATGCCTGTGATCCAAAAGGAAAAAAAAAACCTGCTTTAAATGGCACAAAGTGCTTCACTCAGTCCCTGAAGATTTCTTTTAACTCTTGTTTTCTCCTTTTTTCTCCGCAAGGTAAAATGGAGCAATTTTTCTTCCTGCTTGTTCCCCAGGACACAGCTGCAGCCCCTGCACACCCCGCAGCTCCCGTACCCCGTTCTGGGCGCTTTGGGACAGCAGATGCCCCATCCTTCTCCCCACTGCCCCGAGAGCATCCCGCGGGCTGCGGCGTCACACCCTCCCTCCCTCCCTCCCTCCCGGCCCTGGAGCCTCCCGGGCCGCTCGACGCGCACGGAACGCGGCAGCCGCCGACCTCGGGCTCCGTGTCACCGGCTCCGTGTCACGGGCTCCGTGTCACGGGCTCCGTGTCACCGGCTCCTCCCGCAC
>VWZN01012208.1:505612-529927 GCA_013396955.1 Regulus satrapa
GGGGCGGGCCGCCACTGGCTGAGACGCCGCCGGGAGGCGCCCCCTGCCGGTCAGCCCGGGACACCACAGCCGGGCGGCGCAGCCCGAGCGCTTTCGCCCCGAGCCGAGCCGAGCCGAGCCGAGCCGAGCCAGTCCCAACCCAGCCCAACAGAGCCGAGCCCGGCCCCTCCGAGCCGAAGCGATCCCCTCAAGCCGAACCCAGCCCAGCGCAGCCCGAGCCCAGCCGTGCGTCCCGGTTCCCACTGCGTGAGGGACGCCGGAGGATGGAACTCCTCACGGGAGACCCGGGCTGTTCTGTTCTTCCCCAAAGAGCTGGAAGATCCCCTGATAAGCACTCGGCATTACGGTGGCGGCAGTGGGATCCCGGGCTGAAGGCGAAGCGCTGCCGAGAGCACCCGGCGCTGGTGAGGGGCGGGCAGAGGAGCGCCCCAGGCCCGGGCAGGGAACCGGCGGCGCGGCCCCCTGTGCCCTCACGGCCGCGGCCACGCTCGGACGGGAATGATCAGCCCTTCGGATCAAGCACAACAGTGTCAGTGCAATGCAGCATCTCCTAGAGCCAGGAGTGACCCCCCCATCGGGTACAAATAGTCTGCAGAGCGTTGCTCCCGGCCCCTGCCCATGCGCTCAGATTCTGCTGCCGCTCTGATCTCCCCCGCTCGCAGACAGGAATAAATTTCTGCGGTGCCCTAATCAGCTTCCCGAAGGCTCTCAGGAGCCAGGACTGTATGTTGAGTTGCTAATCACTCTCCACGGGAGCCGATGTCTCTGTGAGTCCTACCAGTAATCCTCCCTGCTGTCCCCTGGCCACATGGTATGCCAGAATCTCATCAGGGGGTTTAGCAGAAGGGAGGACAGTGAAAAGCTGTTCCATCAGCTAAAGCAAATCAAGGGCTTCAACTTACACGGCTTGCCCAGCGTCAGCTTTCAGCCCAAGAGACTTTGGTGTAGGAAACTCCCAGAGCCGAATGTGCGGGCTCTGTGTGTAAACAGCAACGCAATCCGGGGGAAAGGGATAAAGGTCAGAGTGGATTTGGAGTTGCTGTGAAGTCTTCACCCTCTCCACTATGTCCTGCATTTCCTTAATCATCAAGCAAATGCTGCATTTGGAGGGAAAATGTGCATCCATGCTGGGCAGAGACGATACACGCACACACACACACACCCACACACAGACCCTGCTGGCTTTGGAAGCAGGAGTAGGATCCCAGGGGAAGCCGTCTCTCCTTCTGGAGCGCAGATGATGCTGAACATCAGCAAGATATCAGAGCTGCAAGATGTGTTCCCAACAGGAGATGATGAAACACAGAGACCCAGAGAGGCTGCAGGTGGTGGCAGACACAGAGGACAGGGCTCTCTGGGAGCCAAAGGAGGCTCAGGCAAGACGATGCAAGGAAAGGCAGGCCAAGTTCACTGGAGCAGAGCCAGGGGAAAGCCTGAAAAGCATTCAGACCTGGATCTAAGAGCTAGCAGGACTGTGCAGGCGGTGGCATCCATGTGTGAGCAGCTGAGGTGCCACTGCATGTGACAGAGCCTGGAGTGCTCGATTACACAGCAGAATGTCATCCTCAAGGATGCTGATACTCAAGCTGGCAGTCACGTATATCCCAGAGCCTTGCTCCCTGTTGGAACAGGCAACCATGTTGCGGCTGTCACAGCCTTGCTCAGTTCTGCTTCGCTGCCCAGAGCAGCCAGGAACCTTCAGATTGTGTTTTCCTACACCCTCCCACTTCTTAGCCACCCTGGAAGGGTGAAGATTTAGAGTGATGCTACATGCTTTGCAATTCAAAGCCTCCTGCATCCACCATGTCAGGGTGTGCTCCATGCCAGAGGGGAGGACTCTGCCTGGCCACACAGGCAAGAGGCATGGCAAGGTTCAGACACCACAGCTCTGTTCATAGCAGTCTGCAGCATTCAGCCCACTTCCAAACAGGACTGAAAGAAAGAAAATTCTTACCTGATGCTCAGGCAGAAGGATGACAAGTTGAACTTCCAGAGGTCAGCCAGCATGTCCAAGGCCAGCTGTGGGCTGGACAGGGAGGACAGAAGTTAGCTGAGGTCCTGGAGCTAAAGGCAACTTTGAAACAGCCTATGGAAAAAAAAGGGGAGTCCCTAAGTCTACAACTAAGGAAAATTCTTAATAACCCTCTCACCAGCTACACATTAAGGATAAAAATAGAATAATGCTGGTTTGGATTAGCCATAGCCCTCCCTGGTATTAGTTATGAACAGACATTCAAGATGAGTAAAGGCAGGTTGAGATATGCATCATGCCCCCACTACCCAATGGCTTTCACCTCATGGGGTCACCTAATTTTGATACCATGAGTCTCAGCAGAGCTGTCTTGCTCCCTGCTCTGTTTGCAGGTCTTCCTCTCACACCAGACTCCTGCCCAGCCTCTGTCCCACTGTGCCAGACCTGTTTGACTTTGAAATTCAGGCACCTTTCTAAAGCTAGCTCTGAACAGCACCTCAAATCTACAGTCTTACTCCTAATGCAGAGCTCATTGCTACCACAGCTACTTTCTGGGTCAAAGGAACTCATTTGATCATAGAATCATCATGTAAGAGGGTTTTAACCTTCATTATTTCCAACTGCAGACTCATTTAAATGCAGCATTCAAAAGGCCCTGCAGCGCAATTACACAACCAAGTGCAGGAAAATTAATAGCTCTTAATTTGCACCATGTCAGCAAGGTGATATCAGCATCAGCACTTTTTCCAAGCAGACTTCTTCTCCAAAGTGCCACTCCCACACCCTCACAAGGGGTCCCACTATCCCCCTCCTCTGAAAGCATCCTCTTGCAAACAGCAATGAATTCAGCCCGGACACACAGCAAACGCTCATTGCCCTGAGATATGGAGCAGAGGAAGTTCATTCACGTGTTTATTTGGCTTTGTTTAGGAAAACACTTCCTCTATTACCCATTGTTTCCAAACAGCCCTTCTTGTGCAAGGAGCCAGCAGGAAAAGGCTTTCCTGGGCAGCAGCTCCAGCCTGGCCTGGCCTCAGAAGGGGAAGCTGCAGCCAGGCTGGGGAATGGATGACTGGTGTCATTTGCGTCCCATGGCGTGCGAGGTCTTCATGCTCCTGCTTTGCTGCTTAGAAATGCAGTGGTTTTCTGCTCTGTAGATCTTTTGCCAACACAGCCCCAGCATTTTGTAAGACCTTTGTAAGGCCTTGTCCAGACTCTGCTATCAACAAACCTTGTTATGTGAAAATACTTCTCACCGTGAACAGGAATGCGGCTCTGTGCTACCAGGGCCACCACAGGGGCAGTGAGCCACCCAGCAGTGAAACAAGACCAGCAGCAGCACTGCAACAAACGATGGGCTGGTCAACAAGTTGCCCTTGCCCCTGCTCTGTCTGGCCAGCCCTGGCTTTGCAACCTTGGATCCCTCCAAGCCAGGTCATGTGGCAATTCCCCGGGTCCTTCTCAGAGCCACAGCCGTGCCACAAAGCTGGCCCTGGTGCTTTTCGATGCCTCTGCAGGCGGGCAGAGGCGAACTGCTCCAGGAGCCCAGCCAGCAGGGACAAGGAGACACGTTTTGTTACAACCCTCCTAGGAGCAGGTGAAGTTTTCTTTTGTGTAAGAAGGGGGTGTTCTAATCTGCTGCCATCCAAGGCAGTGCTGTGAAGCAAAAGCTTGCTTATCTTTTCCTCTTCCATCAGATGGTAACAGGACAGATCTGGACCTGGGTTGTTTCCCGGGTCAGTAAAAGTGGACACTTAAGTGCTCTGCACTAACTGAACGTCCCTGCACCAGTATGGGTTACCGGTGGAGCAGGAAATGTGCCCAGTACCTCCAGCGGGCAGCACTCCGTGGGTACCTTCCTAGGGAGAGGAAAGCTGATGTCTTTACAAACAGTTTGATGAGTGGAGGTGTGAGTGTTAACGTCTTTGGAACGGGTCTTTAAGTCTCTGCTAACTCTGGGCAGCAGGTTTGTTGCAGCTCGGCTCCTGAAACAAACGAGCGGAGTTCTGCACAAGCCCGAGTTTCTGAGCTTTGGGGTAAAATAGCAGGTCCAAGAGGGGAATATGTGGTAGGCAGCTCGGGAGGGCTGCACCTTCCCAGCACCCCACCAACGGGGAGGGGAAGAGGGCAAGGTGAGGCTGGGAGTTCAGGACAAAACGAGGCTGTGCCCTCTGAAAACTCGGGAGAGAAAATGTCACGGTGCTCCGGTGGACTCTCCCTTTATTCGAACAAAGCTGCAGGACTCCTCTCTCTCCTTTTTGGACATAAACCTTTAGGGTTAGTGGGTTTTCCTGGCACTAGCTCAGGTCTGTTCTGCTAAGGTCAGGCCTTTGTCGCATTTAGGAGCCAACAGAGGAGCTGCAGTCCAGAATAGTTAATCTACAGAGGTGCTTCAGCTTTGTAGAGGGCAGCAGAAAAACAGAGGTCAAGAAAGGTGCTGGCTGTACGTAAATTGCATTATTGCAATGCAAATATTGGCCTAATTCCTGAAAAGACCATCGTGACCTCATTTGATCCTTTGAAAGGAATATAAAATTTGTTTGTTTGGGGCTTTTTTCCTAAATTGAACGTTATGCTGCAATGGGATTCTTTAGTAATGAAATGAAAGGTCAAACTGTGATAAGGATGTAACCATGGCAATATGGGAATGGCTGTTGGGACGAGTTTGCAGGAGTGATTTGCGTAACCAATAAGAACAACTTTCTGTATTCATAAAATTTCCCTGTGATCACTGGGAAAATCAAAATGCAATGCAGATATATATATATATATATANCTATAAAACAAAGAATGCTTGAGGGTGTGCTTTCTTGGAGCTTTCCCCAAGGCAGCCCTCCTTTCTGAGAACTCTTAACACACTGTTTATTTTGCAATGGTCTAGCAGAAAAAACAGCCATCAGCTGCTTTGGCTGCACCAATGAAGAACTTCAGCAGCATGTTTTGATTTCTGCCTGAGCAAGTCAGGATCTCCTGCAATAACTCTACTGCAACAAATCATTACAGTGCTTATTTTAGATGGGACTAGATGGACTTCAGTTGTTCTCAGACTAGTCCAACAGACAAGATTTCCTTTTAAAATATTCCTATTTCCTATTAAATTTCCCATTCTATTAAATTTCCTATTAAATACATTTTTAAAAAAAGAGAAAAGCACAGTGTCATGAAAAGCCAATAAATCAGACCTTCCCAAAAACTGATTTGCAGATTTTCACTTTCCACTCCCCATTGCAGGTCAGCATGTCCTAATAAGCTGGCTGAGCCTTTGGTGACAGTGAAATAGCATTTTCCATACTTCCTACAGCCACCTCACTCCAGTCTACAACTGGTGGCATCAGATAGAGGGGAAAGTGTTGCTTCTGAGTGGTATAGCATCAGTATCCCACTCTGTCTTACTCCCCTCTTGTTCCAAAGTTTTGGTCTCAGGAAAATTATTACATCAACACAGTTTGCTGTGAAGGGCTTATTTGACACCGTATCTCATGGTTTGTTCTTTGCAGCAAGCTCTGCTTACAAAAAAAAGAAGAAAACAGTAATGTAACCTTTCATAAATGTTGGCAATTTTTTTTTTTAAACTAATTACTCCTTTAACCTTTAGTCAGGGAGTAAACTACCCAGCACAATTTTGTGGGGGTTTTTTTTGTTGGTTGGTTTTGATTTGTTTTTTGTTCTGTTTGGGTGTTTTTTTTTTTTTCAGGGGAACTGCACAATAAAAAACCCAGTAGTAAAGCAAGGCAGTGGCTGAAAAAAATCTGCCACCTAGAAATGAGATTTCTTTTCAGCAACCATCAGCACCCACAGTCCTTGTCACAAAGGAGCTGCCAGTGGTGGCAGCAAAGGTGAGAGTCAGGACTTACCTCCACTGCCAAGTGAGCACCTGAGTCATCCCTGCCTTCGTGGAGAGGAGAATGTACTGCAATAAACCCCTGCCTGCTTGAGGTTAGAAGCACAATTGTGGCTGCTGATCAGCAATAAATGAAGCAGTGATATGAGATAACCTGTGCCATCTAGGAACACTGTTAGGCAAACACTCAGCAAACTTTAGGTATTAAAGTTCCTCAAGGGCCTTTTCTTTCCAGGAAGAAAGAAAAGTAGACTGGAAAAGTTATTAAGCCGAGCAACAGAACATGTCACAAACCCAAACACCAAAAGCCATTGAATTGAGATGTTGTGTGAAACCTGCAAAGAGAAATGTGTGATTTACTGTTCTCAATTGCCATGGTGCTACAAGGTGTCATCACGCCACTGATGATTTCATCAAACAATTTTTGATCTGAAGTATCACTTGAAGCATCCCTGGGAGACAGTGCTCTGCAGATTAAGAGTCCCCCTTTCCAGAGAATGATTGAAGAGTAATCAAAAGGCTGCAGAAGTGCCTGAAGGTGACAGTAAAATTCAAATGCCGTGGTCATTTTAAAAATAAAGTTCTTAAAGAAAATAGAGTCATCTGGAGCAAAATTCCTTTTTTTCAGCCATCTTCATAATTTGCCCTGAC
Organism: Regulus satrapa; assembly: GCA_013396955.1. Lineage (NCBI taxonomy): Eukaryota > Metazoa > Chordata > Aves > Passeriformes > Regulidae > Regulus > Regulus satrapa. Next base: position 512,077 of record VWZN01012208.1, read on the forward strand.
ATGAATGATAGTAATTTTCAGAGCAAACTGAAGCCTACAGAGCACCTTCTGGCTTTGGAATCAAAGTCAGGAATGCTGAGTAATCACACAAGCTATAGACTTTGAGGAGACTCCCTAATACTCTCAGTGCACAGAGACATTTCAACCCTCGTGAGATTCTCACATTCTGAACAGATGATGTAGGTCAGAGCAAAGTCACACTGACCATGGGGCATTCTGCTCCCCAAAAGCTGGGGGACCTCTGTATCTCCCCTGGCCACAGTCTGGTTTGGACAACTTCGTCAAGCTTCCAAGCCTTTGAGGGCTTCTCTACCCTTTTGAAGCTTCAGTGGGGCAGTGACAAGATGAGAAATCATGGTATTTCTAGGCTTTAGACAGTAGCCTCTAAGTGAATTTCTGGCTTTTAGCATTAGGGCCCAAAGAAAATCAAAGTTGTTCACTGGGAGCAGAAGATGACACAAATTCAAGTCCCCAGAGCCAGTTAATGATCCCTGGGTGAGTCATTCTCACCCCCATGGGACAGTGCCTCCTCATTCCACTCAGGATGTACCTGCTGTCTAATGCCTGCAGGGTTGTTCAGAACCAGCTGATGAATTATTCTGAGAAAATCAAGTTGCCTTCCAATATTTAATGGAAAAAACACCATGCACAGCCTTGGAAACTGAGCTGTTATATTTTAATTTTTCTCTTGGCATCAAGCTGGACAATTTGATTGCTAAAATAAGAATAATGGACTCTGCCATCATCTGCAGTCCCTCTTTTACCTTAACCAAACTAGTGATTAACATCTAAAAAATCTTAGAACTGCCCCATTCTGAAAAAAAGAAAAAGGGGAAACTCTCTGGGTTCAGTCTAATGCAGGCCAGAAAAACTCCCGAAGCCTTCAATACTTCCCCAGGATTTTTCCATCTGCATGGAGTATATAGCTTTTGTAGAATCTTGTGTCTGTTTCTGGAAACTCGTAACACAAGGCCACAATATTGACAATGCCCTTTTGATACTATTCACTGCCTTTTTAATGGTCTAAGCACTGTTACAAGCAGAAGCAGTTTACCGAGGAAATGCAGATATTAGCTTGTTACTCACAAATATATAATTACTCATAGATCAGTAATTATGCCTAAGCATTGCCAATATTATCCTTTGTGACATATCTGCTGAAGTTCTTTCTACAAAGCTCAGGATATTTTTGATTTGTTTTCTGAAAAGTTGTTGTTTAATAGAGCTGTAAATATTGATTTAGAACACGGTCAGATAGGGTTAGTTCATTGTGAAGCACAGACAGAAGGAAATCCAGCAGACTTCTAAGAAACCTTTCCAGCCCAGGAAGCAGCTGGACTGTTAGGCATCTGCTTATTTTATTCCTACACAAACCACACCACTTTCTGGAAAGGGTAATACTTGTTAGCTTTGTATCACAGGACTCCTCCCAGCTATGGAAAAGGTTATCTGACTAGTCATAGTCAGGATGGCTTCACATCTCCCATTTACCTGATGAGGTTTCTAGTGTTTTCTTTGAAGGACCGAGAATCTGACCAGAAAAAAAAAAGGAAAAAAAAAAAAAAATTTAAAAAATTTAAAATCACCGACCCCAAAACTCCCCAACCCCCAACACTCAAGAAACTTTAAAGCAATCATGATTTTCTGGGATTTCTTCCTAGCTGTGGGGATGTTTAAATTACAGTGCTAAAAGGGGATATTGCCTGCAGCTTTCATAGAGGAACCATAAGAGGAACATAACCTTATGGTCCTGGTTGTAAAACGACGAACCCACCTGAAAGTTCAACCCAGTGTTGAACTGCTTACTAGTGTTGCTTTATGACACAAGGCTTGTGTTTGCTGTGCTCTGCAGCACGTGCAGATTCCCTCTGTGAAGCACCTCCTATACCAAAATAGCTGAGAGAGAACCCCAGCTTTGTGGAGAAGTGAGATAAAAAAACCCTAAAACATTTTCTTTCCACGACTCTCCTTACTTTGAAGGAGGTTTACCTGGCTCACATCTGCACAAAATGCCTGAGGGTAGGTGACAGAAGCCCTGCAGAGCATTCACAAGGGTTCTGCTGTGCTCCCACTGCAGACAACTCTGATTTTAGCCATAACTCAATGTCATGTCTCACTTTTATCCCGTCTCAGAAGTTATCCTACCCTCTCTCGCCAGATGATCTCTCTGCAACCAAGCGCTTTATTAAAATAATATCTGCACTACCCTCAAGAAGCTGCCTTTGGATCGCTCTGCTTTAAGGGTTAACTTGCACTTTCTTTTCCTCACAGACCTTTTCCAAAGGAAAGGAAAAATCTCTGTGCTAGAGCAGTACAACTTGACTACCAGTGCTAGTACTTTAATTCTGTGCCCTGAGAATATTTCTCTGGATGCCAATACTCTCGTGTAGAATAAGTTTTTAGACCCTGCATACATGCACTCTGTGTGTACATGTATGTTTCTTAATGACACAGTAAATCATACACATTTTCCTACATTAAAGGCAGGTTCTAAGAAAAAAAAAAATCATTTCTAGATGAGCAGCTGTCCTAAATGTTACTCTTGGCTCCAGTTAATTTGGCATTACACACTTTATTAGTAACATATAATGGTAAGGAATGATGCCATCCACATAAACACATACATACAGTATTGCAATCAGAGAATACTCATTAGGAACTTTTAATTTTCTCTTGAAATAAAGAATTGGACACTAACAAAACCAAAATATTACAGCAAAACGTATTTGTTATCTTCATGAGTAGAATGAAAGACATGAGCAGTAAATACCATGGGTCTTACACAGAAATGTATTTATTTTAGGAAAATTTTTTGTTTAATTCATTCTAGTTCCTGCATTAACATCACTTCTCCCTCTTCACAGACTTCAGACCGAATGTGGGGCTGGGGGCAATCACGTGTTATTGTGTGCAATGACAGCTGGTTCTCCATGAAACATTAATAGGCTGTAACACTTGAGAAGGAGGTACATACATGTATTGAAAGACAACAGCTGTAAAGTCACACGCTCCCATTCACACAGGAAAACTCATGAGTTCACAAAATGGAAAACAATATTTACAGCTTAACCAAAGTTCAGTTGGTTGTAGATGTACAAAGTAGTCCAAATATTTCTCAAAAAACCAATTTTTTCATTAGGCAACATGGGCTGGCAGTTCTAATTACACACTCCATTGATTGTCTCTGAAACAAATGACTGCCTTGAACAAAAAAGATGACCAAGAGGCTGAAGGTAGAAAAGCCCTATTGAGGCCTTAAGTTTTAGCTTTCATATTTTCCAGATTCTGTACTGCGTTAGTGTAACTCTGAACTTCATATGAAGTGTTAGCAACATCTCTTTGCAGTTTAGTTAGACAAAACAATCCTTTTCCAGCCCGAGAACCAAGAACACCATTGCAAAACTGAGCCCAAAGCCTGTAACAACAGCAGATTGAGGAGAGCAAACTGGGAGGATGGGACTTCATAACCTGGAGCTGTAACTGGACAACTAACCCCAACACATAAACGGACCAAAATTCATAAAAGTGTGAAAACTTGTGATGCACCGTCCATCTTGGGTGTAGCCTCAGAAGGGCTCTTGCCCTGCCCAAGGTGGTTCTTTGAAGCTCTTTTAAATAAATGCCAACTTTATTCCCTTAACATTGTCTAGCCTCTCTTCCAGGTAGCCTCTCAAGGCATCACTATTTAATCTGAAATTTTTCATATGTATTCTTGCTACTCCTTCCCTTGCTCTTTCTTCCTGGTAAAATGTGGGCATTTAGCAACAGAAAGCGATGTTACTAAAGACAAGCACCCGCCCCCCTACAAAGAATTGTTCTGGGAGACTTACCTATCAGCAATTCCAGACTATGCTCTACAGATCTGGTATTTTCACATCCAGCCAACAGAAATAAGGGGTTTTAAGGCCATGGTAGGAATCCTAAATAAAAATGTTCTCTGAGTCTCTTCCACTGAAATTAATAAGAGTTTAACGTGGCTAGGAAGAAAAAAAGATAAGAACTAATTTTAAGGCTAATGTCTGAATTTTGTAGCTGAAAGTTAGCAATTGCACAACCTGCTGGGCTCCTAGGAACTTGTTTATGCTCCCCACTGTGTGTTCTTCTTGCATCCTTTAGAGCTCTTCTGAAACACTTGGGGAAAAAAAAGCAAATTGAAAAGCAAAAGGTGATGCATGGGATTGGGATGTCTCTCCTCGCTTGGCTTCTTACACCATCCTTTCCTAGTTGATGTGCAGTTCCATTCCTGATACAATTTCCTTTTTAAACAGTTAAGATTTTTAGTTACCCAACTCTACTCCTGCTGGGGGGCTGAGCCAGGATCTCAATGCTAAGAGTCAGAAACCCTATTTCCAATTCCAGATGCATGTGGAATTTCCTGGCTAAGAAGGTTGCATGGAGAAGTCACAGCAACCTTCCAGTATCTGAAAAGGGATGACAGGGAAATGGAAGGGCTGGGGACACCCCAAACCTGGCAGTGCTCAAGGCAAAGCTGGATACAGCTTTGAGCAACCTGCTCTAGTGCATTTTACATAGCCCATGGCACGTGGGTTGGGACCAGATGATCTTTAAGGTCCCTTCCAACCTCTTAACATTCTATGATTCTATGTTTGATTGAGTGGACATTGCCTGCTATAACCCAAAAATTAAAAGCAAAATCCACAAAGCCTCAACTACTCCAAATTTATTTCTGCCATGAGCTAGAACCTCAATTTCTTGACTGATGATAAGACTATTGCATTAAAAACACCAATTTGCTCTTTATTCTGCTGCTGAAACTTTTATTTAAATACCTTATCATTGCCTGAAAATAACTCACAGGTTTTCAGCTTTCAAGCTCCTTTTAGAAGGGGAATATTAAATCCAGGATGCAATTAAGCCTTTATTATTAGGAATATTTTATTTTCAGGGACGCAGCAGGGTTTCCAGCAAGCCAAAATCTTGTTTCAACCATTTCAGAAGGTAGCCAAGTAATTTGGCAGAAGATTACAAACACAAGGAGCCAAAACTAGAATATTTTGTCAATAAGCAGCTGAACATAACTAAAGAAATTGGAAGCTAGTAGTGAAGAAAGAAAAGAAAAAGAAATTTTAAGAAATAAAGAAAGACTCAATCTTTGATTTTGAACAGTGTGTACTGAACAGGTCAGCAAACATCCTGGATACTGCTAAAGACTTTCTACTGGACATCTGAAAGCAATTCCCCAAAACTACAAAAATATTACCTTGTTAAGATTTTGCAACACCAAAAGTCAAAACAACCATGGGCCATGAACATAAATGTTTTCTGTATCTGTATCTTGCTGAAAAACATATATATATAGGCACGTTATTATAATTTCTCCAAAGGGAAAAGCCACCCACATATGTCACAAGGCAGAAACGTTCACTTTTCTTTCACTTCCCCCTTGATGGGGAAGCTTCAATGTTAACATAATATAATGACATAATGAAAGCATCTCTACTTTCACCCTATATCCTTGTCTGCCAGCTGAATAGGCAAGAGTTACTTTTCCTGAATTCTGCTATTTCAGCAGTGGATTCTTCTAGAGTTCACCTCTCCTGGAGCAGCAAGGCCTGGCCATTTTCTCCCTAGCAGTGCACCCGGCAAAGAGACATGAACCCTTTTTGGCAAGGCAAGTGTTCCAAGCGTGTTTAGTTTATTCTGATAGGTCTGGCTCTGTCTAAAGCATTAATTATACAAAAGGTTTAAATCAAGATCATCACATTTAGAGGCTAAGCTTAGAAAGGTAAGTTCTCAGGGCCCTTTTGATACAAAAGGATTTTCGGAGTCTACAGCGAAATAAGAAAAAGAAAAGCTTGCAATGGTATTGTACTTAGAGACTATCTTGGAGTCTGCTGTTTAACCCCAGCCATCCACCAAGCCCCAGGCAGCCACTTGCTCGCTTCCTTCCCCACCAATGGGACTGAGGACGGAATCAGAAGGATGAAAGCTGGAAAACTCACGGGTTGAGATAAATATAGCTTGATAGGGAAAGCAGAAGCCACACACACAAGTGAAGAAAAACAAGAAATTAATTCACTGCTTCCCATGGGCAGGCAGGTGCTGAGGCATCCCCATTGGGAAGAAAACACCATCATGCCAAACATCCCTCCCTTCCCTCCTTCTGCCCCCCCACTGCATACACTGAACATGATGTCACACGGTCTGGAACATCGCTCTGGTCAGTCAGGGTCACCTGTCCTGGCTGTGTCTCCTCCCAGCCTCCCATACGCTCCCAACCTCCTCACCTTTTCTGACCTATGAAAAGCAGAAAAGGTCTTGGCTCTGTGTAAGCCCTGCTCAGCAATAACAAAAACGTCTCTGTATTATCAACCCTGCGTTCAGCACAAATCCAAAACACAGCCCTGAGCCAGCCATTGTGAAGAAAATTAACTAGCCCAGCTGAAACCAGCACAGAATTAAATAATTCCTCATCCCCAATCTATACCAATCTGTGGAAAACTTCAAGTAGGATTCCACCTTCTGGATGGCACTGCATTTGTGGGAACTCAAAGACACAGCATCATTGATGGCACTGAACATGCAGGCTCAGTTTGCTGAGCTAAAAATTAAATGTTTCCAAAAGGTTTGCTAATTCAGGTCTGACTTTCCCAGCAATAACGTTATTGTAGTGTTGTCAGTTCTGTGGGTGGGTAAATAGAGCAAGGTAAAGGAGAAAATTTTCAAAAGCACTGCAGTGAAAAAACCCTCATCCCAAATACAGAAAAATGAAGTAACAAAAAAGTTACTGTTAATGAAGTCTGGTCATTTTGCAGCTAAGATGGTATAAAAGAAAATATTTGATCAGAGAAAATGAAAATACCACTGGTTTTCTTTCAGTCATCTTTACAGCTTTAAACAAACTGCAAAAGACATGACTTTAAGTTACACAAGCACAGGAATTTCACATGAGACAAGTGATACAATGCATAAAAAGGACAGAACACATTTTCTGATACTCCACAAATATTCAGAGGTTTAAAACACAAAATGGAATTTCTTCAGCAGCACTGATTAAACTCAAGATGAGGCAGGGATCTTCTTTACAAAGTAAAGGCACTGGCTCTTTGTAAACACGTACTCCTCTCTCTTTAATTGAGAAAGCACTCAAAATATTCAATGGAGGAAACTTGTGTGGTAGTGTTCCATTGCTTATAAATATTTTACAATAGCGATATCAAAGGCCTTTGTTCTCCTTTTTACCGTATTTAATAAGAAATGGGTTTTTTTCCAATTTATCTAGTGAGAAACTTTTAAAATCTCCCTAGAAATGCTACAATGAAGCTATAGAAAGAACAGTGTTTTCTCTTATCTGCCTTCTGATACCGATAAAGAAGTTTCAAGGCAAATGTCAGATGCCAGTATGAAACACACACATCATCTCTTGTTTTCAGTATTGTGCTATCACTTTTCCAGAAGGAATCATTGGCTTATATTCAAATACAGATACATTTAAAATAAAAAATAAACTCTTGAACATTCTCCTGCTGTGCATCTCCCTACTCTTTAACTTTTCAAATGCACCAGCAAGACTGATCAAGAAAAGAAGATTAGATACTTCTGATAATGACTACTGTACTTCAAGATTCCTGATTTTTTTCAAGTATGCATCCTGAATGCACATGTCTCCCTACTGTGGAGAGTGTTCTCACAGTTCTTTACTAACGAAACTGCAAAACTCAAAAATGCTCAAATATTCCATACAAAGGTGAATTGTTTGCATCTTGGGCAAAATGAACCAAGCATCTTCTTGGCTTCCAACACACAGCTACCACCAATATGAGCAAACACATACACATTTTACTACTCATACACACAAATCCAGTGATTACACAAGCTCATATTGTTCCATATCTAACCAAACTTGTGCGTTTCCAAGTCATCTTCCTTCAGCTTTATAAAGCTGACTGAATCTTTAATGTAGTGCTCTCAGGTTCTACAGGACTGTCAACTGGTACCTGAAGAAGGAGATAAAAAAAATAAAAACACAACAGGAATTAAGCTGTTATTCAACAGAATTAGTCTCCAACTCAGTACTCTTGGGTAATTATTAGGTTAGACTCCAACAGTATATGTAGTTAATTAGCCCAATTAGGCAATTATGTAAAACCCTATTTTTCCTTCTTTTTTAATTAAAAAATAGACTAAACACAGCATTTAGTTTCTTAGTATAACTCTAAAGTATGTATTTACTGCATATACATATTTGTCACATTAGGATTAACTTCCTCTTTTTTTTTCTCCTCCCCCCAATTACACTTAACCACAGTAGAATCTTGATCAAGGTTCAGTATCAAAGTGATATTGAACACTTTTAACGCAGGCAGGTCTCAGGCACGAACAGCAGCGTCAGGACTGTAGCTTTTCTTACACGCTGGCTAATAGGAATGAAGCTGTGTGTCGATCTAGGCTAATTAACGAGGCGATAATGGAGAGCAGATGAGTCATGCACAGCCCCGGAGAGCCCCAGCTGGGCTGGGAAAGCCCCGGGATGCCGCACTGAGCACATGCAGCTGCACAGGTTTCAGGATCAAGTTAGCTCAGGCAGCACCTGGCTCAGAAGCTTCTGAAACTCATACAGACACTAACAGCGTGCAGTTGGTCACAGGTGATCAAAAGTTGCTGGACATGCAAGACACCCACACAGATAGAAGCATGGCCATGTCTGACTCCAAAAAGCTGTCTTATTTCTTGATCCAAACAATCAAAAACCCACAGCACTGAAAAAAATTTCCACTGGGAGCTTTATTTCTACTAGTAACTGTAGTAGTTTGGAAAAGCTGCTGAAACGTGGAACCTTACGATCATGAGAAAATGCTATGCTCACTCTTCATTTAAATCGAGAGTGTCAGCAGAAGAGCAAACCCAGCTCTTTATGCAGCACTGTACAGAAACTCCAGCATGGCTTCTGTTTATCAGACACTGACTTCATCTGAAGGGACTGCAGGTATTTTAAATATAATACATAGGCTATAGGCCTCCTAAACCAGTAAACAAAAAGGCTTCACAATTTTCAACGCTATCCTGCTACTATGAAAAAGCAAGATTCAAGCAGTAAAAGAATATTATTAGCCACTTAAAATTCAAATATTCAATTTTTTTTTTTTTTAACAAGTCTGAGGGATCTGAGAAGTTTTTTCAGTTTCTTTCATTGGAGTTAATGAGAAGAACCGATATGTGAGGCCAGCATCCCATGTGGCTCTGTTGTTCAAAACCAGCATGGAATCAGTCATTAGATTTTGTCAATTACTCTTTTACAGGTAATATCGTTATGCTAGTAGAAGTCAAGCATTCAAGCAGGTAATACAATCATGGTAAAAGAGTCACCACTTACAGCTTTAACATCCAAGTTCATAATCCCTGAATTCACGTTGTGTCTTCGCAAATCTGATTTTATTAAGGCTGGGAAAAAAAAAAAGGAAAAAGGAAAGCTGGTTCAGAGCTTTGCACTGACATACCCTTCAAGGGAAATGTTTGTATGATGCAAGCACACAGAAGCTGCTTTCAGCACATTTTCAAAATACCCTTATTTCCTTTTTGCAGTTTGAACTCACTGACGATTTTAACTTGCTCCTTAAAAAGCACACAAAGCAGTAAATGACAACAAAATCTTTTAAACCACAAGAACCTAAAGAAAAGCTTGATAGTTTCAGCACATTTGTAAGTCAAGGTGTGTAAGTCACCAGCACAATTCCAGAGTGCATTAGCAGTTTCCTGCATTTGAAAAACTGGTAACTGTCTCCATTTGTGCATTTGTTTCCATTTCTCACCCCACTTTGGAAATCTGTCTCAAATTCAAAATGTGTCAAGAAATGGGGGTCAGATAGCTGCCCATATATTAGCAACATCATCCTAAAAGCATATACATTTTTACATTAAAGAGAAACCATTACCTGCACTTGCAATTACCTGTTAAAATAATGCCCACAAAAATCCAAGCAGAAAGAAAGATGTTTCCTGCACGAGGACTGTAGTCTGTTGTGAGCTTTCCTTGAACAAGTGTAAAGACAATTCCAAATATCTATAAACAAACACGTAACTTCATCAGGATCACACAGAAGGGAATCATCATTTTACCTTTAAAAGCTTCAGGTCACATGTTATAGAAATCAAAATTTAAAAGCAGGACTATAGCAACAGAACAGAGACTTAAGCTAAGAAAGCCTTCCTAGACTCGAGCATAGCAGCCTTCCTGAACATTACTTCACTTGAATAAATAAAATTACGTAACCTGTGCTGATGCATTCAGGAGACCTGAGGAAGTGCCTTCAGACTCTGGATATGTAATTTCCACAGCAAATTCAAACCCAAGTGGAAGATAGCCAGTCATGAAGAACCTGTCGAAAAAGAAAGTAAGAGGGTGACAGGTGTAGCTTTTATCTATTACTACAGCTAAGAAAACCTAACATACACACATGGTATTATGAATTAGCTGGAATCCTGAACTGTCATGTGCTCATGACTTAGCAGAATTCAATCATTCCAAATAATAGTGACTACTATTATTCATTCAGTACGATCAGAGAATTTTAGCCACACATCTTTCTCTTTAGGACAAAGCTGTTAAAATATGTTCTATTTCCCACAACCACCATACATATGAAACAACCTTTTCTAATGAGTCCACAAGCCACTCCATACTTGAAGCCAATTACTTTCAACTGAAAGACATACACAAACATCATAATTTGGTCAGCCCAAATATCCATGCTGGAGGACAAAAGGAGAGCATCAGCAGGCAGTGAGGCTGTACACTGGCACACCTGCTGGAAGCTGCTATGGAAGAAGCTGAGTGGACCAGTGAATGATGGGAGGAGAAGGGGATTAATGCAACTGAGGTTGGTTGACTGGTTTTTAAACTGAAACTCTCAAGACAATGTTTTATTTCTGGCTTTATCTTGACTTTTGTGTCTGAGCACAGCAACATTCCCTCAGCACCTCTTGAGGCTTTTAGATGGGGTACTTGTGAGCACAGCAAAGCAACCAGCACATTGCTTGGGCTGTCAAAGTACAGATTAATGAAAATTCAGAGAAGCCAGATTCCTAGATCTGCTCAGTTAAGCCCTAATCACCTACACATGAGTCAAGAGAAAGCTTCAACTTCACTGCAGACAGCTTTTTGAATTGGAACCAAAGAAATTGACCACATAGAGATCTCTCTTGGGTCCATAAAAATGGTAAATGAAATTCACTGAAAAGTGAATTACTTTAGATGTATTCTGATGTAACAGAAGGTGAAGCCCTATCTGTACTGTGAGCTAAAGGCATAGGCTGAGATCATGGTGACAGAACACACAGCAGAATTATCTAGGTAAAACATTTAAATATGTTTCAGAACAGAACTGCAGTAAATCTAGCAGTGCTCTTTAATTACTCACCCAAGCACTCCTCCAGTCACGAACACCACTATAAGGTATCCGAGGTCCAGGGTGAAGGTAAATACCAGCAACCCAATGAAAGAGAGAATGTAAACAATCAAAGTAGTCTGCCTGCAACCCAAGAACAACAAATTAACATTGTTAATAGAAGGCCATAGCACATTGCTGAAGCATGGAAGGGTAACATGAACATATAATAAGCCATTCTAAAGCTATACAATTTGCTTAATGCAATTCTTCCTCAAACTTAGCACGCAGTGAGCACGTACCCTTTCCTGAACTCTTCACTGTCTTGGTTTTTCTGGCTGCTTCACTCAAGGCTAAGGACGCTTACTCAGACTCTCAAAGAATGGACAATCACAGCACACACTGCTACCTTGAGACTACTTCAGCTCCCTGCTATGTTGGAGCTCCTGGCCAATCTGCAGTGCTGCCTGTTACACAATACATCACCTCAGGAGCAGCCGAGTCCAACGCTCTTAGCAATAAAAGTCAGCCTACCAAGAGGCAAGTCAAACAAGTCTCATTACAGTGTTCTATTTATTTTGAATCTGGAAGAAGGGATGTCTTCCAAATTCTTAAAAGCCCATATTTATTAAACCAAAACACATGCAGAAACAAAGCCAATCTACGGCATTAACATCCATTAGGCTTGCAGAGGCACACAATGTACTAAGAGTCACAGGGGAGAACTACTCCATCACAAACAGTGCTCCAGGGCAGTGCTTGCTCCTGGGGGCACCACACCATGGACGAGGGACCTAGGAGCTCCTACCCCAGAAGACAGCTCTGCTCCATGGTCATCCCCTGAATTAAAGAAAACATTACACTTACTAATAGGATCAGGAGTAGCATTAAAAAATTGAGAATCCATCATCTGGCCATTTTTACAAAAGAATGCTTTGGGATTTTATGCTTTCCTAGGAGAAGAAGCCCACTGGGCCACCTGGCCACTCTGTATAGGACCTACAGTGCTTTCCTTACACTCCTGAAGAGATGGGAGTAGATGACAAATCCCTTTGCATCTTGGCATTCTGCTCCCTTGGTTTTTTTGGCCAATAACCAGTAAGAGTCTCAAGCATTTGCTGTAGCCTCAGAAATTTGTCTCTGTCAAGGCCACTAAAAGATCAGGGATGAACTGCATTTCATCAGCAATTCATTTCAGCCCTTACATTGGAGTATTTTCCTAATGCAATTGCACCACTCTCCTACCCCTAACCCCACACATGCCTACCCACACTTACTTGTATGTTTTAGTGTAATCCAGCCACAAACCACAAATAATCGAACCCACCATTCCTGCCACCACCAGTGTCAAGCCAATTCTCCCAGCGTTCACTTCTTCTCCCTTTCAACAAATATTTATATGGTGCTCATTAATAACTTGCTTCCACTCAGAGTCAAGTTCAGACCTCTTGGCAGTCATAAGTGCAAACAAACATTCCTATGACTCCCACAGCCATATGGTACAAGAAACTGTACAGAGGTATAAAAGAAACCAAATGTCTGAGCACACATAGCACCTACAAAATAAATATCAGCTCTGCAAATGTACACCGAAAAAGAGAAAGATAAGATCCAAGAAACTTACCTTATAGTGAGTTACTATCATCTGGTTTAATAATGTGGAGACAGAATAAAATGCCCCAGTCATAATACCTGCAATACCAAGAAAAAAGCTTCAGTCATTCCAGGTGCAGCCATGCAGATTTGTTACCCTAAACAATTCATCTTCTGACATTTAGGACTCGCAACACAAAACCTTTTATGTGCCAGGTAAAATCTCTTGACTGGACCTATAAGCAGTATTTTGCATCCTTACAGATTTGCTAGCACTGGCACTGAGCAAATAAAAGTTTGATACTCCCTCCTCCATAAAAAACAAACAAACAAACAAAAAAAAACAAACAACAAAAAAAACCAAACAAAAAAAAACACAATTAAAATTCCTTGTGCTTCTGGCCTGTATCTGAACCTTTTTGCCAGACTACAAGCAGATAGCACCACTTACCATAACTGATTAATAAAAGTATAAATGGAATATTTTTGAACAAGTTAATAATGGACTGCTTGTAGGAGTAATCCTCAGGAGGTTTAGTTTGCAGGACTGCTTGAGAGTGACTGGGAGGGTATTTGGGCTTCTCTTCAAACACTGGGGAAAAAGAAGAAGAAACAATTTTTGATTAATCTCTACCAAACAAATGTGCTTTTTTTTTTTTTTTTAGTGTTTCAGCGACTAAAATTCAGTGAATTTTAGAAGATTGCTTTGTATTTTTAATAGCTCCACAAAAAAAAATTCTAGATTTTCTCACGGAAGAACTAAGTCATGTGCACAAAAGATGTGTTATTTGGTCACACTTGATTGCTACCAAGATATGGTCAGACTTCATCTGCCATGTGTCAAGACCTTTGTATATAAATTGTAAGATTAACAGAGCGAATTCACATTATATCATAGTCCTTGCAGCAAAGAAACCAAGAGAACTAAATACTCTGGAAGAAATCACCTCATGTGAAGCACAACAGAGTGAAACGGTTGTTGCTTAACCCTGGCACAACAGATAAATAAATGAACGCAAACTGGAAAAATTGTAACCTCAACTATCTTGAGCAGTCAGCTGCTCTGAGAGACTGTAAACGCTCCCTATAGCCAGCACGTACATTCCAGTAGTTTAAACACTTACCAACTCCTGTTAAGAAGAACAGAAGCGTGGACACTATCGCTGTCCCGTAGAACATGACGCCGATATTGTGTGCCATAAGATCAGTATCGTTCGGTATATTTGGGACCAAAACTGGTGGCAACAAAAAGCCAATTGCAGTACCAAGCTGTAAAGCAAGAAGACAAAATGAAAAATCATTTCCCTCTGAATATAAAAATTAACAGGAGTGAAAAGTCTTACCGGGTAGAATTCAGAACTGTTACCATAATAAGAATTAATAAAACTGCAGTATCACACTTCTGAGCCACTTGCTCTCGATGTTGTTGTTGAACCAGATCTTCCATAACTCAGGTTTTAACCTTTTCCTTTCTCAGTTGAACTACAATATCACACTTAGTGTATATATTTACACTACACACAGCACTTACACAAGAATCTTTGTACTTATACAAGAATCTTTCACAGGAAACTGAAAGTACCGTGCGTTAACATAAACTTGTATCAGTCATCCTGCAACTGAAGGGCTGGAGATGACACAAGACTCCAGCTACTCTTGTAGAATTGTTCTTCATTTGATGCCACGGTCCTGCCACTGCAGTGGCAAAGCCTGACTGCAAGGTTTACTGCAGAACAGATAGAGCAGAGAGAACCAGAGAAAGAGAATATCCTTATTAAGACCAAATAAAACAATTATTGCTAAGGAAACAAATAAAAGTCCCAGAATGAAGTAGTAGTGGGTTTGTATGTGAAGTAAATTCTAACATAACAACTGATTTTGCCTTGAAGAGACGTAAAACTGGAACTGAAATTTTGGGTATATATTGAAAGCATTTTAAAACATGAAGGAACAAGTCATGGACTGTTCTCCAATTTCTCTCTTCTGCTCCCACAAAACTAAATGGCATTTTAAAGCATTGAAACATTTATTTAGGTAAAATTAAATTTAAAAAGAACACCAAAGACTGTTAGAGTAGCAAGTCCAACAATCAGAAAGCACACACCTTAGAGGTGTACCACTGAGCTTACAAAGCACCCTCGGTGCATACCCTGATGAGGGGTTTGCTACCTTTTTCCCCCCCCCCAGCCATCAGATTGACACAGTATCCAGTGGTCACAGGAAGAATTTGTCTCCTTTTGTCCTCACGCTTCAGTACATGAACCCTGCAAACATGAACTGAGCACACAGTTACTTTTTTTTTTTTTTTTTGGTATATTTTTTCCTCCCCCAATAGGAGCCAATGCAGTACCCACAATGTTCCAACAAAGTCCAGCGATACCATTTTCCATCATTTACATCTAGAGAGGCTAAGGCCAGAAGAAGGTGTTCCAATGATTTTGGTGCGCCTCATTTAAGATGCTAAATACTTGTGGAGATCTGGCACTCCCAACAACCCTTGACAGGTACATCGGGGCATTCCCAGTGATTTGTGCTCCAGCTGCAAACGATCAGCATCTCAGAGAGGAGCGATCTAATGTTTGATAACTGCTCCGGTCCTCCCCTGCCGAGTGTGCTGGAGCTCTGAACTTTCACACAGTATCTGATAAGCAATCAGACCACCAACAGCCGAGCGGGTTATAGCAACCTGTTCTGTTACACAGTTCACATTGTGCAATTATCAGCGAGAATACACAGCGAGACCCAACGGGAATGCCTATGCACAAGGGAACTGCAATGGGATACACCGACAGCATTGCTTCTAATTTCTAAGTACCTAACTCCTCATCTCGACACTCTTTTAATCTAGCTTTTGAGAGTTTTTAGAGTGTTTTTAAGGTTTAAAAAAACCCCAAAAAACCCCTAAGAATAGAGAAGTTCTGTTTTTCTATTGACAGAGCACCAGCAAGCACTTCAGCAGGCACACTGAGATCAGTCCTAGATTCTGGAGGAGAATACACTCTAGAAATAACCACAGCTTACTTTGTTCACATCCTGATCCTGTTTCCCTTGTCCACCTTTCTCGTGGTCCCCGCCCACACAATCCATGCTCTCCCGCACCACTTTAACCTCCTATCTCAGCATTCAAGTGAAGCATCAGTTTTTTCAGGGTCCAAGCTCAATACTTGACACTCTACTGCAGAACGGAAAAAGCAAGGAAGAGTGGAAATTTATATGCCAAAGAAACCTTTAACCTGATACCACGATGCAGATCCAAAATTTTTTCCTCACTGCTGAAACAGTGAAAAAGAGAAACAAGAATTTCTGCAATCGTCAGTCCAAAAGGGAGAGCTGACTTGTCCACTGGAAAACTTGAATTAAAAAAAAAAAAAAAAAAAAAAAAAAAAAAAAAAAAAAAAAAAAAAAAATTGGTAATTCTCATTAAAAATATTTTTTTGTAACAGTGAATTAGTGTATNCTGTGAACAGCCAGGTATCAGTTAACGAGGAATCAGCTGGGTTATCACCCTGACTGTAACATTAATGTCACTGCTGTCACAATCCAAGGTGCACAAATATAAAATCATTAGACTCACATGATAAGAAAACAAAACTCCCATTACTTTAACCAAATTCTACCTATGACCTCAGCCTGCACCAGCGGTGCTGATTTGAATCTTAGCGATTTTTTTGCCACAGGAGAAGAAAGAAATAGAGAAAGAAAGAGAAAGAAAGAAAAAAAAAAGAAAAAAAAAGAAAAAAAAAAGAAAAAAAAAAGAAAAAAAGAAAAAAAGAAAAAAAAGAAAAAAAAGAAAAAAGAAAAAAAAAAGAAAAAAGAAAAAAAAAAGAAAAAAGCAAAAAAGATAAAAAAGAAGAAAAAAGAAAAAAAAAGAAAAAAAAAGAAAAAAAAAAAAAGTAGGACAGTGGCAGGAGGGGAGAATAAGGCTATAGGAGGAAAAAGTATCATACCTGCATCTGTGCTTTCAGATGCACCTGTTCCAGCTCTCTGAAACTGGCCAGGACCAGGGAGCTTGAGGAAATCCATGATTCAGTTATCATCTCCCAACACTGATGTGAACTATCACAGCATTACAGAAAACTTCATGAGTCACCAAGGTATTGACTACTGGCACCTGGCAATTAGAGGCCATATTTTAAAAAGCAGAAACCAATATATGTTGGCGCTGGGACTTTTCATGGAAGTTCACACCCTTCCAACCCGGGGTGGATTCAGTCAAATGAATCCGAGCGCCAAAACGCAAGAGAAGGAGGAGGAAGCGGAGCAGGACCACTTCTGAAAAGGGTCTCAGCTGCTATGGACGCGTGTGAGCTGCCCCACGGCCCGGCGGCTCCTGCACAGCCAGGCTGGCCGGGCAGCATCGCCTTGCGCTTCCTCACCTGCCCACTCTTCCAGCACCGTACCCCGGAGGAAGCCTTTTTCCCCGCTTAGGCTCCTCGTGTTTAACTCGACGCCAAACTCCAAGGCAGCCCATTTCTCCCGAGCCCCCCCTCCCCCCTCTTTGCTGCTCTACCTGGTTGCCCAGCACGGCCACGGCGCAGGCGGTGGAGACCTCGGTGGGGCCGAACCAGACGGAGGCGATGCGGGAGGGCAGCCCCAGGATGAAGACCTGGGCCACGGCGCAGACGGCCCGTGCGGCCACGGTGAGCGGGTAGCGCTGCGGGGCCAGGCTGCCGCACTTGAGCCAGGCGCCCAGCGCGTTGAGCCCCGAGCCCAGCAGCGCCGTGAGGCGCAGCCCGCGGGCATCCAGCAGCCAGGTGGCCGGCAGGATCAGCGGCACGTAGGCCACCATGTACACCATGGACAGCCAGTCGATCTGCGTGTAGGAGACCCCGTAGAAGCCGGCGAAGACGTTGCTGAGGATGCTGTACTGGATCCACTGGAAGGCGTTCACCAGCGAGTAGCAGCTGAAAACA
>VWZN01012208.1:530166-549139 GCA_013396955.1 Regulus satrapa
CGGTGGGCAGGGCTGCGGGCCGGGCTGCCGGGAAGTGCCGGGAGCGTGTGCGTCTGGGTATACGTAGAGGTGGTTGATTTGTTCGCGCCTCTGCTCCCCTTTTCTTGGTCCCTCTTTCTCGGGGTTCCTTATCTGCACTCCTGCTCCTCTCCTGCTCCATTTCAATCCCCACATCCTAACATCTGAGTGATATATATGTGCGCGCACACACACACACACACACACACACACACACACACACTTCTTTAAGTCTTTTAAACGGGGCTGCTTAAGGCTGCGTGACTTTGGCTGGCTGCATGAGAACAACAGGGCGACGGTAATGATGTAAATAATCCTCACGACATCTCCAAGGAAGGAGAATCATCCCTGCTGTACCCATTTTGGCTGCTGGTGTGTCCAGCCCAGGCTGGGTGGGCACAGGCTGATGCTTTGTGGCTCATCCCTTGCCCCTCTTCCTGGGCACAGGGCAGGGCACCTGGGCTGCTCGGACACATAGGCCACTCCACTTCCAGCACATTCTGGGAAAATCCAGAGCCTTCCCCTGCCGTATTAAGATTAGTCTCTTTGCGGTGGTGATGCAGAGAAAGGTGCTGAAGTGATAAGAGAGGGATGAGCAGAGTCAGAGGCCCAAACTGCAGCAGAAGTGGCCGGTGCAGTGCATTATCAGGGCGTGTGCATCCACCCCAGTCCTTCATTGCCTCCAGAGCCGCAGGCAAAACATTCCTCGTTTCCACTCAACCTCTGAAATTTGATTTGACACGTACCCCAGAAAGCTGGCCTTCTGGCTCATATGCAGAGGCGGGTAGATAGCACTTCAGTGAGCAATCTTCCCCCAAACCCTGCCCGGTTCGTGTCTGCACAGGAGCAGCGTCTGGCCCCGTCACAGTTTGTAATTCTGCTGCTGCAGGCAGCCTCCACTCATAAAGAGAGAGATTGTTCTCCAAAGCACAATAAGAAAATGTTCATTTTCTTAAATTTCGTAAAAGAAATATTTAAGTTTGCTAATTATGTTAATAGTATTTTACTGTTTTCTGTGGGAAATCATTTGGAATGTGCTCAGCAAGTAACACACTGCACATTGTTCTGGGGTATGTCAGAGCCTAATCAGATCTGTCTGGCCTGTGGATACACTTAGCCACCAGTCTTAAGTACCCTCACTAATTAGGAGTTGGTATTTTACTCAAATCCAGTTGACCTATGTAAGCCACAGTTCCTGATCGTATTTACTGTATGGATAATAATATGGACATGTGCTTCAAACTAATAATTTGGCTATGTTTGCTTCTCCTGAGCACTTAGCTGAGCAATGGTAGAGATGATTGCAGGCACCATGGAATTTTAGAGAGTCCTGAATTTGCAAATAAGAGGTGTGTGCAAGACATTTGCTCTATTAAAGTTACTTCTATCAGATCCAGGCCCTTCTTGCCTCTCTCATTCATGCCCAAAAAACAAAAGAAAATAAAAATCCTGATTTATTTCTAGTTTTCCTCTGCAAGATCAGATGCTTGGTAAATTTCTGCCAGTTCCTCTGCCTGACTTGTTCTAAGTACAGTAGCAATTTACAAATAAAATAAAATTTAAAAAAGGAGCTTTAAAAAAAAAACCCACAGAATCTCAAGAGAAACAAGTACAGTGAGAACTGAAATAAACACTATCAAAGCAACAGAATAGCTGGCTTTCACTTTAGCAATGTATATCCACACACACACTGTATGCTGAAAACCCAGCTGAGACTCTGCCAGTGCTTGCAGCAGGGGCCCTTCATGATCTCTGGCACAGGCTGTGGGTTGCCCTTGGCGTCAGGCTGTGACAAGTGGGCTGGGTGGAATAGGAGTAGTGTTAGCATCCTAAATGATTCTTCCTCCTTTGGAAGAAGGGGAAAACACTGATCTACAGCTGAATTCATTTAACGCATTTTCCCCTTGAATGATCTCTAAAAGTCCATCCAAAAGTAACATTTACTCCTTGAAAACAAGGGGCAATGGGCTTTGTTCTCCCGTCCTCCCTTTCGCTGCTGCCGCTGCACCCTCGGCTGCACGCAGAGCTGGAAGAAGGCTCGCATTCATCCCGTGCTAAGAACGTCTTGGGTTTCAGCGCTGCCGTGCCCACAGAGCATCATCTGTCTCCCCTCGATCCGCCCAATGGCTCGGCACACTCCGTGTCATGTGCTTCCTGCACGGAAGCAGGAACTGGACACCAGGCAACTGCAGGGAAAAGGGAAGAGGACGTAGATGCAGGCCAACTCCGAGAAGGAGAGTTCTTCCAGAAAGAAGCAAGTTTATTTACAGCAGATCAACGCAGAGGCAAATCCATCTTTGCTACACTGCCCCGGTCTCTGTGAAATCAAACCAGTTTGGTTTTGATGAGGTACAATCAATGTGTTGGCATCCTGAGGACGTTTATCCCCAGAAGCACCTTCCTAAAAAAGAAGGGAAAAGGTAAACCAAATTGACAATATGAAGGCAAAGCTTTGACATTTATCTCCTGCTGTATTTCATAGGCTTCACGAGCATTACTTCTCATTTAAAGACTTTTGTATGAAAAGCAGGGCCAAGGACAAAGTTGCCCAGCAAGAGAAGGTTGCCCCATGAGAAGCATCCATTGTAGCAGTTCACTTAAAATGCGAGTCCCTGGATTTCCACATTTTATGGACAACTTATAAAGCTAAAAACAGAACACTGATATCAAGGTTTATGGCGCAGCTTAGCTCAAAACTGCTGCTATCTTTTTACATTTACCTTCTAACTGAAAATTTAGGCTCACCTGAATGCTTCTATTGGTGACAGAGACAGGAATTTCTCATGTATACCCAAGCATCAACAAAGTAATTTTCCCGAATGCTGTGAAAAGGCCAAAATACCTCTTTATGTATCAGGCGGTCACTGGGAAGTAAGTGATAGTCATTTACTCCACAAAAATTATTTTCTTGTATCCAAATTCCAGAAGTCAGGCAGGGACCAAGCACTGAAACTTTCAGGTTGGAGAAGGTTAAAAAGCAATTTAAAATGCCAAATCCTTCCTTCCAGGTATAATTGTAGCATATGTTCCATTGGGAGAACGGTGTATTTTCACAACTATTTTGAAAGCTAAAATTCAACTTGCATCTTGGTGCAAAAAAAAAGGCTCAGAAGAAGCCTTTTTGTTTCAAACCAGGGCATTTCACAAAATACAGGAAACTCTGCTGTAGAGTATTGCTTTCAGGGTGTTATTAGCTTTTGGACACCCCAAGCTGGATTATCTCAGTCATAACAATTCCTAATTATGTCCTCCTTCCATACCTCAAAATGGTATCTAAGCCCCCCATAAAAACCCCACAAATTAATCCATCTTTGGAAAATATGAGGCCATGGTTAGGAGTCTTAGGTAGGAGATTGTAGCATCTTGCCAAAATTCCAGCATTCTAAAACAACCCTAGAAATTTTATGTACATCAAACACACAGTTAAGACTTACAGATCTTCTGGTTTTAATGTTTCAAAGGAAGTATCTCCGTCTGAAAAAAGCCAACAAAAAAACCCCAGACCAACAAGCAAACAAACAAACAAACAAAACCACAAAAAAAACCCCAAACAAAACAAAACCCCCACCCTTATTCTATAATGTATTTATCTCTTGGTTATGATTTTCAATGGAAAAGCTGACCTCTTCATGCAGAGAAAACCTACATGACAGAAGTGCACCAGGTCTTTGTCTCCCAGATGAGTTGTTTAAAAAAGAAAATCACAGCAGCTCAAGAAAGGGATTTCAGAACAAAAGATTTGAAGTTCCAACTGAGCTAGAAATGAACTATTTTAGCTGGATATTAAACAAACTTCAATAAGCTGGACTTGAAATAAAGTAGTTGGAGAGTCACATGCCTAAATGTCTTGGTGGAAAGCTCAGGGAGAATACAGGGGAAAATGTAAACATCCTCTTCCTCCTATGCAGTCCTCATTCAAGCTACATTTCCCCATTCTCCCCACATGATAAAGCCAGAACTCCCACCTGAAGAAAAGGCATTTGCAACTCAACGCACTTGCCTGAAATTTGTTTGTAGCTGTGGGAGTTTTCCTGGCCACCCCAATTTGGAAATATGACTGCCCACAGTAGGCACGTTTGCCCATGACTTGGGTTCATTTTTTATGTACTGACAAGAATATATAAGTGCACCCTTAAGTCCCAGAGAAAAGTTCTGAATTTTAAAATATGGGTAATTAACTTCTGTACTGTAAACAATGGGATTTTGAAATCCTGGGTGTCTCCATACAAAAGATGCAGAAATGTACATCGGGTTAGCTGCCATCTTCTTTTCTTTTTTGTAGCTAGCTATCAATTTCATATATGTAATGGAGTTTTACCCCTGAGTTTCCTACCAAAGCAAGCAGGAGGAAAAATTACTGACAAAAATTTTGAATACAAAAACAAAACCAAAAATAGTCAAGTAATATAGTAGGCAAAATTTACTGGGTTCTTATCCTCAAAGATTAAGAGGCTCTTCACATATTACAAAGAATGTAACTTCAATATGAATCCTTTATACACGGCAAGAAAAGTGTATTTGCTCACCAAAAAAATGCCAAAAAAACAAAAAACAAGCATGATCTGTAGCAAGGTTGTCTTAGATGAACATTCTCATTTTTGATTGACACTCATTCACTGGAAGGTTATTAAATTTGAGGAAAGGCTTGGAGGCATTTTCAATGTTATGTCACTGATATACCAGCACAGAAATGTGCTGTCAGGCAATCCTGATCTTGGGTTCATTTCCTTACTAAAAGACAACCAAAAAAGCTTTTTTGTGAGCCAGATTAAGTGACCTCAACCTGGACCATCAGAGGGCTGTGGAACAGGAGGGATTGGAGAAGTTGCAATGCAGCACAGATGCATCTGTGTGCATTCCCCCACAGCCCGAGGAGCTGCTGGGCTGCAGTCCATCCCATCCCAAAGAGCACTCCTGGGAGATAGGGCAGGATTCCACTAACACACTCCACTTAGCTACTCAATTTGTAAGAATTCAATAATGGGAGAGTTTTCTCTGTTGGCTGTAGCCGGTGACAAGTGACTGAGTCAGAGGAAGCCTTCAGTGGATGAGGAATATTCAATGAGAGCTCCTGCTCCCTGCCCATCTACATAGGAATGGTGAGCAGTCAGCTGGTGAAACCACCTTTCAGAGCAGCAATGAAATCTCCACTTCTTCTAGAAGAAGGGTCATAGTTGCAACTAAAAGCCCTATGCTCTTGAAAAAACACGGCAGGATAACTCTCCTTCCCTGCTTCATTCATTGCACTTTACAAAGGCAGATCCTTTGAAAAATGAAATGGAGGAGACGTGTGATTTTTGAGCCACTAAGAGCCTGGTATGAAAATGTCTTTTAGAGACAGATTGCTCTCAAGCTTGAGAAACATTGCTACTTCTACTATTGAGGAAAACCACATATTTAGTAACAGCTTGAAGTTCCCAATTTCTCTCTGAAGAGGTTATCAGCAGGAAGAGAAAGCCTTTAAAGGTCTGCATGCATTCGATGTGGAAGATGCTGGCTGACCTCAGCTTATCTAAAAATCAGCAAGATTATGTTTTGTTTTGTTTTGTTTTGTTTAGACTGAGTAACAATAAATGATTCCTGCCCAAGACCCTGGCTGTGAGAGTGCATTATGGAAAATGAATTGACATTCCAGCAACTTTAATAATTTTAACAGGAAGTCAGACAGACAGACACCAGGGGCTCTCCTTGTTGGAGCTCCTGTGTTGGGAAAGCACTCCAAGTGTTCTCCAAAGACCCTTTTGAACAGTAGCCTTTCGCATCAAAGCTACAAGACATAAACTATTTCAGATTAGCTGCAAACCCAGAATCTTTCACAGAAAACTCCATCTCTTTTATAGTCAGGGGAGAAAAACTTAGTGCCCATATCAGCCAGTGGGACAGTGGGCAGCTCCTATGCCAGGGCAACCCCAGAGCACACAGAGCTTTTTTGCGTGTGAGTGACAACATCTGCTTCATCCAGATGTTTAGAGAGCAGGGCAGAGCCTGGCCTTTGTCTCCTGCTGCCAGCCTGCACATTGACCAGCTCAGCACCACACCCAGCTCCTGGTGGCACCTCAGGGAATGCACTCAGCACCTCCAGCAGTCACCCAGCACCAGACATCCCTGAGGTGTCCGCGAGTACATTCATCAGTGCCTTTCACCAGAGCAGCAGTCACCCCAACAGTTGTAGTGTCGACCTAAAAAAATTGTTTCTCTATCTTGGGAGTGCCTCTGTGGCTCTTAAATAGAGGATGACAGAATTTATTTTGCAAAAGAACTTTGGAGTCGCCAAGTCCAACTGTTAACCCAGCACTGCCAAGTCCACCACTAAAGCATGTCCCTTAGTGCCACATCTGCATGTCTTTTAAATACCTCCAGCAATGGTGACCCCAGCACTTCTCTGAGCTGCCTGTTCCAACACTCAAAAACCCTTCCAGTGAAGAAGTTTTTCTTAATATCCAATCTAAACCTCTCCTGGTGCAACTTGAGGCCATTTATTCTTATCTGCACCAGTGCAGCTGGGAAAATATGAGAGAATGGCCCAGGAGAGGCAGTCTCACTACAGCAATCCATACAGCAACATGAGAAATCTGTCCCAGCTCTGCCAGAATGGCACTGAGACTGTTTAAGCCTTAGGAGATAATCCTATATTTCCAATGAACTACAAACACAGGGTGAGCAGAGTATTTGTGTCCCTTAAGACCTCAGAGAGTACAAACAGTTCATAGCTTTTAGAAACCTTAGGAGGGGAACGAAGTGGAAATAATTTGGGTCCTGGGAATAACTGTGCTTTGAGTGCTCTTTCCTCTCTGCTGGCTGTACAACAACCTTGGGAGCTGTGCACAGGACAAAGGTGATGCTGGATGCCAGAAGGCAGATTCACAGAGCTGCTGAAAGACACAGGGCAGTTTCACATGCTGGTGAAAGACCATCACAGCCATGAGCTGGCTGGCAGCTTCAGAGTACTCTGCTCAGAAACATCCCTGCATCCCTCCTCCCAGCCTAAGTGAAGGGATAGGAAGAGCTCAGATTGCCTCCCTTTGCCTAAGCAGATTTGGCAGGAGTCTTGGTGACTCTCCTGTCAGCTCAGCTACTGCCAGGATAAATGTCAGTGCTGGAAGCAAAAGGACTTGTTCTCTTTCCTCAGACCAGAGGGAGCAGCCAGAGCCTGGGGCAAGAGCAGAGCTGGGTGATGGGGGGGGTGGATGGCGGTGAAGGTGGAGCTCCCACTGCCCCCTGACAAAGGGTTGCCTTGGGAGAGGTTGCATTTTTGGAGGAACTACTGATACCTGGATGTTTGGGAAATTTTCTCTTATTTACAAACACCAAACCGTTTCACTGAGAATTTCATACTGATCTTTCCCTTAAGAAGTGTGGAGATGTTTATTTTTATCTGGGGAATACTGAAAAATAAATGTGCCTCTAGTTTCAAAAGGGGCAGTTTTGTTTCAAAACAATGGTCTATAGGAGGCGTAGTTTCAAACTGCTATGTGATTTCTCTTTCTCACTTTTTTTTTTTCCAAAATAAAAAAAAAAAATAAAATTCCCAGAGGTCCTAGCAAACTCCGAAGGGAAACATGGGCATAGATATGTTTCATGGCAGCCACGGCCAGTTCCTCATCCCTGGTATCTACTTTTCTTTCTACCTTGATTCAGATACTGAAAAATGATAGTTGGAAGAGAGCAAAAGGCCAAGGCTCACACAGTCCAATTATAACCCTGCTGAAATTACTTCCAGGAACTCTGCAAGGACTAACCTGATCAAGCCTTGTAATGGCAGGAGGGAAAGAAATAATAGCAAGAGGAAAAGAAAAATAATAACCAGCTTGTACCTTTTCTAGGATGACAGACTGTGTCCTAGCAAAGTTCTGGAGCAGCATGTCCTGAACAACCACAGTGCACATATGAAAGTCAGGGAGCTGGGGTCAGGCTGCAGAATTGAGCAACCCAAACCCTGTGTATCAAATTTTCTTACAGCAGGATGAGAACGCTCCAAGATTTTAAGCAGTGCTACAGCCATTGAAAAATGCAGAGCTTGGATTTGTTAACCCTGCCCTCCATATATTTTTGAGAGCAAAATTAAAAAATAGATTCAAAGGGGGTTGGAGGGGTTTTAGTCCAGGTAACTCTGCTAGTGAGCAAAGAAAGGCCCCGTTCTTCATCATTTGGCTGAACTGAGCCTCATCTTTTAAGTGCTGAGAAATCTGAGAAACCTTTTAAAGGTCTCTGGCAGCCTGATCCCGAGTGGCATCCTTTCCAGAGGAAAGGCAGTTGTCAATGCCAGTGAACAGGTCTTGAACCAACCTTCCAGAGCAGTCCTACAAATCACTGGCTTTTCAGCCAAGACCTTCAACACTTTGGGCTATTTTGCTGGTTTGGGCTGGGGCTGAGTTAACTTTCCTCAAAGTGGCTGGTATGGGGATGTGTTTTGGATTTGTTCTGCACAGAACTGTAAATAAATCAAGCACCTCCACTCTGTGTGTGGATTTGCCTCCTGCACACAGGTGAAAGTAAGTGAAAGAAACTACTTTGGAACAACAGCAGCAGCCTACATGTGCTGGTCAAGAAAAGCCATCTTTGGGTAAATGTCACACACGTGGACTATCAGTGGATGTGCTGCACTCACCAGGAGCACAGGAGGGATTATTTTGGACAGCTGACATCTGCTTGTGCACATCAGACACCACATTAACTCACTGCACGTGCACTCACCATTGCTTTGACTCAGCACAGAGGTCCTGTGTAGTACAGGGTTGAGTTTCCCCCCTGACTTTTCCAGGCAGGAATAATGACCCCTAGAGAAATGGGAAGTTTTTTGGTGATGTTGTGATTGGAACTCCCCGCACGATGTTCCATTTAACTTGTTCCCACAGCACTCCATTTGTTTGCTTCCTCACCCTTTGTTGTGTGTCCAGAAACAATCTGAGTACAAAATTGCTCTCTCTACATGTTTATAACAATACAGCCAGTGCAAATCAGCACTTCAAAGCTGCCCTCTCCAGGCAGTGCACTTCACAAAGACAGACTTTCCTGCTAGATAACCCCAGGCCCATTTCACAGGTTCACCAGTGGTCATACACTGAGCAGACCTAGGAGGCTCCAAGCAACAGGTCTAATTCCACCCAGGAGCTGCAGCATCCCATGTACACACATTTCTGTGGAATTCACTTAACGTGGTCATGCTGACCCTTAGTCCATATCCACAACTCAGATGTTTCGACAATGGTCAATGAAATTTGGCAGAGACACAAGTCTTGGAGGTGCAAAGCCCCTAGAGCGTTTGCGGGGGGTTGTGGACAGGTAGATGACACTGTTGCCACTCTCTCTCAAGGCCACCAAGTCACACACCCAGCTGCTGAGTCTGATGCCAGCAGCTTTCCAAACATGATCTACCCAGACTAATCTTGCCTAAATGACAATCCAACAGGCTCGGGGAAGCACCATGGAGGAGAGATGGGGAATTACAGAGAAGTCACAGGGACAGAAGAAAACCAAGGTGCTGCAACAGGCAGAGCCAGAGGGTCCATGGAGGAGCTGATGGTACCATGACCAGAGATCAGGGAGACACACCAGGAGCTGGAAATGCAGCGCTGAGATTGCTGGGCTGTAATGAGAACATCATAGGACATGGGTAGGAGATTGGGATTGCTGTGGTGAGGAGATCATAAATCCCTGAGGGGAAAAAAGTGCTACTGGCTGTGCTGCTTATGAAATAACTTCTTATCAATGTGGGATCATGTACTTTAGGGTGTGATTGGGCACCAACATGGAACCCAGAATCCATTTGCACTCTCAGGTGACGAAGCACACAGCCCTGGCACAGCCAAAAGAGCAGATGCAAAGTCCATATGGGAACACTATGCAAGCTAAACCCAGTGCCCACACTGTCACAGAAATACAAAATACGCGTGGGCACCTCACCTGGACTGTGGCGTTGCACTGCCCATCTGCTCTGCTCCGAACGGGATGAACCCCACCACACGCAGCCATGGAGCCAGGATACCTTTGGGGGCTGAGGAGTCAGGACACGTCAGCTGCTGCTGCCCGGCAGCCAGGGCAGCCCAGGTGCAGTAAGTGCAGGCAGCCACAGGCACCTCGCAGCAGATGGAGAGGACAGCGGCCACGGGGAGGGCTCTGCTGCTCCTCAGCATGACGGGCTCAGTCGAGAGGGACTGAGAGCACAAACAGCTCTCCCTGCGCTGCAGGCAGGCTTTAACAGCCAGCTCAGGCACAGGGTCTGTGCTCGCCCAGACCGTCTGCCTGGTGATATCTGGGGCAGCAGGGGCTCAGTCACACTGCCCATAGTCACATTTCCATGTCTCACCCATTGCACTTCCAAAACAGGAGGATGTGGCCCTGCTTCCCCACCTGTCGCTGCTGCTTCGTGGCCATTCGGGCAGCTGTACTCGCCCTTGTACGGGGCACCTGAAGGCTTGCTCAGCCTCAACACAGCTGATGCTCTGCCATGGCAGGCTGGGCTCATCTGGATCATTGCCCACAGACACCACACAGCCACCTCACCTGCCCCTGGAGGCAGGGTACAAGACACAAGACACCCAAACATTGCAGACAAAATCCACGTATTTTGATTCTGCCACTTTGGTAGGACATCAGATATGCTCCTCCAGACTCCTTGTCCTCAGTGTCATGCCTCACAGGCACACCAGTGCCTCATTTCTGCTTCCTCAGGGGAACCCTACCCCCACTTTCATCAGCACACTGGAGCAGGGTAGTGGGCACTGATCTCCTGTGCTTGCACCAAGCAGCATCTCTCTGAGCACAGCACCAAGCTTGGGGAGATGGGTATCAGCTCCTGCCGCAGCATTCATCAGGACCACAATCCTCACTATGATTTCTCATGGTTTAGTCATTCACAGTATCTCAAAGGGGCACAAAAATCCACCAGCTCCCAGAGGAGGCACTTGGCACTCACTGCATGGTGGGGCCACCACCCAGTGTACTCAGGGTTTATACGCCCATGCCCCAAGAGATTCACACTGATAGAAAAGCCAACCCCAGCAGGGAAAATGAACAGATGGATAACCACCTGCTGAAGAGGAAAATGTTGAGACAACTGGGTGTTATGGCAATTCATATCCTTTCTTTGATCTCAGCAGTATCTTTGTACTGCATATAGAAAGCAAAGAGGAGAACAATAAAGCTTTATGCTAAGCCAGTGACTTTCTCAAATTCACTTTCCTGCTCTGTAATGGGAACAGAGGATCGAACCCCAGCCTGCATTAATGAAAAAACAAACAAAAGCAGAACTTCATAAGTGATGAAAGTTGCATTTCCAGGCATTTATTTATTTGCTTTTGCCTCTTAAGAGCCTATCTATGCATTGCATAGGAATCTGTTAGAAGACCTCCAGTAAAAGTCTTTAGTCAATTTGTCTAAACTCTTATCATGATAAACAGCAGGACTAAGCAGCATTTCATCCACTTGGCCTCATCACCATCTCCTCACTGGTTCCCATGTCAAATTCTGAAAAAACTCAGAGCACTTTGCCCCAGGGTTTAGGAGATTCAGGCCCTGTTAATCCATGGCTAAAAACATATTTCAGAAGAAAGGCCGTGGGAAGGTGATCCAGCTGCAGCCCTCCAAAGACTCTTTCAGTGAGCACAGATAGAGTCCTTTCTTGGTTTTTTATCACTCCATGTAAAACAAACAGGTAAAACAATGTGGGGAGTCTGCAAAGTGCAACCAGATCTGCTGTTTGTAGCATCCCAAGGAAAGCTGCTGGCTGAAGGTATGATGGAGATTGAGACCTACCACTTTCCACACTGCTGCAGACCATCTGTGCCATTCCTCTCTCTGAGACAGAGGTCACCTGGGCTGTGTGTGACCTCCAAAATTGATGGCATGGCTGAAAAGAAAACTTGAGTCACCACTAACTTTCCCAAAACCAAAATTTACACTGTCCTTCCTCCAATACATCCTTGGCCACTTCAGTCTCGTGTGTTACTTTGGTGAAGGCATGGTTTTTCCAGACCCTGAGAGGCTTGCAACAGGGTTCAGCACACACACTGATGCTGCTAAGACGAACCTTTGTGGTGATGGAGGGCTTCACAGTGTGCAGCCATGCAGCTCCCCCCAAAGCCATCCTGTCTTCCCTAGCCTCTCCAGGCCAGGTGTTAGCCTGTTAATGCAGGCAGAAATCCAAGCTTTCTGTTAAATTCCCCTTCTGAGGTAAAGTTACAGAATGACTGCTGAGGATGTTTTCCCACTCAGAAACCACACTTCTTCCTCACTGCGCAGCAGTACCACCAGAACTGAGTGAGCCCCTTAAAGGGTTTCCTGTGCAGAGCAACAGCTTTATTTCCACTGCTACCCACCCCAAGCGCTGACTGCAAGGACTGGGGCACAACTCACACAGCCAAACCAGCAGCACTGGGAAAAAGGTGCTGCTTCTGACCTTTGTTATGTGTCAGGAATGCCAAGGCAGGGTGGGAGTGACACTGCATTTTCCTTTTCTGGAACTCCAGGTCACCTACTCCATGACTTAGCTCTGGCGCCGCAGGTCTAAGGAGAGGACAAAGCTGTTTTGTGTTGCCATGGGTCCCTTGCCAGGCTCACCCTGCCCATGGCTGTTGCGATGCCAGCTCTCCCTGTCCCTGGGGGAAGCAATTCCATGCCTCCTTCACCAGCCTCAGCCACATTCCCGCACCACTAAAAGCAGCTCCAGGCCTGCCGCTGCAGGGCCCAGGGACACGGGCTGTCCCAGAGCCCCCACGGCCCACGGGGGGCTGCCCACCCGCAGCAGAGCCCTGCCCACATGGGAGCTGCAGGATGCGAGTGTGTCAAGGGTTTCTGCCACAGCAAAAGGGATTCAGACACTCAGGAATCATCCTACTGCAAGGCTAAGGCTGAACCAGAGCAATGCCACCCCCCCTGCAGAAACAGGGATTTTAAGGAGACTACTTAATATCCCCTCTTCTTGCAAAACCAATGTTTTCATCCAGTGCTAAGGATTCCATAGAGAAAAATAACTGGGTCAAAACTTTGCAAACATTTGGATGCTGCCTGACTTCTTACCCAGAGCATCTCCTCACATAATTTCATTTCCAAGCATTACTGGAACTTCCCAACACACAGGCAGCAGAAAGGACATGGAAGGCTGCCTGGTATCTATCAGATGTTTAGCATCTCAAATTACACGATTAATTATCATTAAGTGAATCACTCTAATCTTCTGACTATTGCACACCTGTTCCCTAGCACCATCTGGAGGCAAACTCTGTCCTTCGCCCCATTTAGTGGAAATGGTGCCTGTAGATCCAGAATAAGGAATGGCTCTAACTCCTCTGGATCAAACACTCAGCAAAGATCCAGGTGTTTGCTGCTCTTAAATACACGTTGTAATCGAGACAAGTTATGCAAGTTTGGTTGTTTGCTGCAGGCTGAAAACAGTTTAGGAATGCATGTTTAAACTTAATAAGTTATTTCTAGTCAAAAGGCAGAGCAGAGCTGTTCTGATAAAGACAGCAAAAAAACCTCCTGACAATGTGGTTTCAAGAAACTGAGGAACACGATGGGGGGGGAAAGCAGGACTTCAGGATGGGCCATCACTTACATTGCAAGCTTTGGCACCCTGCCCTCCCTGAGGTGGTCATGAACTAAGTAAATCCTTGTGTATTTTCTTCACTGACCTGGTAAAACTCCCCATAGTGAGACAAAAGCTCGAGTTCCTTAGTGGCCCTCAGAACAGCTGGGTGCCATGTAAAACCCACCTCGTTCAATTGCCGGTTCATAATCAACAAAGTTTTGATCAGTATTTCACAGGCCCACATCCATGTTGTGAGGGGAGGACCAGATTCAATTTTAGGACACTGGACAACATAGCTGAATCCACAGAGACCACCTCCAAGATACCACAAAACTGAGCTTGTCTCCCTTTCACATCCTGTATCTCCTGATACTGAGCAGTCAGAAGAGTGAGTCAGAAGACCAAAACCAGGCTTTTTTCTTTGAACACAATTCAAAAAACAAAGTATCCTAAAAATCCAAGAAAATCCTTCTCAAAGTAGCCAAGATCTTAGCAACTATTACTTTAGATATGGGAAAAGGAGAGGAATAGAAGGGCTATAATTCTTTCCTTCCCACTGTATTTTGAAAAGATGCTGTTTCTGCACCACTCAGAGTGCAGCCAGCACAGAAAACAGAGAATGTCCATCCAGCTGGGTCCTTTTAGTGGCTCAGAAAGGGATGTGTAGTCTGCCAGTTGTAACAAGAGCTTTCTGAACATGACTG
Organism: Regulus satrapa; assembly: GCA_013396955.1. Lineage (NCBI taxonomy): Eukaryota > Metazoa > Chordata > Aves > Passeriformes > Regulidae > Regulus > Regulus satrapa. Next base: position 544,417 of record VWZN01012208.1, read on the forward strand.
GGTCCACAGCTTGTGACTTTCAGTCAGCAGAAATAAGGAGTGAAAGGGACCTCAAGCACTGTACAGTAGCCATCTCCCAGACTGGGAGCAGCTGGCAATCAGTCTGAGAAACTAAACTGAATTTTATGGTGCTCTTCTTTATAAAGTATTTGCTCAGAGACACGATAGATGCAAAGGAACAATGTGTCTTTAGCACATTCAAGAGATTATTATGGTAAGAGATTATTATTCACACCACAGGCCTTTGAGAAATTCCCTATTTTCATCCTATATAACACTCCTTGCTTCTTGAACTTCCAACCACAAAACTCCACTTTGACACAAGATGTATGTTGGTTTTATTAATTACACCACAAGCAATACTTTCTGCAATGTAATATATTTCAGTTTCTGCATCTATATCCGAAGAAAGTGATGAAGTTTGGGGAATACTTTTAGTGCATTCTGTGTAGTCACTTCTATAACTTCTCCAACTGGAATTCCTTTAATTTTGGCAATGTATTCAGCAGCAATGTAAATATTTTTGGGTTCATTTCTCACCTGAAAAAACAAACCAACCAAATTACAGACCCCTAGAGATTACCAGTGTTTCAGACTCAGTACTTTCTGACACAACTTCAGTCACATTGTGGCATGTGTGGCAGAAAAATTACATGTATCCACTCCTCTTGGATTACTTTCCCTTGGTAGCCTCTTTCCTCTCTTGTAACCACGCTCTTATTTACCGTGACTGCTCCACTATCCCGTGCTGGTCTCCACAAGGTGTGGATTTGGATACAAATACTCAGCAGTCCCTCCCTCCCATCACTTACCTGTTTTTCAGGCCCCAGAGCAGGAGAATCGGTTTCCAAGCACATGTTTTCCAGAGGCAGCTGTTTCACAAGCTTCTGCTTCTTGAAGAAAATAAGACAGCCATTAAATGCTTTATGCACTTAAACCTGGGGGAAAAAACCACGAAGGGAGGATATTCCCTATATTTAAAGGCAACACCAAAAGACGTTGGTGCCACTATTTACATTTTATCAATGATTTCTGAATGGAAGCAAGAACACCGGGAGTTGCTCAAAAAGTCCCTTCAAACTAGGGTTCTCCTGTTTTCTAAATACCCAAAGTACTATCATCTTCACGTTGAATTTGCTGTTGTTATTATTATTATTACTATTACTACTACTACTACTACTACTACTACTACTAATAATAATAATAATAATAATAATAATGAAGTTATAGAGTTGCCAGTGCAATTCTAATTTGCTGTTTTCTGTGCATGTAATACCCGTGTATCTTCTCATCCTCTCTGCTTTACCTCTCAACCTCAGTTTGCTTTCCTTCCTCCCAAGCACTTAACCTCATCCACATTTATATCCACCCCTCATGCTCCCTCTACCTAAATCAAACTTGTTACTCTCTTACATATCCTTATCACAGAAAGCAGTCCTATCACAAAAACTACTCCTTCTCTGCGTGTCATGTCCCTGCTGTAAAACTCCAGTGACAGAATCTTCCGAAGAGTTCACTAGAAACCACAATAAAATGAGAAAAAAAACCCCTCTTGCTTCTCAGGAATAGCTGAGCTGCTTTAGCCAGGATTCCCCCTCCGAAGTCCAGCTAAGGCAAAAGCCCCATGGAGAAATTCAGCCGAAATAAAACTGTGCAATGCACGGAGAAGGAGCAGACCCCAGCCGGGACAAAAGGTTACCTGTTCACTCCTTATAATGGAAGGAGGAATGGAGAAGTAGTACCCAGCTTTCACCCCTTCCATGGCTACAGAGGGCTTCCCATCAAAGGCGTGGAGCAACACCTTGGTAGCACCTTGGAGGAGCAAAGCAAACCCCATCATCAGCAGGACTACAGCAGGGCTGCCACGACAGCTCCCAATGGGATCTTGGTCCCGCACAGAACTAACACGGAAACTCTGCACCCGAGTTAAACACACACAAAGTGATGTGAGGACACGGCACAGCTGGAGAAATCCTGCTGGCAAAAGCCATGGCAGAGGAAATGCACTAAAAGCATACCTTGCTCCTTCAAGAGATTAATGGTTGGTCTTCCAGCTGAGCGGGAATGAACATTTCTGCACAGCAAGGAGAGGCCTAGCATTAGGAAATTTAGTCAAATACCTTTTTTTTTTTTTTTTTTTTTTTTTTTTTTTTTTTTTTTTTGCAAACACAAACAAACTAATAGTATTTTAGGATGAAAATAATCAATCTGTATTACAGCTTTCACCAAGAAAAAACCCCGGGGGATGTATATATGAATCCTTTCAGCTCCGGTGAAGATATAGGAACAACATAGCATGGAAAGGGCACATAAGAGGTTTGAACAGCAGTGCAAACATAAGGAAAATTCTATAATTAAATCTCAAACTGAAGATTGACAGGACACTTATGCCAGTTTAATCCATCTAAGAAAAGTTCAGCAGGCACTTAATAACCATAAATCCTGGGAAGTATTTTGATATATTACGGAGACCTGGCAAATTCTCCTTCTGGTATAAACAAAACCTACAGTGGCAAATCCAGTCTTCTTGCCAGCTCAATCTGCTTGATCAAAACCTGTCTTTGTCCTTCCTTCTGTTCTTCGGTGCTGGCAAATCTGGGAGTGAAATCTAGTCCAACCTACAGCACAAGAAGAGAAGGGAAGAAGCTTCACAGACTCAACACTTAACAAAATCATAATTAGACATACAAAGGCATAACGTGCCTCAAAACTGCAAAGCATTTCAAAAATATGTATGCTAGAGACTGCAATTAAAATGAGCTCAGCTGCAGCTTAGCTCAAAAAAAGAATGCATTCTCAACCATAAGCTTTTCAACTATTAAAGCATGTGTGGGCAGACAGCTACTAACAAGGGTATTTAACATTTTTGTCTGTAACTGGTTTTCTAGGGGTTTATATTCTATTGAATATTATGTCAGATTAAGTCTCAAATATGGAGCTCCAGTATAAGTAAAATTTCTGTCCTGAACCCATAGCTTTAATCCAATCTCTAGCAAAAATTACCCATTAATTCTATACTCTTTTGATCTAAACATGTTTAGGCATAATTTAAAGTTTGTTAAAGTATTCCCATTCACAGTTAGACAAAGAGAAGTCCTTCATATACAGTACAACATGGCACAGTTAGCTACAAAGCCCTGCCAAAAGCTGCTTTTTCTGCAGAACCAGATGTAAATCCCTCTGGTACTAACACACAAACAGAGGCAGACTCCATCCTAAAGCCTCAATTCATTTAGAAAGAAATGTAAGACAGGAGACAAGACAGATGGATATAGACAGATGAAGGATTAAAAAAAAAAGAAAAAAAAGAACTGTACAAGTCAGCATGGTGTATTGAAATCACAGCTTAGCCTAACGTTGTCAGAGAAGAAAGCAGGAAGGATCTGCCCTTGGGTATAACATGAGAGCACAAGTATGTAATCTTCCAAAGACTCCAGCAGCAAAAAATCCATCTATTTTCTAATAGCGATAGCAAAGGAAAAGAAGGAATCAAGCAAATCTATGAAGATTTGCACATTAAGAGAACTTCCAATCAGACATAGTGCTTGTTCAGGCTGATAGCAATTCTTATTACATACAGGAAAACAAGCACTGGCTTAGTTTTTGTAATTCCAGTGACAGCTGCTGCTGGAGAGAATTAAACAAGTTATGGAATTCCACTCACTTCTCCAATCCCCACCAATTTGTCTTTGAAAACTTCTATAAGAGGCAGCGCAGCATCCAGATCCTGCAGGAATAAAATGCAGCTCTCACTGCCCTTACAAGAGGAAAGGGTTTTGAACCCAGCATTATGATGAAATTGGTGTTTCCTTCACTGTGTTCTGAAATCCCGTGCTTTAGAACTTGCCATTACTGTGAACTGTAAAGTAAGATTTTAGAAGCCTGAAGGATTTCTTTTCTTTACTTAATAACCATTTCATTAGATATTACATTCTATATCTATTGATCTGTCTGTATATATAAACCTTATTCTAAATACTCCTAAGCTAACTTTTCAGAGTAGCAGCAGAGGTAATTAGAACAAGGCTCATAAATAGCTTGGTAACATCAAATGGCTGCAGACAGCTCCCTGAGATTTTTAGGATAAGGCCACGAACAGTTGCCTTCCAGTTCCCATGTTAACAAAGGAACATCTGCACATGCTGTTTGCTGTAAGCAAAGCACGCTTGGGATTTTAAAAACCATTTCGCTGCAGTAATACAGCCAGATGACTCCAGTGAACAATTCTGCTCTAAGGACCAACAGGGACAAGCGGATGTGCTGAGAGAGCCTGAGATTTGGTCTGCTGGGTCTCTCCTGCATCACAGAGCACAGAAAAACCACTGGGCAGACCTGAAAGGTAAATCAGGCAGACCGGAGCATCCTGTCGTCTGTCCTGAGAAGTCCCAGCAGTTCTTTAGAGGCCGTGTTTTACCTTCAAAGTAACACTGCGCTGCTCCTCTGGAGAAACCTCTTGAACGGGGTGAACTCCCAGGCACGGCAGGACAAACCCTGGGAATCTAGGCACGGAATAGCGAGAGCGTGAAAGGCCGCAGAGAGTTTAACTAAGTTCACCGCCAAGAGCCCACAGAGAGCCGGGTTTGAAGACAAGAAGGGCCGGCCTGACTGAGGCGGGCAGCGCATCCCCCGTCAATCCTCGAGCAAGGCGCGGCCCCGCGGGCGGGATCCCCGCCGGCCTCGCACCTCTCCGACAGCTCCACGACGCTCCGGAACTCTCCCGCCT
>VWZN01012208.1:549239-562337 GCA_013396955.1 Regulus satrapa
TGCTACTCGCGGCGCAGGCTGAGCGCGGTGCTGGAGCTGTGCGCGCCCTTCGTGCGGGACCTGGCGCAGGGACAGCCCGGCGGGGCCGCCGCCGAGGCAGACGCGCTCTGGGTGAGCGGGGAGCGGGAACGTCCTGTGCCGGCACAGGGCCCGGCGGGGGCGCTCCGCACCCGGGGCGAGGGGGCCGGGGTGGCCCCCGGGCTGGGACGGGCTCTTCCCGCGGGAGGGATGGGTGGATTCACTGCTGGATTCTCAGCCTGTCCCGTGCCTTGCAGAACTTCGAGACAGCGGTGCGGGAGAGCGTCACCATTAACGGGCAGCCCTGGGAGGAGGCCTCGGATGACTCCCGGCTGCAGAGCGGTAGGCAGCGGCTCCCATTCGCTTCCTGCTGGGTGGGCTTGGCTTGGCTTGGCTTGGCTTGGCTTGGCTTGGTCCAGAGGTAGAACGGGGCCGATTGAGGCTCTGACTTGATGTAAGGAAGTAAAAACTCATTCTTAGGATAACGGGACATTGGAAAAGGCTGCCCAGAGCTTGTCTCCAGCACTGGCGGCTTCCAAAAGCTATCTGTCTGGACAAAAGTGTTCTGAGCACCCCGTTTTGAAGCGGGCATTGACCTCACTGTGAGCAGGAGACTCTGGAGCGCCCTTCCAGCCTGAGTGCTGGGGACAGTGACCAAGATCTATCAAAAGACAGGAGAATTGCTGCTATTTAAGACACAGATTAAGTGTTGAAAATTACTACTACATACATAAATGTAATAGAAGCAATACATTTATAAATACTATCTTCTGAATAATAGTTGTGAGGATTCTTGGTAGTCTGGTGTCCAAAGAAAATTTCGGTGCTGTTCATTCACTCACCTGTGTTGGCATTAGGTGATCTTTGCCTGCAGCTTGATGCCTTTTGCAGTTCCACAGAGCTGGAAATAGAGACACATTGAGCTAACTATGGAGCTGTTGAACCAAAAACATGGAACTGTTTTTTGGTCAGGCAGCTCTGAGCACACATGGACTCTGAGCAATGTGATCTAGTTGAAGATGTACCTGCTCGTTGCAAGGGGCTTGGAGTAGATCACCTTTAGAGGCCCCTTCCAACCCAGACTATTCTCTGATTCTGTGAAGTGTCTGCAGTTGTAGTTCTAGAATGATAAAACTCCAGCTACTTTGACTACAATGTCAAAAATGCCCTGATCTCACAATGCAAAATGCAACACTGAGACACTCTCATCTGCTCACAGCTGGCCTAAAGCAGCTGTAAGGACTGTAATGTGCTTTTTAATTTGATATAAATTTACTCATGTACCCATCTCCAATCCAGTTTGAGTCACCAAGGCTCATTGAGGCTTTTTGTGCCTTCCATGTTTATGTTGACCAGTGGCTTAAGTGTTTCCTGTCGATATTTGAATGATTTCATGGTGATCTTAAACAACCAAAACAAACCCACAAACTCTTAAAACCTTGACTTTTCCTTTCTGAGTTTTGCAATCGCTTGATTCTGCACTGAGTGACCCAGAGAGGGTGCTCAAAATCCATTCTTTACCACTAGATTGAAAACATTGGATGGCTTGCAAGTTATACTCAGTGCATTACTGGGAACAGTGAATTTAAATGTTAAACTGCTTATTTGTGTGCACAGTGTGATATAAAAATCACTTAGGCTTCCAATTAATGTATGTACAGTTGGAATTTGTTTAATGCTGGTAAATCACACAGATAAACCATTTTTCTCCTTAGGAGACAGCCAGAAAAACAAGCCTTTGTAAGACTTTCTTCACAGATTCATAGTTCATAGAGAAATATATTTTTTATTTTTTTTCCCTGGATGGTTCTCTGCCTCTCTTCCCTCCAGATCATTTCGTTCAAAATAACTGGCCAACATCAAGTTATGCTCCAGTCTCTGTACTGCCTTAGCAAGGAGATCCAAGACATACATTTATCTCTATGTTGATAATTATGCATGATTTTTTAAAATTTGAGAGCTAAAGCTTCTTTTTCTTGATAAGTTTGTCTCAAAAAAAAAAAAAATCTGAGAATTCCACAGTAACTATGTGTGTTTGTCACTTTCAGATTCCAGTATTAAAATTCTGGAGGATCAATTTGACGAATTAATAGTAGAGACAGCAACTAGGCGTAAACGGTGGCCTAAAAAGATCCTGGTGCATGCTATCCAAACCATGAAAGCAGAGCAAGAGATGTTGGTGAGTAACCTAAGACTTTCAGAAAACCTTTGCATTAAAAAATCAATCATCCAGTGTTGACCTTTAAGCTCCTTCCCATGGTTGCTTTTGTTTCTTTATCATAAAATGAACTGCTTCTTTTCATTAACTGCAGTAACTAAGGGTTAAACTTAGTAAGTTTACTAAGTAACTACTAGGGGTTGCTACAAAGCCTTGTGGCTGTGTCTTAATTGAGTCTGTGGCACAGAGAAACTTGAGCAGATTGCTTCATCCTGGTGACTCAGGGTTTGCAAACCAGTAGGCACCTACTTACCTTCCAAGGGCTGGTTGAGGTACTAAATGTTACACTGCATACAGATAGATGCATGTAGGGCAGTCTATGACTTCAAAAGATGTCAGTGGCTTCCTAAGCACTTCTTTGGAGCTACTAGCTCCACGGAGTGGTGACTTTTAGTAAAGCATGGGGAAAAAAAGGCAGTGTGGATTAATGAATCAGCACAGTAAATTCTGTGGGATTTTTGACACTCAGTGTAAAGTAATTACTGGCATTAAACAACCCAGTCGTGTCCTCAGCTGCTAGATTTCTTCCCTGAAGTTATGTTAGGCCTCCCTTTTGCTTACCTCCTGATTAATTAGGATTCCATTGGCAAAAAACACGAGGCTGAGGCAGAGCCAAACACTGGCACAGGTTGCCCAGTGAAACTGTGGAGTGTTCATCCTTGGAGACTTTCATGGAGATACTCAGAAGTTGACTGGATGAGGCTCTGACCACATGCCCTAGTTGGCCCAACTTTCAGGAGGGCGTTTAGAGGTCTCTTCCAACTCCAGCTATTCTATACTAAAGAAGACATGTTTTGTTCAGAAAGTTGTGTTGAAGCCTGCATTGCATTTCTGAGGACTAAAATTGACAAATGTTAGCTCTCTAGGTTAGACAGGCAGAGAGGATTTATGGTCTCTTACATCTGAGATATTTTCTAACATACATATTGCCTTTTGTGATCTCTGTTTTGTCAAGTATGTTTCTATCCACTATGTAAAACAAACAAAATCAACTAATTGCATAACACCGAGGTTTAACATGACCTTTTAACCTTTCTGCTACCTGAGCCCCACAGTGGATTAGTTATTTGGAATGTCTCTCATGCTATTTTTTTCTATTGATGATCTCTTCAAAGTTTACACCACCACAACTAGGTGATTATTTTAATGAAAATTGTCCGCAAAAGTTTTGTTTATCCCTGTAAGAGTATGTGGAAATATAAGTAAGAAATATGGAAAGGTTGGTTTGTCTCTGTAAATGGTCCTTTTTTGTATAATCTCAGAGCTATTTCTCCAAAGCTACCAGTGGTTTCTTTGGTTTTGGTTGAGGATTTCTTGGGTATTTCATGACCATAGCTAATCGTGTGATGCTTTCTGAGGCATAAAGAGCAGCCATGAAGATGCAATTTATCTGGAGAGAGCCACTCATTTGTTGTGGTGGTCTCCTTGTAATTGCCAAAGCAAGAGATCATCCTGAGGGTTTTCAGTCAATATGTTCTGTAGAGTTTGAGGCTAGTGCCAGCCATGTTTGTTCTTCTGCTTGGAGCTTTTACTGCAAACTTGCTAAGAAGTTCTGTGAACTGTGAAAAACTTTCTCTGGCAATACAGCGAGGAATAATTAGCTTTCCCCTACTTGTTTTTGCTTGATGAAGGTTGTGGGACAGTTCCTGAAGTGGAGAACACTAACTTGTAGATGATCTTACTTCTGTTCCCTTGGCCTTGCTTTGTTTCTTTCTTCCTTGTCAGCTGCTTCTAATTCCACCTTTAATATAACCAAGTAGGGGTTGTATTTGGTTGGTATTACTTTACTTCATGTCTCAGTTAAATGATTTGAGGTCACAAGGCTCACAGTTTCTGAAGTAGAGTGTTCTTAGTTCTATATAAGTAATTGCAGGGCTAGAGTGTAGTTGTATAAGTACTTTTCTTTTTCTTAGCACTTTGTCCTAATGTACCCCTTGTTGCAATTTGTGGCTCTGTGAAAGAGTGGCTCCTGGGAAGCTCAAGCAGCTCTTTTTCCTCAGTCGTGCAGCAGGTGGCAATGCTTGTTCCAAAATGCCTGGATGTCAGTTCTCATGCTTTAGTAATTAGAATTCAGCAAACTAAAGCAGATTCTGCAGATTCTGTGTTTACAGTGAGTGTAACTGTGTTAACCAGAACACTGTTCTCAGTAACTATCTCTAAACTGTACTTCTAATACATTTTTGATCTTGTTCTGACTGCTATATGTATATTAGATATCTATTAAACCAAAGGGGTATTTCACAATTTTTTTTTTTTGATCTGCAGAAGCTCTACCAGCCTGTGGTAAAACCAGCAGACATAAGACCTCAGCCTTCACAAGGTAAAGATTTTGTGGGGAGGAGGGCAGCTATACTAACTGCCTCACTTGCTGGCTAGCTGTAAATGTTTAAGAAGTCTTCTTTCTTTAAGATTGTTTAAAATTGGCTGTTTAAATAATTAACTAAAAAGCTAGAGGTTTTTCATTAGTGTATGTATTGCTACCTGAGTTTTACCGAGTCCGTTTCTCTTGTTCTGAGGGCAGCCTGCAGTTGGGCACTGTACTTAAAGGCAAAAAGCTGGCAAGGGCCTCTCTGTGTGTATTGGGGAGAAATTGTCACACAGGTACCCCCAGGAAGCTTCCTTACTTCTTTCCTTCATCGCTGCTGGAGGCCAGATGGGGAACTGGATGGATCACTGACGTTATGCTTCGTCTGCTCTTGTGTTCCTTTTATACGAGTACTAGAAATGCTTCAGCCTCTCTTCCTAATCAGTCAGCTCCTTCAGGGAGTTGAAAGCTGCTGTGTAGGACTCAGTGGTGGCAGTGTTGACTCTCCTAACTCGCCAAGCAGGACACAGATTCCATCCTGCATGTGGCACTTGTGAGGGTTGATGAAGGAACAGAGCTGCAAACAACGTTGTAAGTTTGCTTTGGAAAGGTGCCTTGTACAGACTTCTTTGGAGCAAGGTGGTGAATTTTGCAGTGGGTGATTGGTATATGCTCTCTTGGGGCTGGCCTAAATAAATGGGAAGTTTTGTGTGGCTTGTTGTTAAGTATTGAAAAATGACAGAATTCAGAGGTGCAGTCCTAATTTGAAAAGTGAGAACCCTCACTATGAATTACTGCCCGTGATGTAAAGCTCGTGTAACAAGCAGTGGTGCTCAGAGTTTGAGGAGCTGAGCTGAATCTTCCAGTTCTCACCCTGCTCATCTGACTTCATTCTAAACATCATTTCCTCTTTGTAGATGGGAGACATGGCTTCCAGCAGTGACAGCCTGTGCAGCAAAGCAGCCAGTAGGAGCAGGACAGTGGGTCACTTTATATCCGAGTTCCTTTTGGTTTCTAGTGTCCGAATCCGGGCTTTTCTGATGTCAACTACTTGCAAGTTAGTAGCAGCTTGCACTGTGATACTGTGGTTTTGGGTTTGGTAACTGCTAGCAAACTTGTAGCAAAGATACCATGGAGTTTATGCAAGATTTTGGTATTATGTAGTCTTTGGGAAGTTTATGTATCCCAGTTTAGCAAGTACAGTGGCCAGAAACCAAAAATGTTTAGATTACTCAATACCTTTCATTTCCTTGTTTCATTTCCCTATGTTTTGGAAAGCCTTGAACACTGAGGAATATAATGCCATCTATGTCGAGCTGAACTCTTGCAAGCAAGTTTCATTTAACTGTGTGTCAGTCTTTCTGTATAATAATGCAGATAATTACTTTTACTGAACTCCATCCTTACCATTTCATAAGGTCACCAGCCATCTCATCCCAATACTTTATTGTGAGAATGCTTCATTATAGAGATATCCTTCTTTTAGAGAATGCCCTTCCATAGGGCTCTGTGATGGGTTTAAAGAGATTGCTTCTGGACTGCTTATTCTTCCAAACTGAGTGGTAGTGCATTTTAGTGTCCGTGTTCACGTAGGGCTCATTTGTTCCTAACCCAGCTCTGACCAGCACATGGGGCACGTGGACAGTTCAGCATGCACCATCTTGAGATGTGGTTACCACGTGCTTACCATGTTTCAGCAGGGAATCACTGTAACCGTGAGCTAGAACTCAGTGAGGGACTTCAAAATACCTTCAGCAGCACTAATAAGATTGACTTCAAAACAGAACCTTTAACCCTGACAGGGTTTAGGGGTGTGTGCACCACCTGACACCGTGTCCTACTGCAGGCACTGGTGAAACCCTACAGAATAGTAGTGGAGGTGAGGCTCCTTACTTCCCAGAATCATGCTAGTCTGCTCATTTTAAGTTTTGTGGATGGAGTACATGCAAAACAGTTTCATAAGAGGCTAGAGTTTAACTCTTGAATACAGATTAAAGTATTGCTGATCTTGTCATATGGCTACTACAGTGGGATAGATGCTGTGTTCTCCCTGGCGTTCTGTACCTGCTCCCTGCTTTAGTGTTCCTGAAAGCTAAGGGGTTTTTTCCTTCCTTATTAGCACAGCAGAATTAATGCAGTTAATGTTATTTATGCTTGGTTCTTCTTGGTGTTAATGCTTGGTAAGTTAAGCCAGAAGAAAAAACAAGTAGCCTTTATTGTAAAAGCCGACTTGTCGGAGCCAGAAGATGATTTATTTGCCCTCCTTAAAATGGGTTTTCTTCATCTCGTGATCTCTAGAGTGGTGTTTATTCTCTGTGTTTTGTGTGGCTTTTATCAAATGTAATATGAGCTTTAAAATTTTGAAAGCAAAACCTTTTCGTGTAATTATTTCTTTACAACTGTTTTCTTATTTTAAATACTGGCTTTTTGTTTTCTAGGTAAGAACTTTGGGGCTTCTAGTAAGATAAGCCATGCCAGCTGTCATCCTCAATGTTACAGTGAAAGGGATGTGCTACAGGTTTAGGTTTTATACAGGGATTTTACTGCTTTTCTGTTCATTTTTTGATAGTGAGGAATGGGGAAAAAGTTATGTTTCAGAAGTTGATTTGGGCTGTGTTTGTCTCCAGATGCTTACATCGCAGATCTGAAACAGGCGACAGAAGTGGCATCCAAACAGATCAGCGAAGCAGTGCAGGTGAGGCCTCTCTGTGCTCCCAGAGAAGTAGGTTTTTATCTTCTTGATCTGGTAATATGTCACAAAACAGGAGTTCTAACTCATCTTCCTTATAGTTTGGGAGGAAAAAAACCTGTGTGTGTACTCATGAAGCAGGTAAGGCATTGTGTTTGTAAAGCATCCCCCCTCACGTGGCAGTAACAGAGATTACCCCGGTGGCTCTAGGAAACACTTTTGCTGAGATTTTGGAACCTGCAGCATCTGGAAAACAGAACATCTTTTGAAGACCCGTAAAACTTCGACTGGAGTATTTTATTTTCATAAATTACTTTGCATGGTTTCTGGGTGCAGACACCTCACCATTGGGGTGGTAGTTGTCATCCTGCCTAACCCTCACTTGCCATCCTGAGCATCGTCTCTGCAGACACTGAGGCTTGTGTGCCTGTCAGAATCTCGTTAGCATATTGCATGCCTTATAACCATTTCTTTTCCCATGTAACTTGAGATATTTGGGTTTGTTTTTTGCAGTCCTTTCAAGTGCTCATAGAAAAAGCAGAAGATTTTTCCCAAGCATTAACTTTGCAACCAACCTTGGAACTCTACAAGCTGCGTCAAGAAGTCTTTTCTGGTTTCACAGCAAAGGAGCAAAACAATGTCCAAAATTTAGTACCACCAGGAGAAGTCACACCAACAGGAACTGTTTCCAGTAAAAATCCTTATATTCTGCTGAAAAAAAGAAAAGCTGCAGGTTCCCCGGAGAGAAGGCGCTACCCACTGCGGCGGAGGAAGATCACACTCAGTGCATGAATTTCTCGTTCTGTGTTTTCACATTGGAATCTCAGTTGCACTTCTCTTCCATGTGTTCCATCTTTTTTCTTAGAACTCATCTCCTCTCAGTGCTACACATGGGAACTTCTTTAATTAGTCTTTGACCTGTTAAATATTTCTGCTTTTGCTGCCATGCTGATGGTATATGTAAGTCTACACGTACCATACCATCCAATATACAGCAAGTGTATTTGCCATTTTACTCATTTTTTGTTCTTAAATTGCAGTTTTTTAGCTTGGGTCCTTATGCTTCTCAGAGTTGGTGTGCATGCTTTATGTATGTGGGCAGTCCTTTAGGAAACCACTAACTGCTCATTTACATTTGGCATGTCTCTTAAGGCAGCCAGAGAATGTCTAGTTCTCCTAATGCACCTTCATCAATTACTGAGGCAGGTGGCTTTTATTTTAATGAATTACTTGGCACTGCAGCATATTGAAAACACCAGATTTGATGCGATGTTGGAGTTTTAAGGAAGTTCATGCACACATCTGACATTAGTCCCTGCTAATCTGCCTTTCCTGAATGTAGGTCATCTAGCCTTATTTATAGTCGTGTTTGTTGAAACTTGGATTTTTAATACTTAATTTTAATACATACATAAACGTATGTATTTACTTGCAGTGTGCTCTTCTGAACAGGTATTCAACCATCAACATGTTAGGGTTATATTTCATCACGATATTTCATTTCACGTAATCCAATTATGCGGCCTGGGGTTTTCCTGGACAATATTTCTACCCATGAAAGGATCTTGACTTGGGTTGTGTTTGCATTTGTGTTGTTTGACTAAACTTTAAAGATCAGTACAGGCTACCAGTAAATGGTATTAACTTGAGCTAGCTTACTTTTGTTTTCTTTACCCATTAGTACTTAGAAGATTGCAAATTAATAGTAAATTGAGCATTGTGCCTTAACCATTTATAACTTTTTCTAGTTTATGGTTGCGTGTGCCTGCAGTAAATACTCCCATCTAGCATATAACATATTTCTTACACAGAAAGTGTAGGGCAGTTTTAGAAGCTTTATTAATGACATGTTCTGTGCTAAGAAGACAGGTCCAATCTAATGTCTAAGAGACTGAGAATTCTAAAGAAAACAGATTTTAGCATCATTTATTTTGTAAAAATGACCATCTGTACTGAGACTTTGTATATGTAATCATATGTAAATATTTTTCCTGTCCTTGTATATACAAATGTATGTTTTTATATTAAGTAAATTAAATCAATTAAGGAAGATCAAAGCTTCAGATAATATTGTCAGTTCTAATCCTGGAATAGGATGGTGGCTGAGCAGTGAGCGTACTTCAGAAGACATCTGTGTTAAATTCTGGCTTGAGTAGCTGAAGTAGTTCCATCTACTGCCTTTGAACTCACAAGTGTTATTAATCTCAGGGCTACAAAGCTTCTCACGTAAGAGAGGACAGGATGTGAGAGGGACTGGAGCTGCAGAGCAGTGGATCGTGTGGCTCAGACGGCTTCTCACACAGCCACTTGCTATTTTGAGTGCCCGTGCTGTGTGCGGCGTTGAAAATCCCCACTGCACCTTTCTTCATACAGATCCTGGGTGTTGCTAGGCTAAGGTGAGCCCTGCAAGATTTTGCATGGCAACTATTACAGTATTTTGCCATTTCCTCTGTTCATAGGAAGATTCTTTGCTCTTCTCTGCAAATGATAGGCAAGTACAGAAGTGCCATCAAAAATGGCTGGGGTAGGACAAGTGCCATAAGAAATAAAAAGGGAAAGCACTGTGTTTAAGGCTTAATAAATAGATTGACTCTACAGTGCATGTTTCTATTTAGAGACTGAGAAATAGTTGGCCTGCACAGCATTTCAAGTTAAGAGGGAATGGATGCCCTGAGTTGGAGCAGCCAGTCTTTGTTCCGTACCCCATGTTGCAACTGCAACTGTATGGGAAGAGAAAAATGCATCTGGAAATGCTGGCCAAATGGATTGTGTAAAGGAAAAGTTAAAGCAATCAGGATTCCAAGTGCAGCGTATCAACTAGGAATTTAAAAATCTGATGGCTACTTTTGGCCAAGCAGCACTGGAAGGAGAACCTCCCTTTAAAAGCAATTTCTATGATGAGCTAAACTCAACGCTGGAATGATCAGCAGTTTTTCAAATGGTTATTGAAAAATTCTACAGCTAATGATGCCTGCAACTAGCTGTTCTTCCCATTGGCAGAAATGTATAAAACACTTCATTTTTCCCCATTCCAGTAGTCTTTTGTCCTTCAGTTAACTTTTCACAGGAATTGGCAGTGTTGTGCAAGACATGTCTAATCAGGCTTCTACTGAAATGTCACAACAGCCAAACTTCTTATTTTTAACTTGGGGCGAATTGGTATTGCATCAAGAAATGTCTGGTAGTTTTTCTTTATATAGCCTTTCAATTTTGTAAGACGGCTCCACGGTGATGGATGCTTGGATTCACTTGCAAACTGAATTTGAATTTCTTGGCTTTTAGGGTCGAGACAGAACATCTTGCTGTTTGTTAGTGTGTACTGTCTGCAATGTGCTTTTTGCTCATGAGGCTGAGCCATTCCCCAGCCAAGAAAAACTTGCAAATTGGAGCAGCATCCACGCTTGCTTTTGCTCTGTGTACTTTCTGAGCAAAGGGGATTACAAACTGTAAAGGGGAAGCTCCTGTTCCAGAAATCTTCACATGGACCCTGACATCTGTTTAGAAGCCTGGATACTCTGAAACCCATTCTCCAGAACAGCCATGCTGTGCTAAGCTGTGATCAGAGACTAGTTTGCATGTGTGTAGGCTGCTTCAGTGCAGACAAAAATCACTGATAAACTGCCATTATAAAATGTAAACTCAGCTGACTAGGCTGCTTTCTGGGCTGGTTTTCTCTCCTGCACAGAAATGCTCTGCCTTTACTGCTGCACTACCTGGAATTACTGTGTAGGCATTTCTACAGATGTACCAGAGATAGCTTTAATACTAAGTAGAAACTTGTTCCCACAAGCAAATTTTGACTTGTCATTTCCTTTGTCATTTGTTCTGAACAAGAACAGACTATTCAGGCTCAAGGGGACTGTCCCCTGGCTTGTCCCATGCTTGTGTTACCCCGGAAACTTTATTCTGCAGCTGCTGGGAATTATTCAGTGAAGCAGGTATTTATTCAGGACTAATAAATTCTTGGTGAGCTGCTCATGATTTGATGCTGCCAGGTAGCTTGTGCAGGTGTCATTTGTGGCAGCAGTGCTCCCAGAGCATGGAGTTCCAAGTCCCTCTGTGGAAGGGAACTCTCCCACAGATCACTCCGGAGGGCTATTGAGGTGTTTTATCCACATGGTTCATGGCCTTGATTGCAAGAGAACACAGCTGTCCCCTGAGCTTGTGAAAATACTGGCTTCTAGTCCTGTTTGTTTCGGCTGAGTGTAAGCTACAAAGGCAGCAAGAACCCAGTGCCCTCTTTTTAAGCAGCTGTCCCAAGTGAGTCTCTGCTCGTGCCCTCGTGTACTGCTTTCCTTTAACTGCATGAGATGTAATTAATGCAAGATTAGGCTGTTTCAAAGGAGCAGTTGACAGCAATTCACTCTCTAATAACTCTCTGCCTGGTGGCCAGGGCTGCCTTCCAGGAGGTGCTGGTTTGGATCCCCTCAGCTGGAGATTGGCACTGAACCCACACCTTCCGCTGCCTCCATGAGCAGCCCTTGGTGAACATCCTGCCCTCGGCACATTAGATGACAAAGGGAGGAAGAAGCAAGACAGCTTTTGAAGAAACCAGGGAATGCCCTGTGAGATGCTTGGGAGACCCAGCGCAGTCTGGGGATGCAGGTTAGGTCAGGGTATATTGGCAACAGAATCCCAGTTGTGGATACCAGCCCCCTTCCCATGGTGGGAAGACTCACAGGGACTCAGTCCTCCAGGGTTGGAGAAGCTCTTTGAAAAGTGCAAAATCAAATAAATGCATGGGTAGCCTGGAGAGTGGAGATACAAGCTGCTTTGAGGTGGAACAGCTGGGAAGAAGCGCTTCAAACCGTGGAAGTCAATGCTCAAGTCTTTTATTCACAGTCCCAGAGCCTACCAGGAAACTTTTGGCTGAGCACAGATTTCAGTTTGACCCATGGACTCACTCACTCCTGGGGAACATGGTTCCCTCATCCTTAGTGTGACCTGTTAGCCAGATCTTCCTGGAAGGATAGTCTGTATTTACTCAGTTTGCTTACTCTTTAATTGCATCTAAGCTGGATGACTCAAGCTGCTGAGAAAACCAGAAAAATAGGGAAGTATCTGATTTGTTTGATACCTGGGGCTTTATGACCTACTGCCCTGCAGTTTTCGGGGCACGTACCCTCCTCGCATGATCGTGTGCTCACCTCTGTGAGTTAAGCACAGCCAGGAGGGTACAAGAGTTACAAATCCTTTGGCAGCAGAGCAAGGATGTTGAAGTAGCTGTCAGGGCAAACACCCCGTTTCAGAGCATAAGGCCAAGGTAACTGTGCAATTAAAACGCAAGGAAGGTGTTCCGAGAGGTAAAAGAAACGGCATTCCATCTGTTAAAATACTCTCGACGGAACAGTGGAACAGAAAGATTTTTGTCTGCAGCAACTCTGTTTCCAGCAGTCTTTGTCTGGTTCTGCCTTTACAAGAAGTCTGTCGCATTTCCTTATTATTTAAAGGAACAGGCTGAGTAGCGAAAGTGAAAATCGCTTTATCCCAGCACTGATGCCGTGTCCTCACACCCATGACCCCGGGCTGAGCCCCTGTGTGGAGCAGCCGCCGCTTCAGAGAGCCGATGTCACGGGAGCGCGGCGGGCAGGAGCGGCCGGAGGTGAGCGGCGGGAGGCACACGGGGCACGGCCGGCTCCCGGGGGCGGCTTGGGCAGGGGAGAAACCGCGGGGAGTTTATTTCTGCAGGCGAAACAGCGAGCCGGGCCTCCCGGAGGGGCGTCGAACCCCGCCGGCCCCGGGGGCTGGGGCTCTCCGGGGGGATTTTCAGAAAGCTCCTGCCCGGCAGCGCCGTGACCCGGACTTTCCCCCGGCTCCCGGCGGCTGACGAGAGCCGTCGCTCCCGGGGAGGGGGGGAAGCATTGCGGG
>VWZN01012208.1:562447-579976 GCA_013396955.1 Regulus satrapa
AGGCGGGAGAGCGGGCGAGCCGCCGGCGGTGCGCGGGCAGCGGCTTTTCCCCGGCCGCAGGCAGCCTGGGGAAGGGAGCAGGGCTTTCCTGCCCGCTGGTCGCACCTCCGCCCCGTCGGCTGGAGCAGGAGGCAGGAGTGAAGTGCTGCCCGCCGGGCAGAGCGGGAGCGGCGGTGCCCGCTCGGGTACCCGGGCTCCCCCATCGGCAGCGCTGTCCCTGCCCGCGGGGCTCCGCCGCATCTCCCGGGCCGCCTGCCGGCTTCCACCGCTCCGCTTCGGGTCCGCCCGTGCGGTGGGGCAGAGGGATGCGCTGCTCTTTGCAGGAACCATGCGGTCGGTGGGAGACCGAGGATCAGCGCCGTGAAATTGGAAGTGCTCGATCCGAGAAAGTTAGACGCCCGACCTCGGGCTGTCTTCTTGCGTGCACCTTGCAAACTAGCAAAGTGTTTCTGGCTGATGTCTTCCAGAGTCACGAAGAAGATGACCGAAAAGTAAGGAGGAGAGAGAAAAATCGAGTTGCTGCACAGAGGAGCCGGAAGAAGCAAACTCAGAAAGCAGATAAACTTCACGAGGTGAGTGAGTACTTGGTGCATTGCAGGAATGGCTTAGGTATCAAGCACGGGAATTTCCAATGAATGAGGCACAGATGTGCTGTGGGATGCCTGCTTGGGAACTCCCAGACACTCATGCTGCTCTTGGACAGTGCAGCTCTGCTTTCAGTGACACTGCTAGGAAGAAAGAGACATGGTCCAGCCCTTGCCTCATCCTCCCTCTTTTGCTCTTCCTGTGACCACCCAAAGAATGGGATCACTAGGCTCTTTTGGGCTAAACCAGAATAATTTTCTTCTGTTTTAATGTTAAGCTTGTCACGTTTGCTATGACAGTGGATTAATTCTTGCTGTCTTACAAGGTAGAAGGTGCTGGAAGAGGAGGGGACCATGGAGAGGCAATGCTGGCTGTTCTAGAATCAGTCCTAGAACTGCGGTGTCAGCATTGCCACTCAGCAATGGGGTCCCCAGACATACCCAGTTGAAAAGGCTTCTTGGGAGCTTGGGAACCTGCAAACATGAGAGCTCGGCTTGGCTAGATATTGTACTTGTGTGCTTTGAAAAGTGACAGTGGGTGTTTAAACAAATAAAATGAAATGAGCTGATTCTTCCAGATGCTCTTAATACCACAATGCGGTGTGGTTTTCTTGTGTCCCTTTTGTCTGGTTTTAGATGTTACCTCACACCACAATGCTCTTATAGCCAGGAGTCAGTTTTTGGGGTAAGTGGCAGTTTTGCAGCACACTGCCAGTGTAGTGAAGTCTGTTGTTCAGCTCTGAAGGTTCATCACAGGCTTTTGTCTTTCTCACCATGGAAGGATCTGCCAGCAGTTAACAGCGACTCAGAGGGACAGTGTGGGGAGTTTTGGGCTTGGTTTTTCCCAGATCTTCTCTGAGTCAGCACCTGAGAAAGCCAGGCGCTGAAAAGAGGTAATCCGTGGCTTTTGTGGAATCATTTTTGGGCCCTGTGCCATCCTGCAGCCTCTCTGATGTTCCGCGTGAACTTGAGGAACTTCCTCATGCTGGGAATCTTCATTTTGAGTCACACAGGTTTTGCCAGATGTAGGCAGACCTGGAATGAATAGACATTTGTTCTTAGCAAGAACAATGTGACAGTCTCACCCCTGAAAATGGGACAATGCAACGGGACAGCAGCACTTATTCCAAAACCCAGCACCATGGGGTTTGGGGCAACAAGAGATGAACAGAATGACAATCAGGGTCAGAAAACATGGCTGCAATTTGGCTCCAACACTTAGGAGGACCGTGCCTGTTTTATTCTGCGAGAGGTGGCAGAAGGGTGTGAGGGAGGGCAAGGAGTCCAAAGTTCTGCAGCAAAGGGGAGCAGAGACAGTGCCAGGCTGCCCAGAAGAACTCTGCATGAGAGGCTCTCCCTGCTGCCTTTTAAGGCACGTGTAGGCTTTGAAGTTTGCTCTTAAGCTTTCCAAGGGAGGTGAGATTGAGTGGGTGGATGTTGAGCCTTGGGCCAGCAGTGAGACATCTAGTTTTCAGCCCAGTTTTCAGTGGGCTGGCTCTGAACCTCTAGCTCTCTTCTCTTTGCTATGGGAAGGCTTAGAAGCAGGGACACTTGAGACACACAGTTATCAAAAAATGCGACACGGCAGTCTTGCATCCATCACGTGTATGCTGCAGAGCAACTCAAAACTCCCCTGCAGTTAACAGCAGCTTATTCATTGCGAGAGGAGCCTTAGCTCCAAAGCAGCCAGGTCAGGGATAGCCAAAGCCGTGGTCTGGCCTTCTGGTGACAAAATGAGTCTGGCATCAAGCTGACATGATGCTTCCCTCCTCCTGAGTTCTCGGGCTTCTGAGCAGGTGGCTGCAAGCTCTGGCAGGCCTGGAGGAGAGCACTGGACAGATTGTGCTAGCCTGGATAAATGGCTTTTCCCTGCACTGCCCTGGGCAAGGGCTGCCCTTCTCTCACCAGCAGTCCCAGGCACCGGGTTTTCCCAGCACCTCTCAGCAGCCAGTGCTTTCATTTTCTCTGATCTCACAGTGCAGAGTCCATTTTGGCACTTCCCAGCAGCCCAGCATGGAAGAGGCCACCATGGGGACACAGCCATCCATGCCTGCAGCCCTGGGCTACTGGGGCTCTCCTGAGGGTCAGCAGCACCTCCTGGTCTTCAGGGCCATGAAAGAAATCGCAGTGTGGTTTGGGCACAGGTCATAAAGCACTTGTCCTGTTCCAACACCCAGGCTGTGTCTGTCTCCCCTCAGCACTTTGTAAGTTCTAGTAAGAAACCACACTGTTTTTCTACAGTTATGTGAATGCACTCAAGGTGGAAGCATTGAAAGGAATGCTTTGACTATAAGTTGGATTTTTTTTTTCTTTCCCCTCCTTCCAGGAATATGAGTCTCTTGAGCAAGAAAATACCTCCCTGAAAAGAGAAATTGGAAAGCTAACAGATGAAATGAAACATTTGAGTGAAGTCTTGAAGGATCATGAAAAGATCTGTCCACTATTACACTGCACCATGAACTTTGTGACCATACCAAGGCCTGATGCACTTGCCAGCTGCCTACCAAGATGAGTGCTCTCCTCAGTCACCTCCAAATGTGATGTGTGAAAGTGCCATTAGCAGGAGGTTTGAAGAGCTACCTGCTTAGTGTGCAGTTCTTCCACTGAAGAGGGCTGGACCTGACCACACAGCTCTTCTCCACGTTTAAATGTTACAGTCTTCTGAATCTCAGGAAAACATCAGTATTTTTAAAAAGACAATTTGAACAGCAGCTTCCAGCTTGGTGGACTCTTCAAGCCTTTGGAAATGTCCAAGTGCTGTGCAGCCCACTATGTAGCGATGGAATGTAGGCCAGGAGAAGTACCAACCTCAGACTGGGATGCCTTTCTCCCACACATCCACTGCCAGTAATCCTCTGTCACTTGTCATCCATGTATGTCATGATCTGGCTGCTGGGTTTTATATCTCTAAACAGGTTTGGTTAATAAAAGCGATGTCTCATCTTTATAATGTTCTCCACCTGCTTCAATAATCAGTGTCTTTATAGCATCCCTGCTTTTAATTTGCTGGTCAATTCCAAAATATAATGCTAATCTTCCCATTAGTTATTCTATTATTTACTTATTGCCTCTTCATTGATTCCAAGTGTGTGTAAGAAAAGAGTTTTCTTAGTCTTTAACATTTCAAATCATCAGCCCTCCTGACATTAGTCTTTGCAGTGTTTTATATCCTAAAATATGGCTTGGCCAGTTTCTGATGATGATTGTCTGTTCTCTGTGGAAGAAAAGCAGACAGAGATTGATGGTTTTAAACATTGTTTTTAAAATCAGATTTGAAAATTTACTCTTTTAATGCACCCATTGGAAATGAACAAATATCTTCATCCTTCCTTCATCTTGCTTATTGCCTCTGGAATATTATGTCTGTGGATTGAGTTTTGCTAAGCATTTTGTTCTATGTCCACACTGATAATTGTTTGAAAGAAAAACATTCTGTTTTCTTTAACTTTTTAGTTACAAAAAGGAAACATGATTGCAGTGTTACTGAGAAATACACAGAAAAATGTGTTTACTTTCTCTGAAGATTCCTACTAGTGTCAACCTCTAGAAATGTGGATGCTGCAGCTTGGGATCCTGCAAAGAGTCTTTTTCTCACAGTACTTCCCAGTCAAAGAGCACCTTTGCATAATAAAAATCTTCTCCCCGTTGCCAACTCTCTCATTTCAGCATTTGGATTTTTTTCAGTTAAACTCATGGGATTAATTTCTCCCCTAACCAGGATCACAGTATTTAGCAGCAGAATATGATCTGAAATGTCTGCATTTTAATTTATTTTAAATGGCTTTTTTGTAGTTTCTTTAGTAGAATGGTGCATTGCTGATCACTGCCAAGACTACATGGTTTGGGAAACCATGTAGTCAAAACTGCCTTCTAAAGGGCCCTCTTGTACCATTGTCTTAGGATAGAAACTCCAGATGAGCTGTTGGCTTCTTTAAATTTCTAGTTAGGTTGTTCCCAAGAGAATTTCTAGAATTTGCATCTGCAGCCTGAATGCTGTCTTCAGAGCTCCTTATGGTCCCATAAGAACTGAGTCATCCCACAAAGAGAATCAGCTGCTGACCCTGCCTGCAAGCCTCAGTACAGTTCAAGATACACATTTTGGGTAATGTCCTTGAAACTATTCTGTGTGTCACCTTAAGAACAGAAGCTAATATATGAATATTCATCCACACAACCACATTGCCTCAGGCACTGGATGCCACTGTGTAATTTGGGCAGAAGTAGAGATGTAATGGAGAGGGACCGGCATGGTGGAAACGAGCAACATTCTCTCTGGGAAAATCTGTCATAATTTAGGGTGAAGGGAGAGAGGGAATGTTTCATGTCTCTAAGTTAGGTCTGTGCAGCTGACTGGAAAGTATCTGATCGAGGTCAGGACTGTACAAAGCTGGTCTCACATATGGAGCCCTGTGGACCCTCAAAAACGTGAGGAAAGGTCAACTAGTCCAGGACAGTCCATCCCAGCAGAATCCTTCTAAAGATTTTTGTTCCACAGATGCTCTCTTCTGGAAGCAGAAATCTATATCCCTGTGTAAAATCCTCCTCCTTACACATTTATTCTTCTAAGCATCTGTCTAGAAACAGACTCCAGCTTATCAGTTGGTGTCATATCTGAGTTCTGTGGTAGGCTCCCCATCCGTAAGCGCTGTTCTTGCTCTGCAGGGAAAGTTTTAATCCATGGTTTTTGCACTGGAGTTCATTGCTTTATTAATTGTAGAATGTCTATGCAGAGCATACAGGGAAACACAGCAGAATTCTCAGCAATGTTGTGTGATGGAGACAACAACCTAAGTCCAAGAATATGTTGCTGTTCCTTGGAAGGGCTGGGAGCCCTGTGGGAGCCCTCACTGTCCCCACTTTTTTCCCACAACCTGGAAGCTGGAGGGTATAGCTCCAGCTCTTACTGTGCATCATGTCCATTAATAACAGCAGGGCATGGGTTGCTTCTTCCTCCATCTCTTGCATCACTTTTTTTTCCCCAGGAGTATTTCCAATGGGCCTTTTTCATCATTCTTATATATTTGATCGATTACTAAGGCACCTCAGCAATCAGTATGTTGTGTGGCTAAGTTCAAAGGCAGCTGGGAGCCTCAAGTAAAAGAAGTGAGCAAAGTTAGTATCCCAAGACACTTAAGTCCAACATTCTGATGTGTTTATAGAATTAATGCCACAGCTGAATCATGAGTTGACAAGGACCACGAGCTGTTAAAGCACAGGCTTCTGTGTCCCAACATACGCAGGGATTATGATTTTGCAGGAGCTGTTCGTAAGGATATTGATTTACAGGAACCTTCAAAACAGAAAGTATGTTCTGGAGCCTGGGATAATTTTTACATGAATAGGGAACCAGAAAAGAGAACAGAAAGGAAAAAGCCCGTTTGCTAAGGAAGCAACAGATGATTCTTTTTCGGGTCCAAACCTCTCCTTTTGCAGCAGTGTTACCCCATCAAAAAAAAGAAAAAAAAAAAAGGCTTCACATCTATATATGGCTTACATCCCACTTGATGTACTGCAGCTTCAAAAACCTTCCAGTTGGTTTGACTCATTGTGGGTTTCCCCACAAAAATATGGTCTGTATTACATTCATGTGATTTTCAGGTGCAGGTAAATAGGGAAGATCTTTTCTATATTCAGATCAAGGTTTCATGTGAGGTGCAGTGTGAATTACAGTCTTATTTGTGGATGTGTCATGTAGATGAGGGTTGCTAACAAAGCTGGATTTTGACTCTTAGGTTCACAGTGAAGGCTACAATTTGTCTAGATTCAGTTAATGTGGATTTTTTTTTTTCATTTTCTATGAGTCTAATGGAAAAGCAAAGTGCTTACTGCAAACTTTCAGACAACAGTGTTTATTCTAGGAGCAGACTATGCAGCTATTTATCTATTAATTTCTTTTGGGGTTTGTTGGATCTGATTGAAAACTATTGTATTTTAAAAAGTTAATTTTAGCCTCCAAAGCTAAAAAATCAACAGAAAGGCGAAGTCAAGCTTCCCAGAACTGCTTGTGTAACAAAGATCAATTATTATACCTCAAGAGAGCTTACTGCTCCTTCCCACTGGTATTTTACATTCATGCCTGTGAACATTTATAAGTGCCTTCATGTACTCATCCAGTCTCACTTAAAGTACATCTTTTAAAAAGACAAACTTAAACGAGCCTGTTCTACAGACTTTGTGTTCTTTGCCCTGGTACCAGTCACTGTAATTTAATGCTCCTTTTGCAATGCCTCTTGATCTCATCTGCATTTGGTACTTGCACTAGCCTTTGTATTCTCATTATTTCAAATGCCACTATCTTTTTTTCTTCTTCTTCTTCCTGTTTCCGTCTGTTTCCACATAGCTTGGTGACAACCTCACTTAATGGAATCAGTATTAGAGGATCAAGGCTAATCTCTAGGGCCATATAGAAATTACAATCTCACTGGTATACCCTGTACGTGATTAAAGGCTTTGATGTGTGCCTTGTTTTGTCACTCGAGTATTAAGGAAGGTGTCTGTGCAGTCCTTTGAAAAGTACTTAAAGGTGGCATAACCTTTACTGTAGCCTGTCAAACCCATACTGTTTCCTGTCCAAAGATGAGTGCTTTGTTGCATGGCATTTGAGGTTTCCATCTGTGAATCAGTCTAGAATTTCTGTCTCAGTGAAAGTGATAGATAAAACAACCATTTTAAAAAAATCCCTCTTCTTCCCATCAGTGCAGTGATATAATTCCTGGTACAGGAAGGAAGCATGTGTGATTAGCAGGAGAAGTGGGGGTTTTATTTACTGTCACAAAGACTAAATGTTATTCTCTTTATTGGAGGGTAGGAATTTTCTGTTTGTAAACCCCGGGTTTCGGTCAAGTGGTCACTGGAGAAACATCTTACATGTACATCCAGCATGTGGTGTAGGCACACATCCATAAGGGAGTGAAAGAATTTGGACTCATTCTTTGCAGAAATGTGGGATTTACATTGATTTCACTGGAAGGAGAAAAGGCTGCGGCTGCCTCAGAGGACATGCAGTACTTTGCTTACTCACTTGGGTAATATTTAACTCAAGAATAGCTACAGGCTCACTGGAAGTGGGTAATTCTTAATAAAGAAACTGTAGAAACAATCACCCCTGGGATTGCATGCTCCATTTCTGCCATTCGTTCAGGTATTTTTTTCCTACATAGATCCTATGGAAAAAACCTCTAATGGTAGAGTAGGAATCTTTTCTCACTGCAGAATTTTGAAATCATTACATCAAATGTATTGTGAAAATAGCTGGCATAGCTTTTGCAAATAACCTGTTTCCTGCTAATTACAAGTTTGGTCTGCTGTAAAAGAATCATTACTGTTCCCTTTAGAAGAGGAAAAGCTAAACCACAAAGGTCTTGGAGTAGAATGAAAACATTAATTCGTGGAGTCAGTACTGAAAGGCTGCCATGATTCAGTGTCCCAGCTTATCTCATCCTGAAGCAGCTTTTTTTTTTTTTTTTTTTATGGAGCCAAAGAGAAAATGACATCTTGTTCGCTTTAAATTTGCAGTAGAAGAGTTTTTATTGTATGTGTTTAGAAAGTCCTAGGACTGCTGGTAGAGCTTGCTACACCCATCTGGCTGCAGTCCAATGAAGTCTACCCAGACCATTCCCCTCAGAACACAGTATGGGTGCATGTCTCCAGTCAGGTGCAAGAACTTTGTCCTTTAACTGTCACATAATGAGCTTGCTGTCATGTCTTCAACATTCCAAATTATTAAAGTATCAAAGCTCTTGAAATTCTAAGCAAGGGTTGCAAGTAGCCTCTCTTGGGATAAGCAGATTATTAAAAATTGTCTTCCCATTATAAACTAAATCTTGAGAGTATTAGTTTATTATCTGTCTTAGGTAAATGATTGACAATAAGGAATAAGCAACAAGACTGCTTAAATATTTGATGCAATGCCATATAAGATATAATTGCTTCAGCTGGAGAAGTTGTGCAAGAATTGAAAAATAGGACTAGCTATTGAAAAAGTAGAATTAACTGAAGGAAAATGGCAAAAGTTATTTTTGAAAATCAAGCTATTACGCTAAGAAATTGTTTGTAAGTGAAGGTTCTCAAGGACTGATCACAGACCTCTCTTGTTTAGTATCTTTGGAAAAGACTTTGGATACAAAGGGACCATTACTACAGAAAAAGACTGAAATATCCTACAAAAGAGACTGCATGGCCTTGCAGAAGGGAATAGAAATGCCATTATTCATAGAATCATGGAGTCACGGGACAGCCCATGTTGAAAGGAGCCCTGAAAGATCATCTTCTCCAGCCTTTTGGGGACAAGGAAACCTAGATGAGATTATTTATCTCCCTGCCACGATGCAAAGTGTACAGTCACAAACTTGAAGAACAATTTCACAAGAATTTCTGTCACAAGGTAGAGACTTCTGAGCTGGAAATGCCAATGGAATGAACTAGCAAAAGCATATTAGCAACTGATGCTGAAGCACGAATGCAGTTGGGCAAAAAGAAAGAAAAATAGACACTGAGATTCATAGTGATGGGGTTATTTCTTTATTTGTATTCTTAAATAGAAAAATGTCAACATAATTATGTGAAAGTCTGTCCAGACCTCATCTGAAATACTGCATACATTTCTGCTCAAGCATGATAAAGAAAGATGAGCCAAAACTAGTACAGGTACACAGAAAGGCTACTGGGAAGGTTAGGGGAATGAAGAACTTTAGAATTTTTTTTTTTTTTTTTTGAGACTTCAAAGTCTGAAAAGTGGTGGCACCATTGTGTAATAACATCAGGGTAAAGATCATATAAGGGAAAGCACTGTCATAGAGGAGTAGTAGTGTTAGTAGAAGAATAAATATGTAGAACTTGTACTTGTTTTTGAGTTATATATGTGAAGAAGTTTCTACCTGTCAGAAGAAAGACATCAGAAAGCCTTCCAGCAGAAGTGATGCATGCCAGCAATTTTGGCATGTGTGTGGGCAGCCCACTTAGTTTTGGGATGAAGGTCATGTATTTCATGTGGGATGAATTGAGTTCACTGGTGTTCCAAAATATTTCCTCCTGTCCCTGTGTCCTTATTCTCTTTGGAGAAGGCTTGCAATTGAACTTTAAAAGAAAGCAGATCTTAAAAAAACAAAGCAATCTCCTAAGATTTCATTATCCAGAAACTCATTTTGACAGGAGGTCAGATGTAAGGTTTTGTCCGAGACAGAGTCTCTTACCAAATGGAATTCTTTGATTAGATCCATTTAAGGAAGGGGCAGAACAGAAAGGGAGTTTTCTTTTCTAAACGCCTAGCACTGAACCGTAATATGTTCCCAGAAAAAAAAGAATTCTCTGGTCACAGAGAAACAGAAACAAAATCTACCAGGAATTTGGGGAATTTCCCAAGCTGTTTAGCTGTTTACTTTAAAAGATGAGTTAGTCCAACTTTGCTAATATGCATTTCACTGAAGATTGCAGGCCAATTGTGTTTGTCTTACATCCAGTTCATTGATTAAATATATAAACAGGATGTCTTTAAGAGCAGAAAGTTTTAAAACAGGATTTGATACTAAGCAAGAGCCCTTTTAGTTCCCTTTTAGCTATTTGAGTTTCATCTTTGCTTATCAGAGCTGTTTTAGGGTGCAGTAATTTCCAAGTGCACTATTGGGTTGCGAGGTAAATAATCTCTAGAGATGAATTTTTATTTTTTTTCTTTCGTTTCTTACAGTAAATGACAGTAGTACTAATAAGTTAGAAATTTCCCTCGTAAATTCTGGTCATCCCATTTGTTTGCTAAGTTCCAGTATGGACTCAGGACCTATCCTGTCAGTGCACTGAGAGGTTAAGCACCCTTGCTCTTGCCTTTCCAGGGGAAGGTGATCATCAGCTCTGTTTAAGGACTTGATTAATAGCCAAGAGCAATCAAATCTGAAAGAGTCTTTTTAATCATACAGGTGAAGAAATTACTGACCACAACTTAGGTATTGTCCTGTTTTCCAGGTGAATAAAATGTTGAGGGAGCCTTCCCATGTGCGAACCTTTGTCCTGCTGGTACTTCCACCCCTTCCTCCATCTGGAGTTTCAGATCAAAGAGTCGGTGAGGTCGGCCCACGCAGAGCAGCTTGCAGCAAGAACAGGATCTTCCCATGGACACAATTCAAGCAGAGGAACATAAATGGGAGTATGGGTCACTGAGGGCTGTAATATAAAGTTACAAAATGCTGAATGGCACTCACATGTAAACACACCTGTATTTTTACCATCGTGTTAAGAGACTGTGTGATCAAAGCATTTTCAGCCTGAATTATTAGATTATCAGCTTTTTATATAATTTTGATTGATATTTTGAAAAGCTACAAATATTCCACTTAATTCACATGAAAAACAATTCCCATATTTTTCCACTAATGTGTTTTCCATCATTATTTGTTTCGGGGTTTTTTCTGTACACCTCCAAATACAAATTCACAAAACAACATACATTTGTTGATAATTACTTTAATACCAAGTTAGGCATTTTATAATGTTCAGGAAAATTACATTCTTTTACTTTTTAACTACCAGGTGTATACATTCAAAAGAAAACCCAGATGATGTGCTTTCAATTTCACTTTTATCTCAATATCTGTCATCAGATGCATACACAGAGTCTCTTAGCTGTCATTTTTCTGGTTTGCTCTCAAAAATTTGAGGAATATATAAATGATCACACAAGGATAGTAAACTGTTGCATTAATAAACTAATATTTAAAAATTATTAATAAAATTATTTCTTAATAAAAATCTCATGCACGTCTGCTGCTTGCTTTATACCAAAACAGTGTTTTATATGAAACAGTAACATTTCAAGAGCAGTGATTCAGTTACTGAATGTAAATTAAAAATAACAGTGAGTGAAAAAGCAAAAAAATCTATTCCAATTCAATATGCAGAGTCTTTTATTTTGTGCTCAGGAACATTCCAATTTCCCTAACAATGCTGACTTTTTGTTTTATTTGATGCTATGCATTTTCAACTCCTGTTTAATAAACAAATGTTCTTCGTTTAGGTCCATTGGGCTTTGCAAGATACATTTCTGTTTGTCATTTATCAGGTTAGATATATCCCTCCCCAGCACCATCTGCCCCTTTTAACTAGTAAAAGAAGTTCTTCAAGGCAGGGGATTTGTTGCACTGAGCAGCCATTCAGGGAAATGCTCCAGTACTTTCCTGGTCTTTCCATGCCCTGATAACACCTGAACAAAACTCTGCTTTTACTCATGCTTTCTCATGCAATAATGATGGCTGTGGGAACATCAGGCTGTATCATGTTACCTGGACAGGTTGGTTCTGTGTTTCATGGACTGAAGCTTCCTAATAATTCAGGGATGCTTTCCAAAGCCTCTTATCTTTTTATCAGCCATATGCCCTGCCTGTGACAGCTGGTCCCCTGTATGAGCGTGCTTTGGTTTATTTTTCCTTACCATCCCTTTAGAATACATAGTGTCTGTTCATGCTTGGCTCAGGTTGTGACATTTCAACTGTAATAATTTATTGGGATTTTGTTTTCTCTGTACTGAAATATTTTCTTAGCTACAACAGAACCACATCCGTATTATGGACAAATAGTGCAAATTTCCTCAAATTGTCTCTGCCCTTGCTTGGATCCCCTTCACCACTGTGTTCAGCAAGACTCTCATCAGCCACACGGCACCCAAAAGGCAGGACATGGAATATCGTATCTCATTTATAGAAATTGCTGCCTGTTAAAAAAGGTGTCCAGTCCTGCAGCACATTCAAGAAACTCAGCACATCAATAAGGTATTGGCAGAACCTGCTGCTCTGTTATAGGAGCAGAGCCTGGAGGGTTATGCCTTAGTGTGAGAAACAAATAAGATGTAAATTTTCTGCTTTGGGGTTCCTTTTTGTTGTTTAGAGGCTGCATTCCTGCATTATATCTCCTCTCTCTCAAATGGTTTTATTGCATGCAATGTTTGCCAGCGCAATATTAAATGGTCCCCAGACACCGTTTAAACTCGCTCGTCATGTTTTCTACACTATACCTCACTTTGTAATTGCTGCCTGCCATTGCCAATAATTCATGCCCTCCAGAAGGCCCTGTTTAGGTCTGAGTAATAAAATACTGAGAGATTAATATTCAGTTGATGACAGATCATTTAATGCAGCTCTTGACAAAGCTCTCCAGCGTCTAGGAAATTGGCAGAACGCGTCTGATGGCTGCTTTCTGATGTCATTCGATTAGCAACCCAGAGTTAGTTCTCTGAGCTTATTCTCTGGAGTTTAACAGAGCAGACTTCTTTTCAGCCTTCAGTCCACTCAGGGAATTGTACGAGGCAAGTTTAATTAATGTATATTTGGCATGAAAGGGGACTTTATTAGATTGCAAAAAAAGATTTGCATTACTGTTACAGCACTGCAGTTGGCAAACTTAAATATTTTAATTTAATTGTGTGCTGATACAGTGAGGGCAAAAGAGTTTTGCACACACAGATCCATATTCAAGCTGTGAAGCTGCACATTGCAGTCTAGATTTTCTCAAAATCTTAGGGAAAATTGCAAACAGCTGCATATGTTGTTAAGAGCTTGGACGGTTTGCCTTGCT
Source organism: Regulus satrapa (assembly GCA_013396955.1). Classification (NCBI taxonomy): domain Eukaryota; kingdom Metazoa; phylum Chordata; class Aves; order Passeriformes; family Regulidae; genus Regulus; species Regulus satrapa. Next base: position 575,587 of record VWZN01012208.1, read on the forward strand.
GTTCTCAAAACTGTGCTTCTACCAACTTAACTAATAAAATGAAACATCGCTCCTGCTTTTTTCCTTATACCTCACCTTTAGGCCACCTTGGCAGTACAAAGGAGTTTTGAAATAGGTGTGGATGAAGGTAGTTCACAAACTGATTTCAGTAGGGATGTTTATTTGGGTACATTCCAGCTGAGTAAGAGCACTGAGAAATAGCTTCTGGTAAATGAAGCAGCCACAGTTTTGACTACCAGAACTGACAGAAAGGGACAAACCTCTGCTTCACCCACTTCAGTTCTCACTCAAATGTCTTGGTTGCCTTGAAAGGCCACTGAGACTTTAAGGTAAGACATTACAGTATTCATACTTGTGGTTTATTACTGGTGCAGTCAAAGAGTGAGAAGTTCTGGTTTTAATCTTGTGAGAAACACCAGGGTGAAACCTGCTCCTCTCCACCCCTCAGGTCAGGGGTATTTCTCTTCAGGGAATGCCTTTCTGCCAGAGTTTCAACCAAGATGTTCTGCTCCTACTCACAAGTGGGGAGTGAAAAGGGGAAAGGGCAGAGACTTCAGCCATCCAGAGGAAAAAATGAACTTTGATTGTCTCTGAAAACTACCTAGGCTAGAATTTCAATCCTTTGCATGAGAGAGTAGGTGCACATTCAATTTTCCAGGTTTTAATCTCTCTCTCCCACCCTTCTCCCATATTGCTGTTCTCCTTCTGTTGGCAGCACAATATTTATAGGCTGTGTGATAAACTTGGTCATTGAACTGTAGATGGCTGAAAAGAAATCTTGTGTGAAAAAAGAGTCTTTTTTGAGCAGCAGTTGCCTGATCCTCTTTGGGATGTCTTGGCAAACAACAGACACGGCACAGCTGAAAGAGGGGAGATTGCTGTGGCAGAGGGGCAGAAGAAAAGGCTGAGGGATGCCTTGAATTTGGAGCTCATGCTCGCTACTGAACACGTTGTGTTATGAACCCCTTCACCTTCATTTGGAATTCAACATTTGTATACATAAACCGGACAGATCACCTGTCATTTGATAGCTGCATAAATGTCTCAGCTGGCTTGTTAACATGCTTTAGCAATAGCTGAACTCTTGGACGCTGATGGGCGGTCATGGTGCTGTCACTGATCTCCTGAACTGACCACGGTGACACAGATCACAGAATACCCTGAGCTAGAGGGGACCCATCAGGATAATCAAGTCCAACCCCTGGCCCTGCACAGGACACCCCCAAAGTCTCACCCTGTGCCTGAGAGCACTGTCCAAATGTTTCTTGAGCTCTGACAGGCTTGGTGCTGTAACCACTGCCCTGGGGAGCCTGTTCCTGTGCCCAACCACCCTCTGGGTGAAGAGCCTTGTCCTAATATCCAACCTAAACCTCTCCTGACTTGTTTTCTTGAGACCTGTCACTGGTCAGGAGAGTGAAGAGATTGATTCCTGCCCCTCCACTTCCCCTGATGAGAATGTTGAAGTACACAATGAGCTCTCCCCTCAGTCTCCTCTTCTCTAGGCTGAACTAGCTGGTTACTCAGGGCTATGTTCTTCATCGTCTGTGCTCCTCTGAAGTTTTTTTTATTCAGATGTAACAACCTGAAAAAAATTCCTTTCCTTCTCCACTTTCTTTTGAGAATAAGCAAGGTGAAGATTTGGATGTTTTCCTGTAATTAGAATGATGACTTTTTTATTTCATATATGGAGACATTTTTTAATGGTTGTGTCTTCTTGGGTATGCTGTCAACCTCTGAATGTCACACAGAGTTTTATTTTCAAAGAAATTTGTGCCTTCAAGAGAAGGCATTAAGTGATAAGCCCTTTTCATCTCTCTATCAATACTTGCTATAGCATTGCAATTGCAATACTCAGTAAAAGATTACCCTTCGTAATTGGTCACTGCATTTCAAAACCCTAAAGCAGCCTTTGCAGTAGTGTGTTCACAGTATGCACACTGCCTTTGAATCCCATGAATCAGGCAAGATAGGCAGCCTATCCATATGCCACTCTGCAGAAAGGCTTGCCAGCACCAATAAAGTGGAATAAGCTCACTTGGAACGGAGAGCTTCTTGTAGTTTCCTCACTCAGTTTTTATTACAGAAGAAGTTGCATAATGCACAGTGGAAAAATCATGTCTTACACAACACCTGATGTACAGAACAGTGTACCCAAGCAATGAGTCAGGGCTCCCAGGTGAGACATGAGTCTATGTAGTGCAGGGATACGTTCCACACTATTCCCTTGGGAGCTGCAAAACGTTAACAATTTTCTCAGGTGACGTTTAGCTCCCTAAAAAGGCACTCAGAATATTAAGTGTTTTTTACAGAATCATGTGTACTTTCCCCTACGTATCCCATATTTCAGTTATTTCTGATTTTTTTTCAGGGATATTCATGTACAAAATAAAAACATTTGGCCATATATATAAACTCCTTCAGGACTTGCCAGTATAAATTCCTTCAGGACTTGCCCTCTATAATATTGTGCAAGGGCCTGAAACAATCACATGAAAAGCAATGCCTAGGGAATCCTTCCAGAGTTTACACCAAGCTTGCTGCCTTGGGGGACAGTGCTTTAGCCCCTGAGTGTGTGTTTTTCTTGCTGAGTAGGCATGATTGGTGCAGTCCAGGATTTATGTGTCTCTCTAAGGGAACTCCAAGCATTGACTGAAAAGCAGTGAATGAAATGTTGTCTACAGACTGTACAAGTAGTTGTACAAGTAAAATGCTAAAAGCATTAAGATAAAGCTTAAAAAAAGAAATTGTGTTTTATATTAAATACATTCTGCTTCCAAATCAGAGAGAATGATTTGGGGTAATGTTTTTCTATTTAACCATTGTGTTAATGAGTTTACATGCTTGCTTTTAAAAAGCAGTTGCACAATCCTTTGGTCATCATTTAAAGACAACGTGGCTTAAGTTGTGGGAGGCCACTCCTGTCAAGATGACCTAGGAGTAGTTTGTTTCTCCCTTCTTGCCAGGAGTCTCCACTTCTATAGCAGAATCAGCAGACCAGATTATTGTTTAATAATGATCAAACTATTCCTTGAGATGCCTCCCAATCTTTGTACTAAAGTGACTACCAGGAGATGATGTGATCTGTGACACATTCTCTCTTCTGAGTTGCTTATAGAACCACTGTGCATGCTTGCTCTCTGAGATCACCTATATAAACCCAAGCCCAAGTGTGTGTGGCACAATGCAGTGTGCAATAAATGACAAACCTCTGTGTGGGAAGCAATGCAGATGAACTGACAGGATGGGATCACCTTGCTGAGCAGCAGAGCTAATAATAAAGGTTTTTTTCTTATTCAGGGCTACATTGGAGCAGTGCTGGACTGGAAGCTGCACGACTGTGCAGTGTTCAGTTTTGTGGCTTTGTCAAGACCGACGTGTAGCAATCCTTGCGCTGGTAAAGTTGGTTTCACAAAGTTTGCTCTGATTGCCATCCCACTCAGGGGATTTGAGCTGTTGCTCCTGTGTGCGCTCTGAGGACACGCGTTAAAGGTGTTGGCTCAGGGCTGGCAGCTATTCTGTAGTTCTGGTCCGCAGCTCCTGTTCAGCGTGTGCCACAGATGTGCTGTGCAGCCGTCACTGGCCGTGCTCGGTATCTCACGAGTCATTTTGGTATCTCACCCATGCAGTGGAATAGGCTCCATGGACATAGAGATTTTTTGCTGCCTGTCACCGCTGTCATCTTCATGTTCCACTCTCGTTAAGGCAGCTTGCCAGGCAGTACCTGAAAGCCTTCAGAAAATCCCAGTGACCCAGTGATCGTTAGTCACAATATCCAGTCTATAAATTGCCGCCAGGGACTCCCCATCCAGATAACTAGCAGGCTCTGAATTTTCATTTACTGGATCCGGCCTGGCTGAGGCGAGGGGAAGTCCCCCGTGCGTGCCGTAGCGCGGCGCAGGTTTCACATGCCTGGCAGTCCCACGCTGGGACGTGCAGCCCGTGTCCGTGCGCTCCCGCACCGTTCCCCCGGGTGTTCCCCGGGCACGGTCGGCACGGCAGCCTCCGGACACCCTGCCGGAGCCCCGGGGCTCAGCCGGGTGACCGGGCTGGGGTGTCCCGGGGCAGGAGGCGAGCGGCGCCGGCAGCAGCGCTTCCCACTCCCGCTCTCCCCTCGGGCCATGGAGGGGCTGCAGCCCCTTCCCCTTTCCCCGGGCTGCCGGGGCTGTGCGGGGCCGGGTTCCCGTGCTCCGCCGCCGTGTCCCCACGCCGTGCCAGCAGTGGCAGTGGAGGTGCCCGCGGTGTCCCCACGCCGTGCCCGCGGTGTCCCCACGCCGTGCCAGCGGTGGCCGTGGCGGTGCCCGCGGTGTCCCCACGCCGTGCCCGCGATGTCCCCACGCCGTGCCCGCGGTGGCCGTGGCGGTGCCCGCGGTGTCCCCACGCCGTGCCCGCG
>VWZN01012208.1:606663-620266 GCA_013396955.1 Regulus satrapa
AAATTTTATATATATATATATATATATATATATATATATATAAACTCTCAGGAAGTTGAAGTAACACCCAGTACAGCCACCAGATGCTCTGATGTTTTTGCCAGTTTAATTTTCCATCTCATAAAATATCTTTAATTTGCTTCCCCCTGAGCATTTACCCATGCTTTTCCAATCCATTTCTCTCTTTCATTACAAACTGCAGGGGACAGTTCCCCTGAAACAGCTTTTTTTTGGACAGAGGTAACATCCATGTTCTTAACTTCTGCTTTCCTTAAGCCAGGTAGAGCAGCTCATCACTCAGACTGATGTGTGCTGGCTTCTTTTCCCTCTGCAGAGAAATCAGGCTGAGTACCACCCCATGGTGTGGTCCCTGCCACCCTCCAGGAGTCTCCAGTGCAGAGAAAAGAATACTTTCCTTTATCTCTTTCTGACCAAGTCCTGCCTCCACATCCCTACACTACTTCACACACTGTGGATGTTTGATTAAAATTAAAATGTGTCTGCCTCATTACTAAAAAGAGCTACAGACACCATCATACAGAGGAACAGACTCCCGTTCCCACAGCAGAAGCATTCTCCTGTCCTAACATTTATGCCACTGCAGGACAATAGTCAGAGCAACACAATTAAAATCTCCACATCCCATCCAGATCCTATGCTGGTTTCTGATCACACACTTCCATTAAACCTGTTCAGTCAGATGAAAATACAATGAGATGTAAATAAATCAAATGTGTAGCGATAACATGAGCAAAACCTGCCTCTCTGTGTGTTTTGTGGTTTGAATTGTTTTAAGATCTGAGATTAATGTAACCCTGACAAGAAAAATCTTTCCCTGCACAGCACATATAAGAGAAATAGGTTTCCATAATTCAGAGTTATCATGTGGTAAAATCAGCACAGAAGCAGGTTTTCTCTGAATCTGCCCGAAATATTATTCTCTACTTCTGTGATGGGATCTAACCTTCATCATAATCTTTGCTATGTGGTACATTCAGGTCTGAATCTGTGTGGCAAGAGTAATTTTGAGATCATTTTCCCATCTCACTGGACTAACACCAGGATTGAAACTCGTGACTAGTTTTTTCAGCACATAGGTTGCTACTGCCTGAACGATGGGAGCAATGAGCAGCAGATGCACCACCAGCCATCGCCACCCAGCCCCGAGTTTTCAGCAGCTGTCTGGGGACTCTTTGAGCATCTGTGGGCTACTACCAAGGGTTTCTCCAAAAAGTGAATACAAAATCTCCAAACCTACAGTAGCAAGGACAAAATTCAGTCTGGAAGGGTTGGATCTCATTGAACCTCAAAGGTCCAAAAAAGAGAGTTAAAAATGACAGGGTTACAGGATTGACTCTCACTGAGACTATATGGCAAACCCTGCTACTCTCTTACAATTAATATCTCTCAACCAGCTGAACAGATGAATATATGGGTTTTTTTTGAGGGAAATAGATGTTCAGTTTTAACTGCTTTTATTCTTTAACACTTTTAATCACTTTAACACTGAAGATAAAATAATTTTGCTCTTTGTTTTTCTCTCCTCCTTTGTCTTTTTTTCCTAAGGAAAGAAAGAAGAAGGAAACTTCTGTCTTTCCTTACTGCCTTCTCCCATCACAATCCCCCTAAATCCATTTACTCTTCACTTATTCTCTCCTTTTAAAATCCTATTCCCTACTCCCTTTTGCTTTGTTTCTGTAAGTTACCTTTCCCATTTCTTTTAAACAGCAGCTTCTCCTTTTCTTTTGCCACTTCCTTGTTTCTTATCTTTTCACTTCTCTCTTTTTCCTCCCTGTATCCCTGGATTTCATCATCCCCCTTTTTTCTGTTCCCTTTTTCCCAGCAATTTTTCTTCCATTGGTCCTTCTGGTTCTGCCTGGAACCTTCCTAAATTTAAGTGAGTAACTTTCAATTTCTCTTTTGCTTTCTTGTCATTTTCCTTTTTGTTTCTTCCTTAATGAGATGGAGGCACTGATAACAAAATTACCACTGTGTGAAACACGTACATTTCAGGACCAGATTCTGGTGCCTAACATTACCACGAATTTTAGTGCAACTTCACTAAATTAAAATTCCAGAAGGTCATTGTTACAGGCAGTTTGTCAGAAGGGTGGGCTGGAGGTGCAAGTTATACAAATGTCCCTTCTCTCCAGCTGAGAGACAGCCCTGACACTGGCTCAGCCAAGTTATATCTTTAGTTCCCTTTTGCTGAAGATTTTCAAGGCTTTTTGTTTGGTTTTTTGTTTGTTTGTTTGTTTGCTTGTTTTTTAATCAGATGGACTTTGTGCACCAGCCTAGGAGCTGGCCAAGCACAATAACCTGCTACTGAAATCTGCTATCTCTTTGGATATATCCAGGTAATAAGCAACAAGAAAAACAGATCCCACTATGGAAGAATCACATCTTAAGCCAGACTGAACATAGCAAACTCACTGGTTTCACTGAGCAAGCAAAATGATAGGTCAGGTATATTAACTGCCCTCAGGCAAGTGTAAATTATATCTCCTCAAAGTGCCTTTATAGTCCCACCCTTTCATGGCATGAAATGGATGTTGGATGGCACTTGTTCACAGATCCTGCCCTTCATCTCCCTCTCCCCATCCTTTCCATGTTGTAAAAGCATCCCAGATTTTGTCTGAGATCAGTTACAGGCTCATTCTGAACTTCATCGATGTCTTTACATGTAAAAAAATGATCACTAATGAAAGTACTAAGACCTGATCCAACTGTTATTTACGTCAATGGAAAGATTCCCATTGACTTCAATGAGAGATATATTTAGCCCCCAGGGACTATGAAAAATCAGCATTTAGTCACACTGGTTCTCAGCATACAAAACTCTCCTCTTGAAATAACTTGGAAGAAAGGCTAGGAATTACTTGCTGAAGGTGTATGCTTCCCTTGAGGGGACTAATATAATTATGATTTTTGTCCTTGTTGTCTTCCAGGTGAACACCAAGGCATGAGAGGAAGCAAGAGAGAATATAGCTATTTTTACTCTGCTAAGCTACAGCCATTTTGGACACATTATGAAATTAATCATGCTGCTACACACAAATACAAACACACACAAAAACATACCCCCATAAAAACCAGCTCTTCCTATTAATTGTCCTTTATATATGTGCACATATATAAAGAATACTCTGGAATTTAATATAATTTATGGTACTTTAAACAGCTCTTCTCATCTGTCTGATAAATAAGTAAATTACAGTTTGTCATGATAATTATAAAAGCACATTTCTAATTATTAAACATTAATTCCTACAGAAATACCATTTCAAATTAAAGCACTGTATGGCAATGATTGCAACCTACAGAAGATTAAAACAAGGCTGCAACTGCAGCTTTCACTGTGCTTATCATTTGTCCTCTCACCTACTTCACATGTGCCTTGCCATGAAAGGAGCACATGAATGATCATAACGTTCATTCAACCTCTTATCTTCCTTGGTTTATTTTTTTTGGCTTTAACTGTACAGTAACTTGCCCAGATAATGAGAACAAAATGTAAATAAAATGAAACCCACAGAGCTGCACACAGCTTTAAAATGAGACTGCCTTGATTGCAATCACAAAAGCACCCCCTGAACCCAAACCCTGATTGCTCTGTGGGCACATGAGGCTGCTGCTGCTGAGGCAAGCTCAGCAGCAGGGGAAGGTGCAGGGTGCCACTGTGGATACAGGTGACACAATGGGTGCCACTACACCCCCCTGGGCTTCCCAAGGGACGTCAGTCTGCTACCCATGGTGGAGTAGGGTCCATCTTCTCTGCAGTGACTCTTAGAAGCAGAATGGTTACAAAGAGAGGAAAGCAGACTGCAGAATGCCCCTTGTCCAGGGCATGTCCTCACCACAGGGCTGAAAAGTCAGGCACCATCTGGTTTAGTGTCTAATCAGCTCGAAACTTCAGGATAGGACAGCTTGAGTGAGAGACACGCAGAAAAAGACTCCCCAGACAGCATAGATGATCAGTGTGTGGCTAGAGCATTTCTCCTCAGAAAGGGGAGGCACAAGTTGCACCCCATTCTGCCAGATCTCAGAACCTAACTCAGGTCTTTCTCTCCAGACCCAGTGTTCTTTCTGATGGGGTTTTATTAAAAGGCCAAGCCCAAGTTTAGCAGGGAAGGGGGAGCCATGAATGTCCTGATTCACAGTAATGCTCAACTCCACATTGCAGGTTAGATGGTTAAGTGGAAGAGATGGGCATTTATTTTCACCATGCACAGTCTCCTTCTGTAGAGCTGGGCTTTAGTCCTGTACTGGAAAGAACATGAAAATAGCTAGGAAATGAGAGGGCTCCTTATTCACCATCTTTGTGAAGATAACCTGATGATCTTCCTTTTGTTTTGTTTCCCATTCTGCTGAAATGGATAATATTTTATGCTTTAGGGTAAAGTAGCTGAGATTCCCAAATGGAAATAATGGATAAGGTTGATGTGTTTTATTTTCATGTCTAGTATTAATTAGCGGTCTAATGGGCCTTTTTTGCTTTCTTGATGCATTATTTTCTATTCTTACTACTGCACACTTCTTACTGTGTGCATGGCAGTAGTATTTAGCAGCTCCAGTAAAGATTCTCTGTGTGTTATTATTATATATACAAGATTTTTATTATATATACAAGAGTTTTATACTGAGCTCTAAAAATGATGACAATATTTCAACTGCCAAATAGAAGCCCAGATTAAACACAGCAATTAAATACATAGCTAAATATTCTCTGTCCAAAAGCCTTGCCCAACTTAAGACTTGCCATTAACAAAGATCTCAAGTAGCTTATATAAATATTATTTCTTATTTATGTGGAATTTATATTTATTCTAACACATTTGGGTTGAGAGCACCTCAGGAAAGGTCTAATATTGTGGTCTCTTGTTAAAGAGATTCTTAAATGTATGAGCTAATCAATTAATTAATTACAGATCTTTGAAGAAGAATAATTACTGTTATTTTTCTAAAAAACACAAATTGTTAGAATTTTGGTAGATCCTGATTTTTTTTTCCCACAAAGGGAAAGTGTAGTTGAATACTATTTAAATTTAATGGGTTTTTTTTTCCCACATAAATTCAAAGCTGATCAAAGGAAAACATGCTCTACCGTCCTGTTTTGAAGGAACGTTCTGAAAGGGAAGGTAGTTTCCTTACTATTGAAGAAATATTTCTTGCCCTTGCATAAGCCAAGATGTTCTACATTGTACCAGAAAAAATGTCAGATAAATCATCAGCTTCGTGGCTGGAGCAGAAAACACAGATATGACAGAGTACCCAAAACAAGCCATGAATTCCCCACAGATATAAATCATCATAACCAATTTAATTTCATCACCCAAATATTTAGCTTGGATGGTCTAGCTTCATAATTTTTTTTTGATGATCTGTTTTGTGATTTAAGTTTCTGTATGAAGTGGAAAGAACATGTAACATAACCGGCAACACTTTAATTCAGCAGGTCTTTATGTACAGGTGATTTGTACTTTATGCAAAAGTGGATGTTTATCCGCTCCAAAATCTTCTCCAAAATTTCCTCAGTGATCTGTGCAATCTCTTGAACTCAGGCTGTAAATCACCCACGTGTCATGCAGCGAGTGCTTGCAGGGAAAAAAGGCTCTCACTGCAAGTGCAAAGTGCACGCTATTTTCTTTGCACAGTGGGGGCATTAAACGTGGACTCAAGTTGCTGGGAGTTCATTTACAACTATTAAAGGTCACTATAATTATAATACAATACAATACAATAAAATAAAATATAATATACAATATTTCATTTTTACATAAATGTTCTGTATACTTAAAATATTCACACAGCTGATTATGATTTGTAGTTTTCATCACCAACTTGAATATGTGTTCAAACAGTTGCCCTTTTCTTATTTTAAAATGCCTGTTGTACTTATTTTTACAAATAAATATGGTGCTGTAAAAGCAGCATTCCTGGCCACAGTCCTGCTCTTCAGCATGTCCCAGAATACAGAGGCAGCTTCTCCCCCTTCAAGGATGTTCCTAGAACAGGGCACTGGTAGGACAGACCTCTAATGGACTTTCTCTCGAAACTCATTCCTGTGGAACAGAAATTTCAGCATCCTTCGGTTTCCTGACAAAATCCATTCATTGAGTTCTACTTATTTGTGCCTGTGCCTGCCCTAGAGGGGACCTTACAAAACCCAGGGGGTTGTGACCACCCTTCTTGTATGATCTACCCTAGCCAAGACCATCCATGTCCCTCCCAGCATCTGCTGCATGCCTCCCAGAGCTGCACAGTAGGCTTGGTGGGTGAAATTCAGCACACATGGGAGATGAGATGAAATGAGCTAATTGTCACCAACTTTTATCATCAGGGTGACTGTTAGCACCATGACTGCCTACCAGCAGAGTTATCACCTATTTTTCAAATCCCCTCTTTGGTCAATATTAGAGTCTTTACCCTCAACTCCCAATTTCTGTTCATTTTCTCCCCAATTCCCTTTTCACTTCCTTATGTGAATTCTTGGACTCCAGCTGCAGTTCAGCTGCAATTATGAAGAATTGAGCTTTGAGTCCAAGTTCTCAAAGACCTTTGGCCTAACATCCATATACACTTATGTGCTAATACATCTAAATATCCCACAAGGTAGGAGAGATAAGCATTTTCTCGTGGCTATCTTTCCTTCTACTATGGCCTGGATTATTTTAGACTTCACATGTATACCTTACATCGATGTAAGCATGAAATCAGTGGCAGGGTTAGAGCAAGCCCTAATTATACTACAGTTTAACAGGGAAACAGATCATGTCAAGTGGGAGGTCAGCAGCATATTTTTGGAGCACATCTCAAAGTTCACCCAGTACACATCCTTTCCTTATACTGGAATATTTATAGTTTGTTTGTTTTACACTGGAAATATTCCTCCTGTGAGCTCCTCCTAAGATACTCCTCCTCTTCCTTTACAAACTCTTCTGTGATGAATTAGAAGGGGAGGCTTAGAATGGACTAGCTGTAGTAACCCAAGGCAAGCAAATCCCAAGCTCCTTTATATAAAACCCTTTCTCAGGGCCATCAAACACCCTGGCACCCAGACCCCACATGGGCCTCAATGAACAACCTTCATGATCCTATGCACTCAAAGAGTCATTTCTGCGTGGTTGCTCAAATATATCTGCTACCCAGTTAGGAGCCTTCCTCAGGACAATGTCCAGTGGATCCCTGCTATTAAATTTTTCCCTAGGTCCTCCAAAATATGTGTTTTCTGATGGTGCCAATCCTATGCAGGCAAAGTGGGCAACTGCAGTGTAGTCATGCCTTCTAAAGACCAGGTGCCTTTTCAGACACTTGCTTTAAAGGGTTGAGAGCAGGGCGATGTTTCTGCTCCTAAAAAAAATGTTTGTGTAAAATCCTGGAGCAGCCCTGGGAGCTAGAATCAGAAAGAATATTCTCCTCCTGAGCCAAGTGTCCTCTCTCTATTTTCTGTATGGCTTCAGCAAGGAGCATGGAGGGTGCTCCTGTCCCCATTTAGAGCCTGACAGCTCAGGCTAACCTCCCAGATCAATGGAAGTAAGAGATTATTATACCTTGTCAGGCAGCCACTAGAATTGTACCTGGCTTTTACATATCCCTACTGGATGTGTAAAGGAAGCAACATCACCTCATCCTTCCACCAGCATTTGCAAGAGAGGAGCGATGCCTTGCTAAACTAAAAAGAAGATGCCAAGGCACAGGCAGGGATCTCAGGTTTGTGTCTCCCAAGAGGACAGAGACGCCTCCCTACAACACGAGGGACAAGTGGCCCCCCACCTCCTGCTGGGGAGGCTGAGCTGCTGCTCCCTTGCACACCTCGCTGGCTGATTTGGGAACCACTTCAGGGGGCTGAGGTCTTCGAGCTGAGAACGAGGTCACGTAAGGCAGGGGATGTAGAGTCAGGTATTGCTGGATGTGACTGGATTTTGGATGGCTGAGATTTTATGGGAACACTATTGGCTCCTGAGTATCCCTGCTTAGTTTCCACTACACAGTCAAGAACAGCAATTATTAATGAGGTGTGAGAAACTAATTTGGTTTTTGCTGTGATGATCCAAGTGCACTATGACCAGAGTCAACTCTCTTTTATAAGGAGGTGGGAAAAGTCTCAATACTTTCACAACCATCTATTTTGAATATTTGAATCTATCTGTATTTTTAATGTGACAGAGCTATCATGTGAACATTTTAATGACTGATTTAGCAAAGCTCAGCACTGCTTTTAAATAAAATGCATATTTCCAAATTAAAATACTGTTCAGGGTTTTTCTGGAAACATTAAATTCACATTGACAGCAGAACAAAATGTACACATTAAAAATAAAAATTAAAAAAACCTCTTCTTAGAAACATGCCACTTTATACTAAAATAACAGTATTCGTCTCAGCTGATACTCAAAGTATCAAAGTATTAAAGAATCAATTTCTCTTTCCTACTAGAAAAGACAGCCACTCATGCAGGTAATCACAGTGTTGGAAGGTTTCATTTTGTAGTTTGTTTTATAAGCTACTTTGCCTATCAAATGACAGTAAGTCCCTTGAAATAAATACCACTGCAATTTTATTACATGAATGAGTGGTTACCAGTTTGGGTTTTTTCTTTACTCTAAACAAGTGAAAGAATTTGAAAATCCTAACCTGAAAATCCTAACCACACATGCTTAATTTTAATTGTGCATGTAATCCTAGTGAGTTCAGTACTACTCATACACTTAAATTCAAGCACGTGCATAGTTGTAAGCAGGACAGGGCTTTAACAGAGCATAAAATCTAATGTCTGTTTTTTCAGCACTAAAATTTATGCCTTGATAAGTTCATTTTCTCTAAGAGAAGTCGTTCTGTGAAACAAATAATAAAAAAAAAAATCTGTTTTTAACACGTCTTTAAACTGAGACGTATTAATATATTAAACATTGCTAGGTATAATTATTACAATATATAATATTTTTTAAAAGTACTGAGTCACGTGAGGGACTTGACACATGACATCACAGAAGAAACCCTCAGGAAGAGGGTTACTGAGAGCCAGATAAGAATGGGATTAAATTCTTTTCGTTGCTGTTGGCATGGGTATGTACTTCTAACTGTTTTCTGCTACCACTTCAGAGTAACATATTATCAGTTACCATCAAAATATTATCAGTTATCACCAAAATAGCTGTTTTCATTACAGAAACATTGGGCCTTGTTACAACAGATATATACTCTGAAAACTCACAAAGAAAATGCTATTCAGCTAATTTTCTTACATTTTAGGGGGAAAAAACCCAAATCTTGATAGACCTGTTTACTTATATATGCTTTCTACAACCACAGTGACGTTCAAAGATGTAAGAAGTAACTGTCTTTGAATATTTTGTTTTGGGAGCTCAGCTCGAACAACAAGCTAACAACAACAAAAACCAACCAACCAGTTAGGGCAAGCAGCAAGTACTTGAAAGATGTTATCAGTTACTTCCAGAAAATGCCCCTATTTCCCAAAACAAGAATGAAAACTCTGCTATTTTCAGTTCATTTGCAAAGCTTTGACAAGGAACAAAGGTTAAATACTTGGAATTTGCACTTGGAGGTTGCATGTTCACCACAGAATGCAAAATAGATGTGACAAATAAATGGTAGCTTCCCCCAAGAAGAAAAAAGGTGGGGCATGGGTACAGCTGCTCTGAACATCATTAAAAGAAGACAATTTTTCTAGAAGTGAGAGGGAAAGGAAGAGGTAGAACTGGTGAGTGTTGTAGAGTCATTGCTTTCAAGGCTGCTTTATTAGGGGACTCCAGGTAGATATGGAGCTGAGCAGAGCCGTGTTACAAACATCTCCTGGTGTGTTACTCTAAGGAGTAACATCTGAAGTACAGGAACCTGCTCTGCTAATACTGGAATAGATTTTAGCAGCCTAAGCTGAGGGCTGAGCTTTGCTAGTTAGGGATATTGGTAATTAAAAGTAGCGAAAACAGATGTAAATCCAGTGGCACCGCATGCTACGGAGGTGGGTGTTTGTAGGCATAAAACTGCAGTCCTGGATGAGCTTATAGCAAATCAGATTACCTTTAAGACTGCTAAATTTTGCAGTGGGAATTTATTTCTGTTGATAGGGCTTGGATTGTTCTGTTTATGTTTTGTTTGGGTTCTGCTGGTTGATTTTATCGACATAGTTAAATACATTCACGCTGGTCATTGCAGTAGCAACTGGAATAAAAAAATGTAAAAAAAAAAAAAAGCCATCTCCACCAAGCCATCCCCTAGTAAGTAAGAGGTGACCAAACTGAAGGAAACAGATTTAGAGTTTGCCCATTCTCATGCAGCATGAAAACCATAGCAGAGAAAATAAAAAAACCTCCAAGTTTTGGCTCTCCTGGCAAATGGGAAATGTTGTAAGTACAAGGTNGAGGTGGCCAAACTGAAGGAAACAGATTTAGAGTTTGCCCATTCTCATGCAGCATGAAAACCATAGCAGAGAAAATAAAAAAACCTCCAAGTTTTGGCTCTCCTGGCAAATGGGAAATGTTGTAAGTACAAGGTACTATGGCAAACCTCTCCTTCTCCAGCCTTCCTCAGCCATGAAAAACTTTTTTTTTCCCCATTTCTGGTCCTCATCCAGCTCTGAGAGTCAGTGACGATAATCAGAGCATGCCAAGCATCTGACCTCAGCAGATTTTCTTGTGAAATAAAGAATGCAGTGTGACGTGCAATTTTCTTCTGAATTCTTCAGATATGTCTCCTGGAATACATTTTTTCTGCTAACAGTTCAGTTGACTTTCTCTCCTCTACTTGTATTACTGTGCCATTTTATAAGGAAATTGTTAACAGGTTATTTTCCACTCTAGTACTCCAGCAAATGGTATGGGTTTGAGTTGGTATTTCAAAATAAGCGTTCTACCTTTGCAGCTGATCCTCATGGGACCAGTGAAACCACTGATGTTCTGGGTGCTCAGCATATTACTGAATTAGGCCTCATTGGAAGGATATTCAGCCAAAGTTGACAAACTTATGAATACAAGGTGACCCAGTTTCAGTCAAGAATCTACTTGTATGCAAACAAACAAACCAAGTAGGGAAAAAATGAATTATTTCTCAAATTCCTTTTAAAAATCCTGACAAGTCAGTAATTTCGGAAAATTTCAGGAAACATCTGAAACAAGTCTTAACCACTAAGATTTTGGTTTATTTTTAGTTTTTCCATATAGCTAACACATTTTTTAGTTACTGTTTCTGCTATTTATCCAGAACATATTCATTGTAATTCTTCTCTGTGCTTTTTATCACTAGCCTGCACAGATACTTTAGAGAAAAGATATCTCATTGTGGTAACGGCATTCAAATTTGCCTCATCCTTATTGGTTTTCTTCTTTTGTGCTCTTCCCATACACATGGTTCAAAGCACTCGTGAGATGATATTTTTTTGTTGTTGTTGTTGTTGCTGTTGTTTCATTCTGATCTTGTTTTCCTGGCTGAGAGGATGTGTGTCACTTGTGTTTTGAAATGAACTCTGGTAAATATTACAGCCGCTTCTTGAAAAGATCACTGCTCCCCTTTGAGCACGACCCTGCCATAAATACGCAAGTGGGAAGAAAACTATGAAGAACTTGTTGTGTGAACTACCCACGGGCTCGCTCTTCTCCTCTTTACAGCCCAGCTTCTGGATCCTTCCCCGCGGGGCACACGACACCTCCCAGCCGTGCGTGACACCGAGCGCCAAAGACGGGTAATTGTGTTATAAGACTTTTTAATTCCCCAACTTACTTCAGCTGTTATCAGCAGCTGGTTACTTCAGCTGGCTGATATGCCTCGGTGTCCTGTAAACATTCGGTCTAGCGCTGTGCATTACTCATAGTTGGAAAATCACTTTGACTCCTGTAGCATAATTATGTTAATGTCAAATGAGTCACAGGGAAACAGAAAACTTTTATCAGAGCTGCACCTCAGTGCCAGTTTCTGAATGCTCCCGTTGGCATGACAGAAGTAGGTTAGGGGATTTAGGGGAAAAAAAAACAACTTTCATTTAATGAGTGATAAGAAATTAAGATAATAATTACTCACAGGGAAGCTTAAGTGACAAACTTTTAGATTTACTGAAATATAAAACTGGTAAGAGAATAGCCTGCCTGATTATTTATAAGAGCAAGAATGAAAAATACTGAATTTTTAAACAATTACTTTTCCAAGATAACTTCAGATCTTTTTTGCACATAAACAGTTTTCCACATCCATTATTTAGTTTCAATGGCAGTAAGTGATTTATTCAAATTGACATCTTAATTAGACTGCATTTCAGAGCCAGCTTCCTCTGATATTTTATTATTTTTACACCTTTCTTGGTTTAGTTAACGCTACTGATGAGCTATGAAAAAAAAAAACCACCAAAAAACAAAAACACCCTTTCAGCCCATGTTTGGATCGTACCGCAAAAATCCAGAAGTCCTTCAACAAGCTAAAAGTTCTTGTAATATATCTTGTCCCAGCTTAAAGCAGACAAATGGCCAATGACAGCAGAATTTGCTCCAGAGTTTAAAGACAAGGGGACATCTGTGGTACATTGGCTATCTCAGGGCTAAGCTACAGCACTTTTTTTTTTTTCCCTTGGAACATACAAGTTCCTCTGGTATTTGCCTACTAGGATTTTACATGCTCAAACATATATCAGTATTCCCACATGCCATCCTGATGAATAGGATATACCACCTGAATGTAAAGGGAAGCTTTTTTTCCTCCCCAGATGGCTGAAATATCATTCTCAGAACAAGAGTTTTAGCATTTTGACAGATTCCACTGTGCTAGTCAATAAAACTGCTCAAAAGCAAGTAAAAGGAAAAAGCTGAATTGAAAATCATAATCACATCATTTTAGTCAGGAAAAAAAAAATCACCTAGGGCAACCTAACAAAAATCTCTTATTGATAAGTAACTGCATTTCCCTTAATGTTCTATTTGAGAGGGAGACAAGACTTACATTTCTCTGGGAGCTCCATCCCTCTGAGCATTTCTCCTTCATCTGCCGACTTTTCATCTGATGCCCCTTTTGTGACTTCCCTCCACTTATCCTAGAAACTGTTAATAAATTAAATCTCACATGTCCTATAAGAAACCAACTGTTGTTACTAAATTGAGTGGGAATATAAGGTCATGCCATAGGTGACTAAGTGCCCCCCAGATTTCCCTACGAGCCATGATCTAAATATGATGGTACAGCATCATCTCGACCTTATAATGAGTGAGGGGCTTTATTTCAGAGCACATCTCCGACGCAGAGACAACCTACTATGGACAACACCTGGAGCTTGAAGCCCTCAGCTCCCGAGGCCGAGCTTAAATTGCGTTTTATTACGGAAAAAAAACCACATGCCCAACACATCAGCAGAAAGCCTTTCCTTGTAGCATTCGGCTCTCTGGCGTTTCGCAGGGCAACGCGCAGGAAATACACCGAGGCGCTCTTTATTTGCGAATTAGCACGGTTTTATTGGCGACGCGCGTTTGCGGTTTAGCCCCGCGGAGGCGGCCAGGCGCTGGGGCGGCACCCTGTGCCCGGGAGAAGCGCAGCCACGGAGCCGGGAGCGGCGATGGAGCGAACCGCGGCGGGCCGCGGGCGGGCAGCATCACCCGGGGCCGCGGCG
>VWZN01012208.1:620398-672012 GCA_013396955.1 Regulus satrapa
GTGCTGACGTCACGCGCGGCGCACGTCACGCGCGGGCTGCGGGTTCCCCCGTCGGGGCGGCGGGGATGAGGGGCGGCCGGGATGAGGGGCGGCCGCGCCCCGGGACAGCCGCACCCCGGGACAGCCGCACCCCCGGCTCTGCCGGCGGGCAGCAGCTCCCGGGACCGATGGCCCTTGAAAACAGCGGGCCGTGGGCTCGCCTGTGTTTAATATCCGCAAGGGAGCCGCCGCCCAGCCTCCCCCTGCGGCGTGCCCAGTGCAAGGATAGCTCTGTATGGCGCTGCGGGCGAGGGCAAGCGGCACAGCGTGCTGCTCTGGCTCCGTGCTGGGCTCTCCCGGGAAAGACAAGCCATGCCTTGCCCCGGGGCATGGTTTCTACGCCCGCTGGAACATGGCATTCCCCACAATTAATTATTACATAAGTACCGTGTCAAGGATGCCATTGATATTACGGTCGTTCTCTCAGCTACAGCAATGACAGCAGCAGCTTGTGTCTGGAATGCTGAAAGGATGCTGGTTCATTTCTGTTCCGCTTGCCAAGTCCGCCTCTCAAGAGCAGCCCGAGGATGTTCCGTAGCCTTTGCAGTCATGGGCTCTCTTCTGTGAAAGGCCTGGATTTGTTTGGAGTCCCCTGTTGGAGCTGCCCTTGCCTTTTTTCTAAAAACCAGATAACGTGGAAGGATACCGGGCCACGGGTGGGAGCGTTTAATATTTGATAGACAAGGCTTACACACTCTTTACTGTAACTCTTTGTATTTCGCTACTGGGTGTTCTTTGATCCCTTCTGAATGGGGTTTCGTGGTTTGTGGTTGGTTGGTTGGTTTGGTTAGGGCTTTTTTTTTTTTAAATAGTTCACAAATGTCAGTGACTGTCTGTCTCCCAAAGCTGTTGCTTTCTCTAGACAGACCAGACAGCAGATAGGTCCCTAATTTTGGATGGCATCTTCCCAGACTGTTCAAAGAAAATGTGGTGGACCATGTGAAACAGATGTGAAATCTCATCAAGTAACTTCTGGTAGACTAGTCACTGTGAGCATGTGGAAGATCTAGGAAAAACTCACTAGGAGTTACACAATGACCACCAAATAAAGGTCCTTGTAGAGGAGCTGTAGAGTAGGTTGAAACTTCCAGAAGGCAAAACTGAGTGTGCCAAGTTCTGCCCTCATAGGGCTGATGTGTCTGCATCAGCATGATGTCACCCTTAAATTTGTGGGGTTTTTTTGTTGTTGTTTTTGGGTTTTTTGTGGTTTTTTTTTTTTTAATATTTGAAAGATAAGTGTTGAACTAAATATAGACTAAACTAATCTGAACTAAATCTAAACCAGGGATATTTTCATTCCACAGCTTAACCAAATAGTTAATTTGAGATTATTCCCAAGTGGTTTTGAGTAGGTTTAGCCAAAGTCTCGTCTGCAAAATTGAAGGAAGTAGAGGTGTAGCCCTTTTTGCGTGCCAGTGCGCTGTTCAGTATTAGCAGTCCTTCTTTTTCAGCCTTTCTTTGTGATAGAGTGGCAGCTGTGGAGGTTGCGTGTGCCATTTGAAGGGCTTTGTGGTGCAGTGCAAACCTGAATTGTGCTGTCCCAGAGCATTCCAAGGGAGGACGGTGTGGTTGTTAGAGAGTGGCTGTGTCTTTTGTTAGATTGAGTCATACAGGGGAGTAGAGGAGGGAAGTAGGCAAGAGTTCAGGGACACTTTCTCCTTAAAAAAGGAATTCTGGTAAACTGTATCAGTAGATTCGTGCTGTTCTTAAAATTGTGTTCTCCAACAAAAACCTGGATTACTCCTCAGCTTCTAGGAATGTAATGGCTGCTAGTTTTCCACTAAGGTGTTCCTGGTTACAGGCTGCTAGGGACACACCTGTCAAACAGAGCTGTGTTTGGACCCATAAATGTGTAGTTGCACAGATAACGTGCAGCAAAGCAGTCCTGGGATGTGTTGTCTGGAGATTACACTGCATCTCCTCTGAAGGGGGAATTTGCAATGCTTACCTCACCGTTTAGTCACCTGGGTGATTGTATGCTGACAACAAATCAGGCTTCTGAATGAGCCACCAGAATGTCACTGCAAAGATTACTGTAAGCTGAAGGGAAAATCTGTACTGGTTGTACATCTTTGCAGTGGTGTACTAGCCTATGCTAGAACCTCCCTGCAAAACAGATAAATAATCTTCTTAACCTAGAAAAAAAAAAAAAAACCAAAAAAAACCCTGTGATTTGAAGGGAAGCTTTCCTGGAATTTTCCGTGTGCCCTTCATGGCTTTGAGGTGATGCCCCCTATCAGAAACAACCTTCCAGGGAGTCTGTGAGCGCTGAGCAGTACCAGTCTGTGTGTGAGTCCTGCATAGCAAATACCCTCGACTGCAGAGCTATGGATTCTACTCCTCCCCATCCCAGAATGTGAAGTGTTTGCTCAGTGTTCTGGGTGTCCTCATGGAAGTTATTGGGATGAACCCAAACAGCCACCAGGCGTGGAATGGCTCCCGCAGGCTGAAGGACAGAAATGGTCAGTCAGCAGCTGGAGAATATTTTCACAAAGCAATCCAAGTGGGCTAATAGAGTTCCTTCAAAACATGAGCTCAGAGCTTAATTTTTTAAAGCCACATGGATGCTTAAAAATCTGTGGTTTCAGCAGAAACATAAATTTGGCACCTAATTTCACCCAGGTAATAATTAACAGCTGTTCAAGTTCCATGATGGCCTCTCTTCACTTCTGAGTGTTAGTTGCCCTTTTATCTGAAAACATCTAGCTTTTTAGCATAATCAAGGCATTCTAATTCTTGTGAGACTTATGAAGGTCCACATACATTCAATAGATTTATTTTTTTTTTCTTTTTTACAGGCACCATGTATTTTCTGTTGCCTTCTATATCTGGAATCCATTTTTCAGGGCAAAGCAGAAGTTTCTGGTGGAAGCTGGATTCCCTGACTCAACAGCGCTCTTTGTTTTCAAGGAATAGAAATAAAGAGGATCTCTTTTGAGTTTCCCTTAATTATAAGCCTGAGGGCAGAGGGAAAGGAGCAGCGATTTCTGTTTCTCAGTATGATGTTTGTGATTTAGTTCTGCCTGGAGGAGTTGCTGTTTTGTTGCTAAATGATAATCGCACCTTTCCTGTGGCTGTAGAGGAGATTTGGCAGCGTTGCACTCGTGATTTGTGGGAGCTCTCCAAAAAGTTAATTGGGAGTTTCTTCTGTGACTTGAACACGCTGCTCTCTCTCCTTCACGGTCCTTAAGGATTTCCCTGTGGTATGATCCAGGGCTGAACGTCAAGTCGGTTCTTGCAGTCTGGCTTTTTCATTCTGGAGAGAGCACGATGCATTCGAAATGTGTTTGGGATGGCGTTTCCTCCTTGGGTGGAGGTTACGTTATGCAAGGTGGAGAATGGCAGTTTCCCTTAGAGCTATTTATTCCACTCGTGCCTCCGGATCCGGTGAGGGCAGATGGGAGTCAAGAAGGGACATGACAGAAGTGTTTTGTAGAAGTGGGAATAGTCTGGTATATAATAAATTAATGGTTAAAAAAAAAAGATTTTTAAAAGTGTGTGCAGTTCTGCTGTTGCTTGTGAACAGCCCTCGATCAGGCATAGGCACTAAATCAGTATCTGTCATTTTCTTCATGGGAGTCTCCTGTGTTCCTAGCAGCACCAAAGTAAAGAATTCATGACTTCTGGAGAAATTAAAGAATTACTTTATCTCATTCCTTGGATGATAATTTGCTTTCTCTGAGGAAAGCAGAATTGTCAGTGATCATGATGACTCCTCTTTTCAGATAGAAAAGAGCTGTAAAGATGTGAGCAAGAAATTTGGGATACGTGCAGTCTGCCACAGAGTATTTTGGATAGGTTGTTCAACGCTTTCTGACAAAGACAGGAGGTGTCCCATGCCCACCAGTGCAACATGGTGAGCTTAATGTTAAGGCTGTTTATCATGTAAGTACCTGAGAGAATTAGAAATTGCACATTAAAGGTGTTACCTGTTTCTTTTGACTGTTGCCTATTTTCTGCAGCATCTTTATGAACTGAAACAAGGTAGCTTTTCACAGATTCTGCTGTAGTCTAATAGTCTCACAAATGTATTTATTCCATTTGTGCCATTTGTTATGTGTTTGAAAATTTGGATAATTTATCAAAAAAAGGGGCCTTTTTATTTCTTAAATCTTGGTAAGAGTTCAAAGCATCCAGCTCTAACAAGTTTTCTGATGGTTTACTGTGAATTAATCAAAGCTGAATTCATAGAATAAGACCATTGTAGCTTTTAATGTAATATTAATCTATTTCATAAGTCTGTTAATTTCTGATTGACATTTTGTCACTTGGCCTCACCCATGCTCAGGATTGTTACCTGGTTATGTTTGTCATGACAGGATGAATCACAGAATTTATGAACTTTTTTGGTGTTGCCACTGCTGTGCACCAACAGTGCAACTTGAAAACTTACATTAAATATGGCTTTCAAAATTCAGAAGTAGATTAAGCCCTATTCCTTTGTTCTCCCTTCTAATCCTTCCTGAACTCACCCACCTCGCTCTCCACTCTTAGATCAAAGCTTCCAAGAGTGTAAAGTCAAAATGTTTCTCGTAAATCTCCTCAATGCAGCTCAGGCTTTTTGAAACTTTTGTTCTCTTCTATTTGTTTCTTCCAAAACTTCTTGTTGCTTCCTCTGTATCCACTGGGTTGTTTTTTTTGTTTTTTTTTTCTTTGCTCAGAAGTGTTACTTGCCTTTTCTAGGACTGACAGTGAACTGGAACTCTGATGTTCAACTGTTATTTTAAAAATTAGGATAACTTTGTGAAGTTTACAAAGAAACATCTGTGGTATACTGTAAATCACAATGAGAAATAAATTTTTCAAAGCAGGCACAGTTGTGTAAAGAAGTTTAAAACAAGCTGAAACCTCATTGTTTTCCCCAAAGGCTCCTGTTTTTGTAACTGTTTAGGTTTGCAAATTCTTTGGAATTTGTCTTTTGCCTTGGAATGCCTAACCAAATGTGAGATGTTGAAAATGGACTCAGTAGATCATGACTACCATTTTGAAACTTCCATCAGCAACGGAGCACTGTGGAGCATTTCTCTAGGGAGCACAATGCTTTGTAGAAATCCTAAAGGTGTTACTCATTCACTTGAAAGCAGAGCAGAGGCAAAACACGTCTCATGGCAATAGATTTAAATGTTATCAGAAGTTGCCCTATGAGAATCCAGTCTTCAATTTTGTTGACTTTTCTGCATGTTCAGTTCTTAAAATGTTCCTTTAATGGAATGATTCGGAGATGGTGTCTTCTTTCTGCCCTACATTTAAAAGCAACGAAGTAAAGTAGTTTTGCAAGTGGGGCATGACCCTGTCCCCGTGGAGCTGAGTGACATTTCTTGCTAACTGAAGTGATGCACGACGGGGTGTGTAGGGTTTTGGGTGGCAGAGTTTGCTCCTCCTTGGTTTCCTGTCTTCACACAGATTGATTGTTATGTCTATGTTGTTGTAAAAAGCAGGGTGTTCTAAGGCTTTCTAATTAGCTTCTGTCTAATTTGGCATACTTTCTGGAACTACGAGATTTCCTATGAAAGCTTGGTTCCTCCCTCATCCCAGTTACATCACTAAATTACTTTTGAAAAAGCATTTCAGTGCTACCACATGCCTAATTAGAAGTTTGGGGGTTTTTTTAGGTTTTAAGGTTTGATTTGTGTTACCAAAATGAAATATTTTCAAGGGTTGAGTTTCATACTGCTTAAGTGTTGCTCAAAACTTTACAAAAGACTTCCTTTGATTTAATTTTCTTATAATCTTTCATTTTATTAGCATTTTAGGAAGATTAATGACAATAACTTGTCCTGGTACCTTATATCCTAAAAGCCCTTTGTAATCTGGAAAAAAACCACGATTTTTTAAACCTTTCTTCTACACTGAACAGAATGCGTAAAACTAAGCCTAATTATGCTGTAACTTCTCGGATTCAGATTGCTTTTAATAGCTGTGGTTACAGTGTAGAACTTTTCCTACCTCCTGGGTAGTTATGCTGTCTTTACTGCAATCTTTGTAAGGGCTTGAAAATGCAGATGAAGTAAGCCAGGTTTTATTCTTTTCCTTCTTGAGAACTGCTGCAGAGTTTTGTTGTTCCATGATTGCTGTTCTGTTTAAATGCTAAGTCATTTTGCACTGAGAAGTAACAGCTTTCAGCTGTTGAAAGTAAGAGTGCATCTCTAATGAGGGTTTTTATGATTTTTTTTTTTGCTCGTTGTCAGTTCTCTGAAAAATAGAATTCCAAATCTAAGAAGGCACAGGCTTGTTTACTTAATGATCCCTTAGGATATACTCCTGTGTCGCTGAGATCAGTGATAACAGGGTGAGGTAAGAATTGATTATTCACGGTAAGATTTTGAAGTTCACTGAGAGTTTTAGCACTAGTGGATGATATTCTGCACCAAATAAAGTAGAAATTATCACTTCTTTTAGAATGAATTCGGGTGAGGCTGAATTTGCTGAAAAGGTCTGTTTCCACTCCACTTGGAGTATGAGGATTATCTGTTGACATATGTATTTAAACCAAACTGCTGTGAATACAAGCCAGATGTTTATTTGGAACACTTATATAGTACATTTGAATGATAAAACAAGGTGACACATTTTTTTAAACAGTATTCCCGATTGTGCATTGAGGAAATGTATGTTCTAAGCGTGACTTTTGCTATTTCTACGTGGACAAGAATCTGCAATCTTGTACAGCATTAAATGCTGCAGTGAAAATCTAGATACAGAGTGGAATGACCCTCTGTATAAAAGAAAATAAATCATGCTTGATTTAGATCTTTAACACAAATAAGGACTCTTTAAAAATTATTTTCAGCAATCATTCTGAAGGCTTGGTTAAATCTAGATTTCCATATCCATTCTCACTGAGCACACAAAAGGCTGTCGGCATGTACCTGGTGACGTGCAGCAGTGAATCTAGGACTGAAAAACATTTTAGTATTGTGGAAGTGTTCCACACTTAGTTGCATTGATTCAGGAGTAGGTTCACGGTATAAAACTTTCACTGTCTCAGTAATTTCTTCCTGCAAACCCTCTAAGTGGAGATAACCTGCGTCCCCAGTCTTACAGTCTCTTCTCCCCTTGTGAATGTGCCACACAAGGGCAGGGCAGAGAAAGGACATAGTTGTATTGGAATGTGCTAATGCTGTAAGTGTAGATTTACATAATTTCTAGTAACAGCAGCAAGGAATGTTATTTGGAATTATTTTTATTTTTTTGTTTCACACACAGGCACAGGCACAGACACACACAGAGTCAATGTTTCTCAAAGGGGAGCTTGGCAGTTTCTGGCAAATTGCTTTCTCTTGCATTTGGTAACAAATATTTTATTATTATGATATTCTTATCAAAAATAAGACCTACACTTTGGACAGCTAATTCCTGTAAACTGTCCCGTTAACGTGTTATAATGTTAACTCTTGAATCATTCAGTTACAGGACTTCTGGTGTTTACAAGATTGGGAAGATGACTCGCGTGATCTTTGCCTGGTTTCTCTCAGAATTGAAGTAAATTAAAGGAGAGAAGTCTTGCAGAAGAATAAATACTTTTTACCTTTTTTTCAGGTCTCCTTTAGTTTTTTGTTTTATGAAACAATACACAGAGAATATGTTGAAAGCCACCTATACCAGTTTTTGGTATCTTCAGATAGCTTTTCTCAAAAGCTTTGTGGTTCGTGAAGAACCCTTATTACATCTGACACTGGAAATCCAGTCAGTCCTTTTTTGAAGTATGCTGTGAGTGCCTGTTCCATCTCATTGTGTGCATGGAGAGATCCCAAAGTTATAAATAAGTTCATGGTAGCCATATGTCATGACAGTGTGTCTAGTTTGGGTCTTGGAGGCACAGTTGGATTATAGAGACAATGTAAAATCTCATATTGCTTAGTATAAATGCAAACATTTTTGAAACTGGCAAGTTCAGGTTCTTTGCCTCCATCGTTTTCTAAACCTGTACAATAGTCTTAGCCTATTCCATTTAGCTAAATTTGTTAGGAATATAAACTGGCCATAAAAATATAATTACAGCTTGATCCTGAGCACTGAACCAGAGATATAGTAGTTCAAAATGCAGTTGGCATTTCAGTGCTTGTATAGCTTCATCATTGCAGTTCAGCTGTACAGAGGGTGAGTTCATCTAGCAAAGGCTTCAGGCTGCTTCTTGTTTAGGTTTGTTTATACATTTTCCCCCCCTTTATTTGGTGGTGTTAACCCTTTGCAGAAAGGCAAGAGTGTGTTAAACAGCATCTGCTTTTTGAGTGAATAGACCATAGGTGTTAGCAGATGCACTAACGGGTCTGTAACAGTGACAAGGGTTTCTAGCACTGTTTGCAAAGCCTGGCTCTATAAACCAACATAAAGCTGAAACAGCTGCCAGGTTTACTGGCAATTAACTCTGTTTGTGAGTGCTCACAAATCTGGGTCTCTGGCTATTCGCAGACAATGTGTCAGTTTGGGAACTTTGGTCATACTCATATAGCAAGCACCCAAGGGTTTGGTATCACTTGTTTTGGGGATGGGTTGGTTTTGCCTTGTGGCATCCAAGTGCTATTGAAAGAGGCACAAGTCTCTCCATTGACTTGGATTCGTTGGTCACTGTGTGACATAAGAAGCCTGTGTTTAGATAATGTGTCTGCGCTCCTACTGTGAGCCCATACGTGGTAATGGAAAACCATTAATGGCTGTTGTCCCTGTTGGTCAGTTCCCACTAATGTCTCATTTTTATTTTCAGGCTAAACCCTCCCAATCCTACACAGTGCTATAAATAAACCATGTAAACAAGACCTCTTTGTTATATTATTAGGATAGTAGATGCAACATTTGCTAAATGTAGAACTTTCTCAAAGTCATGGTCACAGGTTCATGTGATCTGTTACAAAAGTTGCTGATTTCATTGTTTGGTTTTTGAACATGACTTTCGACTTGCAGCCCGCTGACAGTTGCTGCAGCCTGTCAGCAGGAGGGCATAAAGGGCCCTCCCTCATTGCAAAAAGATTTGTAACTGTGACTCAGTTTTTGCAGAAGGTAATTCTCATTTCACTGCTCCTTCTTCGACCTGCTTATCAGGAAGTGCCCTACAGCACCGCAGTAAGAGAGCACTGCCTGTTCAAAGAACACTTTCAAAACCTACTAGAAATCGTGAACTGTAGAAAAGCAGAGCAGTAACCTGTAGCGTTCCTTTCTTAGTTGTGAAATCTGGGGGAGGTACCTATGCTACGGTGTTACTCCTTATTTTAGGAGCAAAATGTTTATCACTTCCTGTATGTAAATATTATATAATGTTGGACAAAGCTGAAAACATCTAACAAATATTTGCTGGACAGTGTTGTCTTACTGAGGAGATAACTTGTGTCAGCTTGTCACGTGTTTTTAGGCTCCCTTACTAATACATTACCTAAATTACCTTAAAATTTATGAGTAACGTGCACAATATTGTGGGGAAGTCACCCTCTCTTGTGGTTCTTGGAGCAAATTACTTGGTCGCCCATTTGTATCATTGCAGAGCACTGACACTTTGAGTATTGGTGCAGGTTTGTTAATGCTTGTACCTCCTAAATAGCCCGTGATTCTCAGGACAGACAAAGTATGTTCTGGAAGTCATACCAAGGAGAATTACGAACATGATCGGAGTACCATTTTCTCCTTTTTAGAGTTTCTCACCCTGCGAGGTGTCTTTGGCCTTTTCTTACATTTCACCATATGCATCCCTCAGTCATTTCATATGATGGAGTAGAAAACAGGTCAGAAGAGTATACAGATAAAAGTCAGTATAAGGAACCATTATATCTCTTAGGGAGGATGGGCTGCTTTTTCTGTAGCAGAAATACTTACTGTCTCTTTTATTAATGTTGCTGTTATCTTTAAGCCTAGGAAAAGAAATGTATTAAAGTAGATTATAGAGTGCATTTTTGTTCTGCACAGTAATGTCGCTTTCATTCTTTATAAGAGGCAATTAGATAACAAAACATGTCTTAGAATATTGTATTGGTGTCTCTGCTCACAGATTAAGTTTTTAGAAGGAAAATTTTCTGATGGATCTTCTTTTACCTTAAGTATCAGTGGTTTTCTTACTTAGTCTCATTTCCTACCTGGGGAAAAAACGAAATAGATAATAACCATAACAGAGGGAAAGAATATTTTGTTTTGTTCATTTGTTTGGGATTTTTTGTTTGCCTTTATTAACATGTAAGCATGATTTTGTACTGATTCTCCATTTAGGAGCGTTGTTTTGGTCTGCTTTGTCCCCTGATATCTGCACATGAGGCAAGAGAACAAAAAGGGTTTGTCTTCCTCCCTGTGCACCCTGTCTCCTTTTCTCATCGTTGCTGCAGCATCTCTGCATTCCTGGCCCCTGCCCATGGCCTGAGCACAGGAGTCATTTGAGCAGCCAGAATGCTTTTATGTGCAGACAGGCAGCTCTCCTGGAATGATTGATAAGGACTGCATCAGGAGCAAAATCGGGGAATTTGGAGGACCGCCCTGAGTTGTGCTGATGGTTGTGCATGACCCTGACCCTCACTGAGGGAGTCACAGGCCACTTCCCTCACATTGTTCTACCACTGCTGGCAAAGAAAAGCAGCAGATCTGAGTTGATGTGGGGACTCTGTAGGTATTGAGAGAAATCACAGTAAGGAACAGTAAGGAAAACCACTGTGACTCGAGAGCATGTTGCTGGGTTTTTTTTCCTGCTGTGTAACTCATGTCCTGCTGCTAGGCCAAAGAGTCACCACAGTGCGAAGGAGATAATGTGTCTGCACAAGAAATCCACTCCTTTTTGTGGAAAGAAATCCACTCAGGTGCACATTTCCTGGTTTTTATTTTTTTTTTTTATTACAGTGGATTTTGCTGCTGTCTTAGTTCTTATTAGTGGATTATTAGAATTATTACTAGATTGTTTATTCTGAAGAAGTGGAAGTAGTTGAAGTGAATGTCTGTGTAACACTAATAGCATGTGAGTGTTATAAGCAGGTAGCCACTCTAGGAATTGGTGGTGTGAGCAACTGATGAATTGTGTAAATTGATCTTTACCTGTCCTTTAATTTTTCAGTGCACTATCAAGCTATGTTGTTGGGTTGTTTTGTTTTTTTTCCCCAATGTATCTAGATAAGACTTAAATTCATATCAATATTTAACTTGCAACTTGAGCTAATATGACAACAAAATCAAATTGAATACCGAATTTCAAAGGCGCCTGCAGGAGAGTGTGTCTCCTAGATCAAACAGTAATGGGTGACTGGAAATTCCAGTCTCATCCATGTATGGGCCTTTTGAAGAAAGAAATTACTGATTCCAGTAAACACAAAGGCAAAACCCAGGGAACTGAGGACACTGATCATCCAAGCATGTTGAAGACTAAGAGGAAGTGTAATTTGTGATTTGTTAATCTTGGATAAGGATTCAAATTGTATTTTTGTTTTGAAGTATTGTTGTAAAACTTTCAATTCCATTGAGCTCCTGCCTGCCCAAAATAGACCATTTTCCCAGTCGTCTTTGAGCTCTTTGCTGCCCCACCTAGATCTCTGCAAGTATCCCAGGAAATTATTCCAAAGCTAGAACAGGCATGTCTAGATTATATTGCAGCCAGTGTTATGACTGCATTTATAATTACTGTGAGTTAACATAATTCTTTCCTTTATGAGGACAGCTCTTGGAGAAACTTCTGTTTCTCTTTGATTTTATTGTTTCTGTTGGTGTAAGATAAAAGCCACTCAGGCTAAAGGAGTATAAAAGCTTTTTCTTATGAAAAAAATTGCATGCCAGTATGAACACATCTTACATGAAACCAAGAAGTAAGTCAGTTGCAATCTACGCTTTTAAAATTCTAAACGATGATGTACACAAGAGGTTGTAAAGTAATTTTAAAAAGGACCTTATGATGCATACGTCTTGTGTAATTCTGGATGTTCTAATTGCAGAATTATTTTTGCACATACCCAGATTTAGTCATGTGTGGATCAACCACAGATAGCTCTGTAGATGCTTTTTTGATAGGAAAGTGACATAGCAAGCAATATAGGATGTAAACCAGAAATGGGCCATATTGAATTAATCTTTAGTGTTTGACTTAAATTCATAAGGGATTAGTTACACTCTCAAATTCATTCATTCTCAACAGGTAAGAATTTGATCACTATTTATAGTAGAAAAAAGAGGCTCCTTAATCTTTTGTTAAGTAACAAAGAGTTACTTGTTAGCCTTGTTAAGTAAGCTGAAGTTTTCTAGTCTAGGTATCATTTAATCTATATATACCTATCAATGGCTCAAAAAAAGTCAAATGCACACAGCAGTTTGGCTTCATGGGAATCCTCTTCTGGGAGCTAATGGAGTGCAGAGTTTCTCTTAGTTTCCCATGTGAAAGTAGTCTCTCTCTTCCCTTCATTGCTGAGCATCTATATCCATGGCCACCCTCAAGAATCTTATTTTACCTCTTGGCTCCATACAGTAGGAGGTCCTGCTGGCATAAGTGAGTATAACTATGCCCTGAGAAAATAGGATTTCTGTATTCTTGCTGTTCCCTGGATGTAGAGTGACACTTCTTTTATTGCTCTGAATGATGAACAGACATTTTCTTCAAATATTAATCCCACCCAGAGAAATCTTCCTCCTAGAGTTCTGCTCTTCTCCTTTTAGTTATTGTTCGAATGACCATCTCTTTTACCTGACAATATTAATTTTTTACATGAAACCAAGCAGTTCTGTTCCACTGATGATATCAGTTCAGGATTTAAATATTTTTCTTAACACAATGTGTTATACGTAATTCATAATTATAAAGTATTGTTACTGAGTCGAGTACATTTCAAAATATGTACAGAACTGCTCAGGGTAACCATCCACTAATGCACCTTGTATGCCTATGCTAATCTAAAACCATATTTTTCTGCCAGGTTTTTCAGAAGCTAATGTCAAAATCACTGTATTTTGCTGGACAAGTTTTTTGAGTTTTTAAAAAAACACTATATTGAGATCCATTCTTTACCAAGCTGGTGGTCTAGATGAATACAAATCATACAGTTTGGTAATAAGTCTTTCATATTACGCCTATGTATGAATACATATAAAAATACCATTTATGTCTCTAACTTACTGCTATTCCAATGGATTTGATATTTCCTATTGGTTGTAAATTAGATTTATTTTCCAGTTCAATATTTTCAATGTGACTTTCCTATCAAAAGTTCTATCATGAAGAAAAAGAATACAGGAAAGTCATTAAAAACTACCTGGCACAGATAATGGATTTATTTCCTTGTAGTGGGTGTTGCCCCATATTGTCACATGCAAATGAAACATTGTCTTATAAATGATTGATTTATTGAATGGCAGAGCATATTACAAAAACAATAGTCATTTACAGTAAATATTTGGTTTTCGGTCTTGTGTTCTAGTAAGGCTGTTCGGAAAGAAAACAAGTATTGGGATTTTGTGTGACTCACTGTTGTTGGTAATTCTTAATCTCTGAAGAATATACCTTCTACAGTCCTTGGAAAGTACACTGTTGATTGTATAGGAATTGCTTAATGCATTCCCAAACACTTGATTAGTAAATAATGCTCTACCTGAATGGATACTGCTTACAGAAAAATTCCATGCTAGGTATGGTATATCACAGACTGAAATGTAGGTGAGAGCATGTTTTGTTTTTTCCAAATCTGTGATCTGGAATGACAGCGTAGAATGGAGTTATGCTGTGCCAGAAGCTCTTGGTAAAATCCCAAACTCCCGCAAAATGGGTTTAGTTTCATGTTTTGTTATGCACTCTGTATGTGAGCAATGCTCATCCATGCTTGCAAATCTTTTAAGATGATGCCACTGTAATTGCTGATGTGGATGTCTGGAAGATGTGTGCTAGCTGACATATACAAACATGCAGACTGTGTGTTTCTGATGTTGAAATATGACAGTTAATGAAATTGCATGGTTTCGTGGCAAGGCTAGCATAAATGCATTCAGATGCAGGGATGGGAATTATTTTGGTGGGTTTTGGCATTAAACTTGAAGTTAAGTTTGTTTCATGAAGCAGAAAGTCTGCTTTTGGAAAAAGATATAGGTAAACTTGTTCACAGTATTTCCTCTCACTACCAATCATCCTTATACCATGTGTTCTAAACTAAACAGATTCCAAATGACTGCTGATGTCTACAGTACAAATATCTACTTTATTATCCTTTAGTGCTGGTGAATTATTTCCCCAGTTCAACTCTGGGTTGCCTGGGGAAAAATGTTCTGTCTATGAATTGATCAGGTCCTGTTATCCCCAGTTACTCTGACTGCAGCATAGTACTTCTCCATATAAGATGCAATGTGGGTATTTTAAATCAGGCCTTGCTCTGTTAATAGCATATAAAGTTGCTACTGCTCTTGACAGAACTGTTTTCAGGTTTTCATAGGTGAATGTACAAAATACGTTTTTATACCCTGCTTTACCTAATTGATTAACACATTAAATGTATTTTTGTCTTCTCTGGGTTATTCCTCCTCTTCTAATCCTGAAAGTTGGCTGTAGAAACCTCTGCTAAACTTCCCCTAGAGTGACTTTCTTCATGGAAGTCACACCTCATATTTAGTTGCTTACTTCATCAGGCTTACTTGCTTAAATGCTCTGCTCTGTCAGTGCTTAACAATTTAATCCTTTACAACACTTAAGTATTGCATCACCTATATAAGATTAAAAAAGCCAGTGGCCAGGCTGGGTATGTCTAGGGACCCAATTTCTGTATTGATCTGATGAAAACTGTGAGTTAATGGAAGTTCTGTCAGACATGTCAATTTCTTCTCCTTGTTTCATTTCTGGTTTGAGCCTCTGAGAGTTTGGAATTTTCTGAAAAGAACTGGAAATGGGTTGTCCTCTGATAAACATGAAGAAGGCAGGACCAAAATCTGTAAATAAGAGTTCTGAACAGAGTCACATACAAGAATTTTACCGGACTAGTTTTTGAGGTTTTGTAACCTGAGGTTACAGTTGTGAGATTAAATACTGTCTATCAGATGAGAAATACATGACAGTCTCCCTTGTGTGATAATCTGTCATCCATATATAAACACAGATCAGGTCTTCCTCTGAGCTCAAATCCAGTGGTTTTTAGTCACACTTTTTGTTTCCTGTCCTGATTATATATTGAGAAGGATATCATTATACAGACTTTCCTAAAGATTTCCTTTTTGAAGTGAACTTGCTGCCAGGCTTCTGACAAAATTCAGTAAACATATTCAGCTATATTTATTAATTCAACAGAATGATATCACTGGTACTCTCTTAGCAAAGTAAGGTCTAACATTCAAGACAGTAGCATTTCTGACTACGGTGACTGAATATTTTAATGAAGGCACACTGTTTATTCCAAAACTTCAAGGAATATCCTCAGTATAATTTTGAATTTTTCAACTTATTGTCCTTATATACAACAGATCTAGTTTCATTTAGATTTATTTAATTTTGTGTTATGTATCTTAGCTCCTTGGAGCATTTCAAGGTGGTCATGTAAAGAAAGTTAGAAGTCACCATGTAAAACAGAAAGACGGGGACTTGTGTTTTGAGAGTAAAGAATAATGAAAGACAAGAGTAGTAACAGTTGGTGAAATGGATGAAATTAAGGTTGGTGAAAAGAGGATTCTGGTAGGATTTTTTTTTTTTTTAATGTCAGAAAACATGATATTTCAAATGCAAAATGTTTTCTTAGGATGAAAACAATCCTTGTCATCTTGTTGCAAAGCAGATGAGCTGCTTCATTTAATTTTGTTTTCCAGCCAAGCAAGCAAGAGCCTGAGGGAAGTATGGAGATACACAGTTAGTTCATTTGCAAAAGTGCAGCTATTATGTCTTCATTTTCAAGGCCTCCTTGTGCAGGAAGCCTCTGGGTTTAAAGATCAACATTCACAAAGCAACATTCAATAAAAACTTGGATTAGAAGCATCCACTGACCCTGTCCATGTTTCAGGAACTGGTGTTAGAAATTCGGTATTTTGGGTTTACGCTTTGGGCAAGGTGCAGTGGAAAGCTCTGATACAGAGGTGTCTTGGAAAGAAACCATTTGTGGTCAGCAAAGATTCTTTTTGAGGTTGTTAACTTCTGTATCCCTGAATTCTGTTTACATAGCTGCCTAAAGGATTTCTGCAGTTTCAGCTGGAATGTGTTCCCCAACCAAAACATTTGAGTGACGCAGCTGTTACCATTTGCCCCATGCATGCTCACCTTTCAGTAAGGACTGAAGGAACCTCTGGCTAACTTCTAAGATAGCTGCACTGGTTAAAATTCTTCGTACTCCCGTGTTTCAGTGTTAATTAGGCTTTTAGGCTTATTAAAATCACAATTACTGCATTTTGTCAAGATATAGGGCTGTCACCCAGGAAGCCTTATCTGTTAGCTTGCAGTTTTGTCTAGAGCATGTTAGCCTGGCAATTGCATTGCTAGAATTTGGAGAATCTGTTGTAGTCAACTGTTGTTGCTGAAATGTTTAATTCTGTAGTGTAAATGCTCAGGAAGGCTATGAAATATGCATAGTTTTCTATGAGAAAAAAATTAAATTTCAGTGTTTTAAAAAAATACATGTTATGTGCAAATAAATCACAATCATATCTTGGTGGGGTTTTTTGGGGGGTTTTTTGTTTGTTTTTGTTTTGTTTTGGTTTTTTTGCTTGGACATGCTCATGTGTTTTCCTCCTCTCTTAGGAGTCTCCATTTTTCCATCAGAATGGTATGTTCACATTAGAGAAATTTTTCGGCAGTGTGGTTTTTTTGTTGTTGTTGNTTTTGTTTTGGTTTGGTTTTTTTGCTTGGACATGCTCATGTGTTTTCCTCCTCTCTTAGGAGTCTCCATTTTTCCATCAGAATGGTATGTTCACATTAGAGAAATTTTTCGGCAGTGTGGTTTTTTTGTTGTTGTTGTTGTTGTTGTTTTTTGTTGGTTTTTTTCATAGTACTTGTATCTTACTCAGAATTTGTCTGGTAGTTCCAGAGAACAGGACTGCATGAACTAAAACAACGCATTACAGTTCAAACCTTTCCAAGGCTCATGTTCCTCACTGAAGAACCTCAACATGATGAAGTATTTTAGGATTAGCGAAGGCTGACTTTTTGGTGATAAATACCAAGGATTTGTACAGTGAATCTGCCTCTTAAAAAAACCTGTGTCAGCTCACTTTGCCAGTTTTTGCTGATATCACAACCCAGGTGTATGAGACTAGGGACTGATTTTTGTCATGCAGAATCTTATGGAGTATGTCATATGAATTAGAGTAGTATTATTTTGCTTCTGCAAATTGTGTGCTTGGCTGGAGGGACTTGAGAGAGCAATGATAGATGTTCCCTCCTGAACAGAAGAGGAGATAAATACATAACTAAGTGCCCAAGTCCAATGGCATCATAAAAAAAGGAGGCACTTCAGTTTCCTAGAGCTCAAATTACCCTTTAAGAGCAAATTCCAAACTCTGAACTACTGGAGTTTGTGTAGTAGGTGTGACACTGACATTTCAAACTGCCCATAATGAGATGAACCCACAATTTACAGCATTGGCCACACCTACCTGTCCTGTATTTTACCTTAATCTACCTATCTTGGACATGTCTTTTTCACGTGGGAAAAGATGTTAATCTTAATTTTGATACTCTGTGTAGGCTGCCAGTTCTTTCACAGCTATATTTATGATGGACAACTCTTGGGCTTGCCAGGGGAGTGGCCATGGGTGATGTTTGGAGGAGGTGTAGCATCTGTGGGACAAGAAGGGGTTCACCTTGCCTGGGGCAATAGTGAGGTGCTTGCATTATGTCCAGATGTGCTGTGCATGTGACTTTTCCATATCCCTGATCAAATCTTTGTGATTTAGCCAGAATAATTTTTAAACTGCATGAGTAAGAACCTTTGTGCAGTATGCATTTTTAACTTCTCTTCAAATAGAGTTATTTTTGCCCTTTGCTAGGCCTTTTTATTTTAATGGTTGCTGAGGTTAATGGGTCTTGTGTTCAGATTTTAATGCTGCTTTTATATGCTTGCAGAAAATAGCTTAGACACACAACCCTTATACTTGTAAACCTGAGGAAGTACAGGACCCATGGACTTATAGGACCACTGAAGTAAGTAAAGGATCTTCACTCACATGTTGTTAGAGGTGCACAATTTCCAACTTTCACCCCTCCCAACCTTGTTTGTGTGCTGTTGAGCTGAAAATAAGGACTGATATCCCCCTCTTGGGCTTTGTTCCAGCAGTGCTTAGGTCCTTGGGAACAGACACATCTTTCTGCTGCTCTTTGCCTGCAGTTGTTTCCCAGCTCTTTAAATCACAGCACTGAGATGCCAGCAATCCAGATATCAGAGGTCCTGCTTCATTTCTCACAGGCAGAAATGTGACTTGGCACTTACCTACCTATTCTTTGACTGGAACTTTTAAAGACGCCTTAATTTGATGTATTTGGGATTTCTGTAAAGGACTTCATATGCAGTAAATGAAGATGTATCATCTCAGAAAACCAGGGTCACATGTTTAATTGCAAATGACTTGGGTTTACAGCATTCTGGTGTAATTTTGTGATGTCCTCACCCAAGAAACAGCACATGATTATTTGTAAGCTTGCCATCCTTGGGAGGAAATTTGATAAGGCTTTCAGGATCTGCGTTGTAAGGCCAGTAATTGCTGTGATCCAATAAGGGAGAGCTCTGTGGTGGCATCACTCGAGAGAGTAAGCGTGGTGTGACTGCTGCTGCTTCTCGGATCATGCTGCCTAATGAAAGATTAATGATGAGATGATGCTCTGGAGCAAATATCTAATACTGCCACGAGGTCACGGGTTTGATTTGAACCAATCAATACAGTTCATTCTCCTAAAGGCAGCTAATGATAGCGTGCTTATGAGAAATGAAATGGCCTGCCATCTAAGACAGGCTGCTCCTTCTCACTGTGTCAGCTTTAGAGAAACAGCATTCCTTTTATAACATCATCTAAAGCTTGTGAAGAAAGAAGAGTTTAAATCCTGAGGGAAAATGTTAAGAAAACTTTTCCTTTAAAATGGAACTCAAGTAGGGAATTCTTTATATTAAAAATGAATTAGAATTAAAACTCAATGAAACATACATTGGAAAGAGAAATGTCTCATATTCTCGGTTAATGGTATCCCAAAGAGAAAGGAGTTTGATTTGACCTTGGTGTTTAAAGATCAGATGTACATTTATTATGTGTGTGTTCTTAGAGTGACTCCCTTGCCTATGAAAGGCAGGAGCTTAAGTCCCCTCTATGTCACATTCACCCATCTGAGGAGAAAAGGAAAAAAATTGGAATATCATTCTTCTTCAGGGCCAGATAAATTGCAGATGTAACCTATTGAGTTGGGAGATTTTTTTGGGTTTTTTTGTTTGTTTTTGTTTGGTTTTTTTTGGTATTATTTTGTTTTGTTAATTATACCAGCTATATTAATTCCAGAAGGCAAGTTTAGGACACAGAGAAGGGTCTGTATTCAAGTAATTCCTCAAAGATAATCAAATGAGAGGCTGAACAATCTTAAATTAGAAGGCAGAATAAGACAACTCAAAAAGTTTTTCAAGATTTCAAGATTCCAAAAGATTTTCAAGATTTTTTTTTCCTGAATTTCTAGGCCCTTTGAAGTAGACTTGGCATTCTTGCTTTTGTCTAAGTAATAATGTGCTGTGAAAGTGTTGGCAGTAAATTACTCTAGCTACACATGGAGTAAGATACTGTAAAATATGAATTAGGGAGCTTGACTTTCTATGCTTCAGCTTTCCTGGATGCAGTGTTAGAACTCACTACCAGTCTTTAAAAAAAACCAAAAAACAACCCAAACCAAACCCCAAAAAAAGCCCAAACTCAAGCTGAAGTTCTTTAGTGAGATATTCTGATTTTCATAGCAAAGTAGAATTGCTGTCCTCCAGGTATGAACAGAACCATACTGACCTGGCTTAAGTGCAAAACAATATTCTAAAAAATCCTGATAATTTATTTCCTAGATGAAAATAGTATTTTCTTAGTACTTAGGATACTTGCCTGTGTAGTACTTTCATTGTAGACTGGTAACATCATAAGCTTTATAAATGTTAGCATTATTATCATTAGCAATGTTACATTCCTAACACCTGGAACAAATTGAAATTTCACCAAAAATATCGATTTGTCATCAAAATATCAGTACTGGAAAACACATTAAATGTAAATAGAATTTTCATGGCTAGCATCATTTCCCAGGAGCACAGATGCACTGAAACATTCCCTTGCAGTGACTAAGCAATGCTTGGTGAGTAAGGCGCTTCCTAATAATTGAGAGACAATTCTAATAGCAATTTCACACTTGCATTTTGCCACTCTTGCACAGTCGTAAGAAATATATATATTGACGTTAGATAACATTTCTTAATGTTTACCTTTCTAGTTTCATCATTCAGCAGGGGTGAGGACAAATTAGTCACCCCTAGCTGCAATCTGAGCATCTGTGCCTCAGTCACTGGAGCTGTATCTGTTTTATTTGATTTTTTTTCCCCTCTGTATTGATTACATTTCCTTTCCAGACTGCACTGTGATCAATTGCTACCGCATTTCTTGGATTAACTTGGATTTCTCATCTTTTCTATTTCCATTTCTTTTTTTCTATTCCAGTAAGTGCTTTGAAGTTTTAGATGTTTAAATAGAGCCTCTTTCCCATAAACCCTGGAATTTGCCAGGATCCCTTCTTAGAAGAGGAGCATGGTCTAATAGTGAACAACCTGAGAGATGGACATTGCTGTGTTTTTATCCCAGCTGATTTACTTTTGTGGCCTTAGGAAGGTCTCTAAACTACCTGCCTGGAGAGCTGTGAGGATTAATTGGGCAGACAAAGTGCTGGGTAATGCTTAACATTGTCTGGCTTTAATAATCAGTGTACATTTAGTGCCTGTCTTGAAAACAAAGTTGGCAATGTTAGTGGGTGAAATTGTTGTGTTTGGGTTTTTTTGAGTGGTCTCGCCTGTAGAATGACAATAGGTTTCCTGACTCCATCTGTACAAATTCATAGTTGCACAGATTTCAGGGAAAAAAAAAAACATAGTTTCTATTTCTCCTTGGTAACTGGTATTTTTTCTAAAATATCCTGTCAGTCTCAGAGAAAAATATAAGTTTGTCCATCTTCGTGAGGATCCAAGTTGAAATGAATTTCTAACTTGTTTCTATCCATAGTCCTGGAACAGAGAATGGGAAAAAAAACAATATCCAGAAGAAAAATATGTCAAAACTGGTGTCTAAAGAAACAGAGTAGCACATAATACTATTGGTTTTAAATAATAATAATTTCCACATAAAGGATATTATAAAATAAATATTCAAAGTATTTAATTTTTTCAGCTAGTTAATAGTTAGATCAGACTTTTCTTTCATAAGAGCTGATTTATCTATATCCTCAGTGTTTATCTTTTTATTACTGTGTCAAACTTCTCTGTAAGTGCACTTTTTTTTACTTCATTTTTCTTGAATATGAGTGGCAAGATCTTGCATTATGTTTCTTTCTGATTAGCACTTTGTATCCTGACACTGCCTTTCCTGGCAACATCTCACTCAGAATATCCTGCTGTCCTTTGTGCCACATCACTATGATTGCTCACAGTCATCCTCTGATGCACCAAATATGCCCTCTTCTTTCTCCTCAACTGTAATTTCCAGCTTGTCACAGGAATTCTTACTCCTGTATGGATGACCATGCACTTTATCTCATTTCTTTCTGTTTCTGTTCTTGCAGAGTTCTCTGCTCCCCCTTGGTGTGGAATACAGTCTTTCTTTGTACTTACTAACAGTTTATCACAAACGTCCTTTCTCTGCCAAGGTCACAAGGGAAAATATTTAATATGTCTTGAGGCAGCTACTTGAGGAATTACCCTTACAGTTTCTCTCTAGCCTGATATTGGAATTGTTTGAATGGCTTTCTCTTTAACCAGTGTGTAGAAATACAAGTGCATATATTCCAAATTTTCCTATTAAGTATATGCATGGATCTTACATTTTATAAATCACTCTGAAGCCTACAAATGGATTGCCCTACAGTAATCAGAGAAGTCTCTGAGAGGTTCTAGATGTTCTTCAGGTATTTGCAAAACAGCTCCACTCAGTCCACTGTGCCAGCACAAAGATTTGCAAGCTTTTTGCATCATGTTTAAGAAAGCATCTCTGCAATTATTATTTGCTTCCACTCTGCCCCCTGTGTAACCAGGGCTGTGATTTGGAGCTGCCAGGGCTGGCATGTGTTTTTAAGCACCTTTCAGTAGCAGAACAAGGCAGTGTTAGTAACTGAAGTTCAGGTTATGGCATCCATATGAGCTTTATCTAGTCAGGTCTGGAGTACTGGCAAGGATGAAACATATGCAACCTCTTTAGACAACCTGCTCCAAAGCTTGGCTGGTGAACAATGTTAATTCTGAGCTCAGGCTTGCCTGAGAATCATTATAATTGTATTGGTGTGTTGTCGCTTAGGACTGATGTACTTAAGCTAGCATGCACATTGTTATTTTAAGTATCTCTGCCCCTGTGTCATGACTCGTGTAAAACAGCCCACCCAGAAATTTGACCAAGTTATTGACTGTGGACTGACAGTAGGGCCTTTTAGTAACTGGACATTTCAATCTGAGCACATCTTGAGTTTATATTTTCCAAGGCAACCTCCTCCTTCTATTTGGCATGGGATTTGGGAAATATAAATCAAATCATTTGGCAGAGTGTTTTTCTGATGTCATTCATAAATGAAGCAGATGTTTAAGTTATCCTGTTTACCTTTGCAATTGTAGCATAAAAGGTGAAGAAGAAACCCCTTTAAAACTAGGCCCTGAACATTTTGTTCTTGAGTTTCAGTTGAAGCTAAAACTTTTGGAAAACTTGTCTCTGATGTCAATGGGAATGAGACGGGGCATGTTTATAGAATAAAGGCATTATGTTGGCTGTTAGTGGTGCAATGTGTATGAATAAAAAGGGTTTATCTCACTAAATGTTCAGAGGTTTGCCTGAAATCACTTTCAATATCCTTTCTTGTTCTCTATACAGTAAACTATGTAATTAGGGAACATGTTATACAGCAAACTCAGTTTAAAAAATTGATTTTTAAGGCATAAAAGAAGCAGTGACTGAAGTCCTGCCAGGCTCTATTGAATACTCACATGTATTATTTTGTAAACATAATACGGTTATACTGTATGTTGTCATAATAATTGGCAATGGTACTGGAGTCAGTCATTGAGTGCTTTGTTCATGTGGTAATAGATGACAAGGGCTACAACATTTGTTGGCAGCAAAGTTCTTTTCCTATTTTTTTTTTCGTAAATTGGTTTCAGAATAGTTTTGTGGGGTTTTTTTCCAAACTGACTGTCTTAGGATCCAGATGGCTTTATCTCTTTTTAATGAGATTTGGGATATTTTCCTTACAAGTGGTGTTCACTCAGTGCTGCCATGAAGGCTTCGTTCTTCATTTTTCTTAAAGCATGGCACTGTGACGAGAGAGGGAAGGCTCAGCAGTGACAGCACAGAGGGGTGGATTGAGATTCAGAAGGATCCAGGGCTGAAAGGTAGCCTGAGTCAGGAAAGAACATAAAATACTTGTCTGCAGGCCAGCAGATGGGTTTAGGTTTGTGGATAGGAACAGCCTGGTTAGTCTGTGTAGGCCTGATTCTGTGATCCTAACTCATGCAAGGCATGTTACTGGTGTCCAGCAGGCTGACATGGGATGGGACCTGCTCCTTGTGGGTAACTAGAAAAACTGCCCCATCCATTTGCAAAGGTTCTGAAGGGGCGGTCAGAACAGAGAACAATTGGGAAATGGCCATTTTCCCTGCAGAAACTCCCATAGGTTTGTTGGGTTTTTTTCCTGTTAATTGCTGGACTTTCACAGGACCCAAGCCTCTTCAAATTATTTCTTTTAAGATCCAGACCACGTGTAAGACAGGGCTCTGCAGGATCCTGAAAGACAATTTATGGTGGCTGCAGGTATTCACAGTAGGCATTCGTTTCAATTGTAAGAGGGTGAATTTCACCTAACACAGGTTTAACAGCTGAAAAACGTTGTCTGTACTAGCATTTCACCTTCCACATTCAGACTATGAGCCTCAACTTTCTTAGCATCAGACTCTTTTTAAATCTGCCCCAACACATAACCCATGCATCAAAATGCTGTTGCCTCTATGTATATATTTCACTTTTTGCCAGTCTGAGTCAGCTCTTCATGGCTTTAGTTACACATGATGTAGTCATGTGCTTCTACCCTTTTCAGGCTCCCGTGCCTTCTCTTGTACTGTTTATGTCCATGTCCTGCTGTCTCTGTGTCAATCATTTGCTGTCTCATTTCTCATTGTGTACCACTCTCCATCTCAAAGCCTCTTCTCCATTCTTGTTGTCTTTGGACATCCAGCTGCAGAATATTCCACCTGCATGTATCTCTACTTCTGCCAGCAAGACAAGAGTTGCAAAACAATCAGTTCTATGAGGATGTCTTGTTCCTACAAAGCAGACATAACTTGATTATGTCTTGTACTCATGTGTAGGATTTGGCTTTCTCTGTTGCTTGCATGGGCATTTTGGATCTGTAAAGCTGCTGCCAAAAATATGAACCTTAGGCAGGGATTGTCTAAAGCTCTCATTCGATCCAAAGCAATATCTCAACAATTTCTACTTAGAAAGCACACAAAGTAACATTGTAATATTTATTCAGCATTGTAAAGATCTTATTTACTGGTATCTGACGAAATTGCATTTATTTCTTACTGATATGCAGCAACAGGTGCATGTGTAAATTCTATTGCACAGTGGATTCTCATCTCAGGTATATCATTGCAAACTGCAGTTGTCCCAAGTGCTTTTCTCATCAATATTCTGACTGTTTGTTGTGTGACTAATCAGTATTTTAAACCAACATTTGCTCATGAGGAATTATTGATTAGGACATGCTAACAGGTCCTCTCCCTACACCAGTGCTCTGCACAGTAAGACATGCATTGGCTGCATGGGATCAGAATAGAATCAGACCAGGAGAGTTTTCACAGCACACAAGGGAGCTGATAATTGTTTATCAAAACCACTATGAATTTTTCTTGCTGTACTTTACACCCTGTGAGGCAAAATCTTCATGCAACAGTGTTTACTACTGTAATTTGGACCGATTTAGTTTTTACTTTAACCAGTAAGAAAGTCCTGATATCTGCACTTTTTTTTTTTTTTTACCTGTTGTGCAGCCTGCTGCTTTAGCAGTCAAGATTTAAAAACCATGAAAAATCTTACAGGTAGGGATGTACTCGACCACACCTCTTACTCTGGGGGGAAATGGCAGAATCTGATAGAAAGAGTTCCTTTACTGGAGAAACCAGAAGTTGAGCCTGTTTATATCCTCTACACTGCAAAATTCAGAAAAGGGTAGTTTTGCCATTCCTGAGATTCTAATATTATATGTTTGAAAGCACAGAACAACCTAGCCATCAGAAAATTGCCTCTCCAGGTGTTTTCCAGCTTTATCAAACCTTGTAGCAAAGAAGGAAAGGAGCACACAGACACAGCTTTTCCTTGATGAGTCTTATTTATTTATCTT
The DNA here is from genome assembly GCA_013396955.1 of Regulus satrapa. Taxonomy (NCBI): domain Eukaryota; kingdom Metazoa; phylum Chordata; class Aves; order Passeriformes; family Regulidae; genus Regulus; species Regulus satrapa. Next base: position 645,936 of record VWZN01012208.1, read on the forward strand.
ATTTATTACAAGTCTGCCTTTGATAAAATTATTTGCAAAGAGGCTTGAAGCTCTTGTTTTCTTCAAAGTGTCACCATTTATTAGAAGATGGAAAGATCATGTATTGTCTTGTACCTGTACATCTTACATGAGAGATCCCGTAAGCTGCTGCTTCTTCCACAGGTTGATAAATTCACACCTGTCTTGTTCTGGAGGCTGCCCAAAGGGCAGGCACAGAGTTTGTGAGCATGAATTGGGTGCTGCACCACTTTGGAATCACACTAAACTCTTTGTCCTTCATAGTACCCTACCCTTTCAACGCGTGCTGTGGAAAATGTTGGCTGTCATCCTTTAAACAGCGCAGTGTTTGCATTTCCCTTGATCATTGTCCCAGAGCAAAGTTCAGTAGGTTGAGGAAGTAATGTTTAAGTGCAATTGGTCTAAAAATAATTCAAACAGAAGACTACTGTATATGAACAAATCGTGGAGAAGCTTTATATAGGCTGTTGGTACAAGTAAATACATCAAACCAGGAAGCAGCAACTTATGACATGGTTACTTATGAAAAAGCAGAAGGTCTGACTGTCATTATTATACCATGCACAAAGCCAAGAAGTTGCCCCCTAAAGAAATTGTGTGTGGAATTAAGAACCCCAAAACTAGAATAATTTCCATAGGGTTACAAACATTCAGGTCCAGATCTTGCCTCTGCAGATCGAGGGCAAATCACTTATTAATGTCGATGGGATCAGGCTTAGGGTTTCCACTTCCCTCTACCTGGACCCTTTTAACAGAACTCATAACCTTTCCAGAAAATACCTGTTCTGAAAGAAGCCTGAGGATCTGACAATCTTTAGCTATTTGTGGCAGATCTCAACGTAGAATATTCCAAAGTCAGAGAAGTGGTGTGTTGGCATCAGCTCAGTTCTTCAGACAAAGAGAGAAAAATATATTTACAGTATCTTCATAGGGGGAAAAAAAGCTGGAAAATACTGCTGGGTGAGTTAGTTTGCTCTCTGTGTCATAGGTCATTACTCCCCAGTTACCTTTGTATGGAGTATTTCAAGTTCAACTGCAGTAGTAGGCAGGCAAATACATGCTGACCTACAACACTCAAAAACATATCCAGCCTTGAACCAAAGATGCCATCGAGATTTCCCATGGTAATTTCAGCTATAAATAACTTGTTGTTTAATAGGCCATGTTTCTACATGAACTTTGTGTTTACACTAAGTAACCATTAGGAACCAGCATTTTCTGTTCTATTAAGTCAAGCCAGTTAATAATGTTGACAAGTTAGTCTTTTCTTCAAACCTGTTGCTGTAAGACATTTTCCTCTTCAAGTAACTTTGCTTTTTTATGTTTAAATTTCTACTTTGAAAGCATTCTTTCTGAACTGTGAAACTCGGTGTGGTGATTCACAGCACGTTTCACCAGTGAAAAAGCTGATATTGCTTTTTGTCTATACTTTTTGCCTATGTTATGTCTATACGTACAAGGAATGTATTAAGACTGGGTTTTAGTTTGATTTTTTTGGCTACAGTGTCAGCTGTTTATCACCTGTAATTCTAGGTATTTTTCAGACCATGTGTTTTCCAGGGAGGAGACTTGGCTAGTGGTGGAGCTTTTATTTCTACTCCCCTTGCAGTTTGCTGTATTAAGACAGGTTTAATTAGAACTGGCTTCACTTATTAAGTGATTCAAATTGTTCTGCATTAGCATCTTCATTTTTCATCCTCACGGTTTTTTTGGTCTCACAAATCTTGTTATCATGTATGCGTATATTTATTTTCTTCTCACGAAAGCCCTGAAGTTTATGTTACAAGTCTCCATTCATTATTAATTTGTTAGATCTTCCAGTTTTTAGTTCATTGAATACATTTTACTGATAGTATTGTGCCAGTGTTCATAATGAGAATGTCATACACTATTAAGTCAAGTGCTCTCCACAGATATATTGCAAATACACAATTACTTCAGTCATCCAAATACTTGTCTCATCAAACAATGCAAAGACTCGTTTTACAAGATCTCTGTGCCACAAAACTGGGTTCATTGGGATGATATTAATTATATTCCATCCCTTCATTCTTCGTTAAATTTATAACAGCTTTATTACCTGGAAGGAAGGTCAGACTCACTGTCCATTGGCTCTGAGTCATCCTGCTGGCCTCTGTTATTATTGGCACAACATTAGCACTTTTTTCAATCAAATGGGATTTCCCTGGAATGGCTTAATTTAATAAAATAAACATGATTAGCTCTCAAGTCTTAGTTCTTAGGTGTGAGGTAGATGAATTGGCTGAGTTTAAAATGTTGATTTCTAATGCATGTTGTATAACATCCTGCTTGGTTACCAGGGGACTGGAAAATAGTTCAACTTTATCACATGACATAAGAACAGCTGTCCAAATATGGAAAAGAAATATTTCTAAATATGTCTGTCTCTTCTGCACCACTGTTAAAAATTTTATCATTTCCATCTGGCAAAGGGTTTCTATAGCTGCTAGGGTGCTCTAGGTTTGATAATTTTGAGGGTTTTTAAATTCTTCATGTTACATTGGTGATGTCAGCTGGGGACTTTCTGCTGATGTTTCTAACTTACTGGTACTTTTCCCTTTGTAACTTCTAACTCATAGGGATTATTACTGTTTATCTTCATTATTATATAGTGCTTGTTATTGTAAAATTCTGCTTGCACTTGAATTGTGTAAGAAAACAGCATTTTTAGGCAAGATTATCCTTCCCTTGACTGTGGAATTACAAATTCATGACCATTCTAAGATTTCTTTTTCACAAAGCTTCTCACTTCTGACTTTCATTAAAATTTCAAGTATCATTTTAATTACTGTGATAGTATTGTGAACTTGCAGGTTACTGACAACTGCAGCACATATATCACACTCATGCCCTTGTGGAGGTGTGTCCCTCATCTCATCTACTCATTATACATTGTTATTGTGGTTTGTTGGGTGTTTTAGCACTTGAATAATATTTTACATTGTTGTGCAGTGTTCACTAATAATAATGGCATCATTCTCTTGCATTGGTGGCAATTTTGTGATCTCTGGTTCATTTCCTCTTCCAGTTTCAGTATGTAAAGGACTGAAAAAGTCATATTTTAACACTCTGCCATGCTAGCTCAAGTTTGTCAGAGACTGGGCACCTACTGGGTTTGCTTTCTTGACAGCTTTCTCAGGTTGCTACTGTAACATCCTCCTGCCTACTCTAACTTATCTCCAATCAAACAGAGGTAAAATACACTGTCCACTTTTTGAAAACTTTTTGAGTTTTTCTAAGCGGTAAGGTTACCTCAGGGAATGTATTTTTATAAAAGCCCTGTTAAAGAAGTTTTCTCAAGTCATGCAATTGTTTATCTTTTATCCATATGATCATATTTACTCTGAGGATAATGTCATCTGTTCCGGAAGTGATGCTGCAAAAGTGAGATTTCAGATACATGGCACCACAACATTATGTTCTCTATGCAAAATTTTCACCAGCGTGTCTCCCACAGTAGTATACCATGAATGTAGAATCTGTGATTCTACCAGCAGAAACCAAAACTAATCCTTTCTTTTCTTTTTTATTTTTTTTTTTTCTTATAGTTTTGTACAGCAGACCCTCATTTTAATTTTGCCTCATTGTGTGTTTTGCCTCTGTGGCTCAGAGTCCCACATATCTGGAAGATGTGTCAGGATTTTGTTCCAAATCACTGTATATTTTTCTTCTTTTAGAATAGTGTGTTGTAAATCAAAAGGGATGATATAAAAGGTGTTGAGGGAGCTATAGCATCCAGCTGGTTTGTAAGCCATGTTAAAGACTGCTTCTAGGAGAAGAGCACACTGCATGTTTTACAGTGAGAATTCAGATTTAGTCAGCATTCTGAAACAATAGCTGTTCAGAGGTGATAAAGCAAAAATGTCACTTGGGTGTGCTCCTTATTTTCATCAAATCAAATGCTTTCCCAGGGCAGGGCCCTTAGCACAGTCCTCCCCTATAACTTCCTCTTTCCTTCATGAAATTTAATCATCACTGTAGGTTCTCCTGTCTCCTGTATTCCCAGAAAAAACTGTTTCCTTAATACACATACATTGCAATTAAACCTCTTAAACATCATTTTAGTAATCATTATTTTAGGGATATACCTGATTAAACCTGCCAATTAGCACAGACTAAGAGAAAGCTAGAAGTAAATGATTACTTCATTGGAAAAAGTATGTTTTCCTATCCAGCATCCTCATAGATAATGAGCAGAAGAAAGGACATTTAGCAAAATAGAACTGTACCTCTTCTTTCATGAGCTTTCTGTCTGATTTCTAACTGGAGTTGGAGAGGAATAATAACCAAGCCTAAGCAGAATTAGGATGTAAAAGGATTTTAAATGCAGGCTTTCCTTTTTCTAATTCTTATCAATTTTATACTCTGTTAAAGTGGTCATCCTCTTATATATACTTAATCTCATGTTCTCCAGTGATAGAGACAAAAACTTGATGCCTGAGAGTCACACGTTTAACCTGTGGTCTTGATGTGACTTGTCCAAATCACGTTGCTAAGGAAATCTTTAGGGTCTTGTCAGTACATAAAGACATTTATTTCCTTCCTGAACGGAGATCACGGAAGGACTTCCTGTGATAAACCAGTACTGTCCTTCTGTAGTAGCAGTGTTGTGTTTGACATGATAAATGCATTTAAAAGTACGAAGGGGCACAGTGGCTGAGCCACAGAGTCTTTCTGAATCCAGGCTTGTTTGGATGTTTTGAAAGAGAAAATGAAATTGTCACATGGTTGCTAATTACATAGTGACTGAATTGTTTGAAACTTGTGTGCTTTGGGAGTCTGCAGCTGGGAAATCCCCAGCATGTGACTGGTACAGCTGTGTTTGATAGTGTAGTTAAACTTTACTACTGGCCTGAGTATTTCACCACATTGCGTCTTCTACTTGCCTGTTGCAGCATTCCAATAACTGCCAAACATTCCTTGTCTTTCCGAGTTTGCATCAGGGTTTGAACATCTCAACTGCTTGAGCTATGCTAATCCTTTGCTGATAAAACAGTGGGGAAACAGAGTCCCAAGTGAGGCAAAGGCAAATTTCCCATTGAGGGTGAATACAGTCACTTTCAGTCATCTGCATTTGTGCCACACTGCCAGAAGAGATAAATCAACCGTTAGGAAAAGGGGAACTTCTGGACTTCTGCTTTCCTTCAAGCTGTTTTTGTGCTTATCTCTCCCCATCTTGTTCCTGTGCTTCATCCTCCTGTGGTGTCTTGTCAGCGATGCACGTGGTGTGTTTGGGATGGGAGCTCTTTGTTACTTAACTGGTACAGTGGCAAGCATAAAGAGACACATTTCCTCATGGGAATTATCAGACTTTTTGTGATATAAATCAAATATCCACTACTGGTTCCTTGTTGTTTTGACCCACTAGCTACTTCCTTGGAAATTTGGATCATTAACCACTGCAAACCATTCCTGTAGTGACTTCACTTATAAGTAGTCAGCCTTTTCCATACTTCTGCCACTTCCTGAAGGTTTCCTAACACTCCCCAGGCCCCACCATCTCTCCCAGAGAGGAACTCACAGCACAACCTGGTAGCAACCAGCAAGCTCCATGGCATTCCAAGGAACCACCTCTTCTGGAGCTTGGGGTACCAATTATGTGGTCCTTAGAAGTGATCCCTGACCAGAACAAGCTACCGAGGAATATCTGATCTGATTTAGGAAAAAAAAAAAAAAAAAAAAAAAANNAAAAAAAACCAAAACAAAAAAAACAAACAAACAAAAAAAACCAAACAAACAGTGAAGCCCCATGTTACAAATGTGAGGAAAATGCACAATTTTTCCACTGTTTGCAGAATATTTGCAGGATAGTGTCCCTTGAAAATATATTTAGGCTTTGCATCTCAGATTTACCCCCTATTTCTTTCACGTGTGTGATGCCAAGGTAGAATCCAGTGGTGCTCTGATATTTCTCCTCTTCCCCAATTCTGACGGTTTGGGGTTTGGAGAATGGTGCCGCTTTAATCTTTCTGCCAAAGCTTTGCATAACATTTAAAATAAATTTTCCTCTTGGTGTGTATCACTTTATGTTTCTTGAGACCTGGCAGGGCTTTTTCTCTGATATATAATGAGTTATTTCAAAATGCCTAATAGAGTAAGATATTGCCAGTAGCTTCCTGCAAGGAATTTGCTCGTGTTTAATTTTATACCTGAGATTTTTCACATGTGGTGGCAAACACATCTGTGATGTAATGCTGTAGCATGTTAACTTTGCCTTCTCTAATTCTCAATGTAAGTCGTGTTTGTTGATAAAGTTCCCTCTTGGTGCTCAGGATTGCTTGTTATCAGCTTTACATTGTAAGGGGCAGAAAGGAAAGTTGTACGTATATGTGTTGTTACTTCTAAAATATGGAACAATATTCTCTGCAGAATGGTATATTATTCATATGATATTGTTTATTTTTATAATGTTTTTCAGAATAACATCCCTTTGCGAGGCCTTTAGGTATTCTCTGCCTTCACTTCTGTCATATCAAAGAGCAACCTATGCTTTAGTGGATCTGGTTAAGTAGTCAAAGGGTAGCAAGAGATGACAGAAATGTTTGAGAAATGCAGAGCATGGAGTAAAGATTAGCACAATAGCAAAAAAAAATCATGAGACGAGCTATTATTATTCCCCCAATTTGTTGGTTCCTGGTTTCCGTATGTTATTAATATTCCTCTGTATTTTGTTTGAGGAAGTAGTGTCAGATGAAAGGTCACAACTGTTTTATGGAAGTGGGTGAATCATATACTGATTCACTGTGTACAGGCAGTGAATGCTCCAGTGTTTGTGACTGTGCATTTCTCTATTAGTTTGCCGTCTGTTCTGTGGAAACCTAAATTACTAGAGATGAAGAGGGCTGCAGATCACTTAAACAGAAACGATGTTGCAAGATAACTTGATGGACTTGAACAGGAAATTGCACAGTTCATTTAAATCACACAGTGCGAATTTAGGCTGCATCCCTCCACAAATATTTGAGATTAAAGTTAGATGAGCAGGTATTTACTAGGCAGAAGTAGGATGCACAGTCATGCCCAGTGCTTGCTTCAGACTTTTGTGATCGTATGCAAGGGCTGTAGCTTAAACATGTGTTGCCTCCCCAGATTCACACTAAAAAACCCCAGTTGGGATTGGGGTCAGGATTTCTGTGACAGATCGTGTGACCCAGAACAGCAGTTTCGCTCTTGCTTTCCCATTACTGGCACTGGGGATGGGAAAATTCCCACAGCTGAGGTCGGTCGAAGATAGAGAGGGAAAAATCACTTTGCAGACAAAAATTCAGAGAAAAATAATCATCAAAGATTGTAATCAGGATGATGGAAGGGTCTGGGTTAGTTTTGTTTGCTTTTTCTCTAAGATTTTCCAGGGGCAAAGTTGACACATCATTAAGTGCCACATCTGCTCAGTCATTTGGCAGATGTGCCTACTTCTGCTACCACCAAACTATATAACATGGCGGGATGGAGGCAGCCTCACACACTACGCCACAGCCTGGAGGGTTGTTTGATGGGCATGAGGAACATAAAATTATAATCGGGGAACTTTCTTTCTTTCTCTTTCTTTCTCTCTTTCTCTCTCTTTCTCTCTCTTTCTCTCTCTTTCTCTCTCTTTCTCTCTCTTTCTCTCTCTTTCTCTCTCTTTCTCTCTTTCTTTCTCTCTCTCTTTCTCTCTCTCTTTCTCTCTCTCTTTCTCTCTCTCTTTCTCTCTTTCTCTCTCTCTTTCTCTCTCTCTTTCTCTCTCTCTTTCTCTCTCTCTTTCTCTCTCTCTTTCTCTCTCTCTTTCTCTCTTTCTTTCTCTCTTTCTCTCTTTCCCTCTCTCTCTTTCTCTTTCTTGTTCCCCCCTCCAACACAGACAATTTCATGCTCGTGGGAAGGTGCTGTGCTGGCAGTTCTGGGAAGTGACGCGCTGTCCCCTGAGCAGGCACCACACACGTGGTTACACCCCACACTTCCCTCATCCTGGGGGGACAGCAGCCTCATTCCCACGTGGAAAAACGACCCTTAGAGCTGAAAAATCACATCAGGCCAGCTCAGGTGTCTGGCCTTTGTTACTACACCTTCTTGGCAAGACAGGCAGAACTTTAAAACTGAAGAGGTCCCTGTAATTTCAGTCAGAGCAGACAAGAGTCAATTTTCTCAATACTCATGGAAATGTGAAGGCACATCTTCTAGAGGTACTACTTTTTTCTTGAGGCAACGAATATAATTCTCACAAATCGTGTAGTACAAAGCTTTAAAACTGCATAATAATACAGCAGGTGCAGCTGTGATAGGGGCAGAGAGCTGCATGGGCATTAAACAATCCATGGCTGGGTACTGCTGCATGGAGTAAAGTAAAGAGAGAGAGAGTCCTGCTAAAAATGCTGGTGAATCTGCTGTATACACTTGGAATCCCAATCCATATTTAGGATCCTGTCTAGGAAAGTACTGCTGACCTTCTGTATAGGACTCAAGGAACTGAAAGCTAAGCAATTTCATTGATACATTTCTGGAGTGAGGCCTGAGTTTCTTCTAAATGACAAGTTTAATTACAGCTCCTCTGCTCTGACCTTTAGTTGGCTTTATGTAGGCATCCAGGCTTGCAAGTTGTACATTGTACAAAGGGAGTTCGAGTTTGGTTTTCTCTTACTACACCTACTAGTGGAATGCCAGTCTGATGCACTCAGAAATGAAAATAAACACTGAGCACAGCAAGCAGAAGCACTGTGGGACATGAGAGTTCAGTATAACTTCATTTGCCTAATGCCATCCTGAAGATAGATTTTTTTTTTTTAATAAAGCAGAAATAAGTCTAAATAAATTTATTCTTCAGCCTATTCTCTTCAGAAAAGATAGGATTAATTTCTGTGGCACTGACCAAATTTTGTAAGTTTTAGAATGCACACCTTTGAATTACCTTACAACACATGTATTGAGTATTGCTTCATTCTAGCAGACACTGTGGATTTTTTTCTGCAACTAAATGAAGGCTTTAAAACCTGATTTATCTGTAACTATTTGCCTTCAAATGTGCAGGCGTTATGCAATATAGCATCATAAATGTTTTATCCCCTCTTGATAGGCATGGAGGCATTATATCCTCTTGAGATCAAAATGTACAACATGCAAGGGGAGAAACTGGAACTGCTGATTCTCCCCAAGTTTATTTTTTTACAAGTATTTGTATAAAATCTCCTTTCCTATGACCATTTTGAGCTGTTTCATGTGTGACTGTATGCAAGAGGAAGAAGCAGCTGGGCTAAAGAGATGTGTGTGTGTGTGTGCTTAAATAGTCCATTATTAACTAGTGAGATGCTTTCGTGAAATCAGAAGGTTTTACTAATGCCCTTTATTTCTTGTAATAGTGTGTTAAAGAAATGATACTGTGTTTTAAAAGATACTTAAGCATGTCATCAGTTCTGGGAAAAATTAGCAGAGGCTACTTGGATTTGAACAAATTGTACTAATGGGCAATATTAAGTCATCTTGTGGGGGGAGGGGGAAGCACGTATGCAGAAGGAGCTGGGTTTGGGAGCTTAAACAGAAAAACCACAGAGTGAGTAGGAAGCTTATCTTGGGTAAGAGTAAAGAAAAGCTGAGCAAGAGCTCTCAGAACAGCCTTCTGCTTTACCCGCTGGGGGCACGTTCAGCTGTCTCATTTGTTTGATTCTTGCACAGCTGGGAAAGATCTGACCCTGTAAAAGGGCTAGTTAGCTTTATCTTGAAAGTAGAGCTGATAAATAAATTGGGAGGGGGGAAAACAAAACAAATGAAGAGTAAAGTCAGTTGTTGTTGTTTCTGCCTTCTCTGTGTGGGAGGTTTCTCACCCTTCAGCAAGTACTCAAGGAGGCTGAGTACCTGGAGCTGGCACAGCTGAGAGGCTGAAACTGTGGTGTGGAGCACAGCCTGGAAACAGTGTCAGATGCCTCCTGAGAACTGTCTGGCACTGAGCAAAGTTCCTGTGCTTTCAGCAGCAGAGCTACTGCAGAGGAGTCCCACTCCTTCCCTGGCTGCTCCCTCCCATTCCTCCGCTGTGGCAAAGGCTGATCCAGCAACCTTTGCAGCTGGGCTGTGAATGATGGGGTGAAAAGCCCAGTGAGCAAGGTGGAAGTGGAATGCTTTGAAATTAAAAATTAATACCAGCTATTAAAACTAACAGTTAAAATGAATTATTATTGGTGAACTTAATTAAAGCAGCACTATTTTGGAGTTAAATTCTATACCAGTATCTTCTAACTGGAAAAAGCACCTGAGTTTTGGCAAGGTGCTCAGGTTAAAATGTTAAGAGCTGAGTAGTTTGACTGGTGCCAAAGTTAAATGTGCTTCCTCAGTGATTAATGATCAGGCTCAGCCTCCACGAGAATGTGGTTTCACAAGCCCTTCTTTCTCAGTAGTGTCATCTGCGTGTCACTCATTCCTGCCCGCTGCCACCGTCACCTACATGTTCACTTGTGCCAGTGCAACAGCTGATGGGACTGCACAGTGACTTGGATCGGGAAGCTAATTAATTCTTTCTAAAAACCTTTCCTGGGAAGAGGAGAAGGGGTAGGAGAGGTTCATTTTCCTCTGTGCAGTTCAACATGTGCCTGTACCAGCAGTTGTCCTGGCACAGGTAAGGTTGTGGTGTAAGGTGAGAGTAAATCAGAGGGACCAAGTTGTTAAAGCCAGCGTTGTAACTGAGAAGTTTATGAAAATACACCTTATTCTGGTGCAGAGCAGCAAGAAAGAGGATGTAACCAACTCTTCTGGGAATTTCTGGGTTGCATGTGGTTATTTTGCTTAGAACAGAGACCTAGCTCTGAGTGCCTGTGGACCCCCATTCAGATCCCTGTTTTCTGTAGCAGACTGAAGAGGAATCACCTTGCTTCTAAATTCTGAAAGAGCAGGCTGTGCTAGGATGGAATGGATGTGAGTTTATTCACTGTTAGCGAGAAAAGAACCCTTAACCAACCTGAATTTTTCTATATGATACTGTTGATCTTCAGTGCAGTCATCTCATGTCCTTTCCTCCACTGTGCCATGGGCACTGCTGCCACAGGAGATGGAGCCAGTGGCCTGTGGTCCTGCACAGGTGTGTGTCCTTTCCAGGTACTGGTCTCAAATCTGTCTTTCTTTGTGCTCTAAATCAGCCTTCACGGACTGTCTTCTTCACTGCACAGCCTGTGCACTCCTTGTCTGGGTATTTCATTACTTCCCCTGAATTTTAGTTCCCTCTGGTACAGAGGTTCCTTGCCTTCCTTTTTCCAGGTGTAATATAGGAAGTTTTTGCTCTTTATCCAGTGATTTCTACTTAGAGTTCTTGCAACTAAGCATGCACCCCCTCATTTCTTACACAGAAAAATAGATATTGATGACAGTAGCAGTGGAATACAATCACAATCGGCTTTCCGTCAAGGTGTGGAAGAGTTAAATAGCTGTCCTGGCTTCAAGCCACTGCTCGAGTAATCTGCATTTTACTCATTCCTTTCAAACCAGCTTGGTTTGCTTATTTTTGTGTTTGAAGGTCATGTTTCTGTGGTACGTGTTTTTCTTCACTATAGATTAATTGTGCCATTAAATAAAGTTAATGAGAGACAACCAAACCTTGCTGTATGTCTGCAGGCATCTTGCACTGCATACCTGAGACCACGCTGCCTTCTGTTTTTCCAGTCCCAAGCTCTTCCTGTGCTGTTCATGCCTGAGCACACAGTGCTGTCCTTATGTGGATGGATACCTGCTCAACCCCTGTGATGCTGTGAAACTCCCTGACTTCATCTGGGATCTAAGGAAACAGGCTCATCTCAGAGTGAGAAATCAAGAGGAGGCCTGCACATTCAGTGACGTGATTCAGAAACCTAAGTGGGATCAGGATTGTGTCGTTTGACGCAATGAGAAGCTCATCATATTAAAGAATAAATAACAATAATTATCTCCTGCTGTTTTCTGTAGAAATTTTGTTATTAAAAACTCATTGATCCTTTCAGTTTTGTGTATGATCTGTTAACTGGTCAACTGTCCGAAGCCTTTCTCCAGATTTTATTCAGTTCTCAGGGAGGCAGTTTTCCCACCCAAATTATGCGATTTTGCCTGAGAAGAGGACCAGGAGAGAGTATTTTAGGGTCTGTACCATGTAGCAGTGTTAAGAGCCTCTAAGGACTTCTCTTTAAGCTTCTCTGTAAGACTTTTCAGGCTGGCAAAGCAGCAAATCCACCCCACCAGCTCTGCCTGGCTCTCGCCCTCGCACCCAAACTTATCTTGGCTGTGGTTTTTGTGGATGCGCCCGTCCGTGTCCCCCAGTAGATCAGCAACGTGCCGTGCTTTTCTGCTGCACCTTTGCCTTCAGGAAGCCCTTTACCTTGACGTTGGCAGGTTGCTGGGCTGGCAGCATCCCTGCCGGCCGGGAAGCGTTTCCAGGAGGTTGTGTTCTGCCGCCTTCTCGCGGTCACTCTTCTGCTTGCAGCCTTCTCTCCACGGCGGGCGCTGCCCCCCGTGCTGCTCACGCCTTTTAGCGCGGTCCCTGGTGGAGGGCAGTGGTGCTGTTCTGCCTCTGGAAAGGTTGCCTAAAAGTAACAAAAACATTTAGGATAAAGTCTAGGGGAGAACCGCAAAGATGCTCAGGAGGGCTGGAGCACTTTTGCGGTGAAGACAGGCTGAGAGAGATGTGGTTGTTCAGCCTGGAGAAGGCTCCAGGGGAGCCTCATTGTGCCCTCCGGTGCTCACAGGGGAGCTACAAAATACAGGGAGGGCAGTTTTTTACTCGAGCAGATAGCGACAGGGCAAGGATGAACAATTTCATTGCTGAAAGAGGAGGGACTTCAGTTAGATACTAGGATGAAATTCTGTAGTGAATTGTGAATTGAATTTTGTGGACCTGGCACAGGTTGCCCAGAGAAGCCGTGGATGCTCCATGCCTGGAAGTGTTCAAGGCCAGGTTGGATGGGGTTCTGAGAACCCGGGATAGTGGGTGGCATCCCTGCGTGTGACAGGGGATTTGGCACTAGCTGATCTGTAAAGTCCCATTCCAAACCATTTTATGATTCTATGTTAAGTTCTTAACAGAGGAACTTTGTAACAAATCTGATTTGAACTGCGATGCTGGGACTTTACCGACACAATTTGGTTTCAGGTTTAGTTTTAAGGTTTAGTTGTCCGTCTCAGCAATCATTTTGTTGTTCCTTGAATTCAAATGGAGGGGAAACTTGTTGGAAAAGTACAAAACATTGGGTCAAGGGATCTGAATTATTGCTCTGTTTCAACTGAAAAGTGTTGATGAAACTCTGGATGTAGCTTTTTTCCGACCATTTTCTGTATGGAGAATGGAGTGACAATAACAGCTACTGTATCGCAGTGCTTGGGGGTTGAGTGAAACAAGGTCCTCAGTGCAAAGATTGTATGTTGTAAAAACCACCAGTACATTTCCCAGTGGAAGAGGACTCAAGTTCTTTCAGAGAATCCTGTCTCAGGAGTTGTTTTTTTGAAAATGCTTGTACAAAAGCCGGGTGACCTCATGCCCAATATAGATCACCATTCTTAAGTTGTTTTCTGGTAGATTCTTACTGCAAAGCAAAAGAAAACTAAGAGAAAATTCTTACTTTTCATGTAGGCAATTTAAAATACATTTTTCAAGATGTTTAGACCTAAGTGATTAAGTAATTGATTAATTAATCCGTTGTTGATTTAACCTTTAATTAAAGAAAACTTTTGCAATTATTAGAAAGTAATAATGATTTCAATACTGTCTGGTATCCATCTAACTGTAGTGATGTACAGGTGAAAATTCTACCAAGTACCCTCCTGATAATTAATAACTCTTCTAATAGAAGAAAATTCATATGCTTTTTTATGCACTATTCCAAAGGAATAAGTATAGAAATAAAGAAGTTCATAAGAAATTAGTATTGTCTTCAGACAATGTCACTTTTTTCTGCAACAGAGCAGCAATCTGAGGGACTCTGTATCTCCAGAGTATGGCAAATGGGGGGAAAACGTAACGAGTAAAGATGGATGAAGAGGTGTCTCTGGTTTTGTCCCTCTTTTCAGAGGCCACTGTTCAGGACTCAGCAGATGGACAACTTTAGGTCATTTGAGTGTAACAACTGGGCAGCGAATTTAGCACTGATCAAAGCTAATTCGAGGGGTGGCAGATTTATGCTCCATGGGCTGGAGCTCCGTGTGTTGCAGTGTCCCAAGCAGCTGTTTGCAGGGCTGGCTTGCTTTGGGTGTGACAGCTCGCTGACCTCCAGGGGTTTGAATCGCTGAGGGGCTGCTTAGACTCCAGTACACGTGTGGTTCTCCACCTGCATGGTTGTGATGTCCCACCCTTAAGAGTAAGGAAGCACCTAAGATTCGTAAGCCCTCGTGGGCAAAAGGAATGACAAAAGCCTCCAAACAACCAGAAAATTTTATGAGGGAATTGCACACTTGGCATGGAAATTGGTGTGTTGGTCCCTGACCTGCTGTATAAGCACATGGTGTGGGTTTGGGATAAAGAGGTGGAGTGAAAGGGAAGACAGGAAGGAAGAGCTTAATTAAAGAGGGAAAAAGAGACAGACAGGAGAGATCAACACTCATGATTCCAGCATTGATTCCTGTCTGTTATTAATTACTTATAACTATTGGGTATGTCATGTTCTTTTCATTTCCTAGCCGATCCTGATAATTTTGGCTCATTCCATCATAGGGTTTGGTTTTTACCCCTTTGACCCCACTTTTCTCTTTAAAAGCTCTTTAAAAAGATCTCTTAATTCAATTCCTAATTCCTTATCCTGCATTGTTGTCAGTGAAGTCAACAATGGCCTGCCTTTAATTCTTCTCTAAATACAGAAGACCTATTTCGTACTATTTTCATAGAGATCTTTCAAGTTCATAAGGGTCAAGCCTTTTAAAAAAATAATTACTTAACCTGTAGCAAAAAAAACCCAAAAACAACCAAACAAAAATAAACCCCCAAAAAACCCAAAGTTGATTTTTCCGAATAAATTACTTCTAAATTAATATTGCTAATATTTACTAAAAAACAACCAAACAAAAAACCTTGTGTTTCCATTATTTTTCTTCATCTTGTCTTCAGATTTTTGAGTTTATAAGCCCTTTCATGGTGATTTATATTTCCAAATAAGCCATAATTTTATGTACAACAAATATTTTAGATCTAGTAGGAAATACATGGAATTTTAAATGACAAGTACTGTAGATATGATTAATTTCTACTAATAAAGTTAATAATATGTTTCTCCTTGCTCTTACGTGAAGATCAAACCACTTAATACTAGGATTTACAACTGATTCTGTGGAATTTTTATCAGTATTAGCTGTGAGCTCTATTTGCTATGCAGATAAAAATGAGTAGTACAAATAGAGTTAAGGTTAAAGAACATATTTGAATAGAAGATAGTAGATGTGGAAAAATACATGTCCGAATGGCAAAGCACTGGAATGAGATCCTGGCTTGACACAGGACATTATAGCTTCATGGAAGTTAATAGACCTATCCCAATTCACATGTAGAGTTCAGAAACAAAATAGTGAAGTTAAGCCTCAGAGAAAAAGGGAGAAGCACTGGTGGGACTTGGAGAACTCAGTGAGGAGTGTCCGTAGGTTGCATGAAAAATACACAGCAGAGATTCAAGTAGGGCTTCAGCCACTGGAATAATTATTTAAATTTTTTTTTTCTGTGTTTCTGTACGTCTGGCGATTGGCTCATGAGTGTTTTCTTACACACGCAGGATCGTGGACCAGCTAAGAAGAGGCAGTCGGGTTTGTCAGAAGTTGTGTTCGAAGATGGTGCTTAAACGGTGCAGCCGCCGGGTGTCTCTCGTGCTCCGCTTTCATGGACGAGGAGCAGCCATTGGGAGCGACGAGCCTTCATCTGGGAAAGAGAAATGGGTCAGTGTGCTGCTCACTGCTGCCCGGGATGATGTGACACAGCTCTCGACACGAGAGATGGTGAGGTATCAGCAAGACTAACAGGTGAGAAATGCATTTTTCTTCCCTTACAAGAGCACTCTTTTTCCTCACCCCGTTCTTCTCAGCTGTGCTCTGTGCCGCTGTACTAAACCTGCTGCCAATAACTGAAGATTATTTGAAAAAAATAAGTTAAAATTTAAAATGCCTTTCTCAATAGTTACCATATGTAAGCAAATGCTCTGTTAGGCTGGATAGAAGAAATGCACCAGGTAAATTTCTTTTTTCCTTCCCGGGTTTTCTGGCCCAGATCAGTTAAGATGGGAGCAACTTCATATAAACAAGAACTAGATTTCCCTTTCCTGGAGGAGTCTGCACTCTGCTTTCTCTTTTCAGAAACAGAATTGAGAGAGACATACAATTTGCAATGAAATCCTGCTATGAAAAAGAAGGCATGAGGAGAGAATTTAGGTTACTTGTGTGAGTCAGGAGGCCAGGACTGGGTCTTTGTCTTGCTCAGCTGCTGCATTGGCAAGGCAATGGAAATCTTTCTGTAGTTACATTGTCAGCTTTTCTTGCTTCAGGAGTTCTGTGGAGATCGAGAGCCTCAAGGTGTCTGACCTGTGCAGAATCCAAGAGTTCTGTACTGCTGCACAGCACAGAGCTCTCTGAGATGGGGAGTGCAGGGGAGAGCAGAGGGGTGCCTCAGGCACCAGTGCTTTTAGAAGGACCCATGGAGGTGAGTGCAGGGAATTTGTGTTTCAGTGACCTAGCTAGGCTAATACGGGAATTTGGGGTTAGGTTGGAATGTAATAGGGAACTCTAAGTTTCAAGGTGATGTGATAACTAGATCATTTTTTTCCATTCCTTAGTTCTCCTTTTTCAGAAGGTTTCATCTGTATATTGTGAAATAGTATGTTTCTGTATATGCATATTAAATCTTTAATTCTTTAAGTTTAAAAACAACTTAGATTACAAATTCTGAATGCTGAAAGTCTGATGTATTTCAGAATTTTGCTGGATTTTTTTTTTCCTGAGTAGTTTTTCTCAGTATATATGAAAGGAGTTACATAACTTTTGAATTTAGTGGTTGGCCAATATTTGAGTTCCTCTAGTTTATTTATGTCAGAAATGTTTATACAAAGTGATGTATCTTTGTGTACATACTTTGTAATCAAAGTAGGATTAAACTGAGGTCCTGTTTTCCTGAATGTAGCAGAAAAAAGACAATAGGGAACAGCTCTTTTGGCAGTAGCCCAAGCCTCTTCCTTCAATCAGGGCTGCACTCAGAAAACCCTCACTCCCTTTTTTCTCTCTTTGTGGTAATTCAGGGTCATTCTGCAAAGGGCTTCACTGGTTCGGGGTGTTTTCTTACCCACATTTGTAACATTTCTGACTGGGCCACACAATTTTTTTTTAAAACTACATACACACACTTTTCAGTTTGCATCCACATGGCTGAGATTTTTTTGCTTTAATTTTTAATGTACTTGTCTTGTGCCTTGTGCTTGGGAGGCAAACACTTATTTGTCTGCATCTTCAGTTATATTTCAAACCCACTTTCTTCTCTAGGACTGCAAACTGTTTTCATTCCACTCCATTTTCTGCTGGGTTTCTCTGAGGCCATTCAGAAAAAACAGGCAGGAAAATAAGTTTTGGTATCTCTTATCTCAGACACTGAAATTTAGGAATATCTGAAGTGTTGTTTAACAGTCTAAACTAAGCATTAAACAGGAAGTTTTCACTGCCATGTTCTTAAAGTCTGGGGCAGACAAATCTGCATTTTGCTATATTGAATATTTAAAAGCCCTTAGTCCTTCTGGATTTTAGCTTTTCCAGGCTTGTATTGAGAAAGATGTTTGCCTAATCCTGACTGCGTATAAAAACAATAATCAGAAGTGGTTATTCTGTGCAAGAGCCAGATTGCATGGTTGTTATCTTAGACTGGCAATGAAACCCCTGGAGAGCTATTTAATTATGTAAATTAGCATGAAATTAGAAAATTATGTTTACTTTGAATTTTGAGGGGGTGGGTATTTGGTTTCTTTCCCCCTGCAAAATCAAGAATAAGCATCATCAAAACATATGGTTTGGTTCTATAGCTTTTAGCTAGATTTAGCCATTGCTTCAGGTTCATAAGTAGTTATCTCATCTCTGTCTTGCAACAATATTTGTCAAAACTCCCAGCAATGTGGATGTCTTAATAATCTTCAAAAGGAGAAGTGAAGGGAAAGGAATAATAATGTACACATATGTGCAGTGCAGTACAAGGCTCTGAAGTTCCAAAGTTTTTTTTTAACCAAAAGCAAGTATCCATTTAAGTCTAGAATTATGGAAGGAAAGTGGATATGTAATTATGTTCATAATCAGAGAGGTACTTTTTTGGTGCTTAATCTAAATAATGTAAAATATGTAGGTTTTTGAGCAGCATAGAAAACATAAAAGTTGATAATATAAGTTACTGTGGGCTGGAGACTGGATTCTAAAATACTGAGATTCAGCATTCAGTTGGAGCTCTGTATTTCTGTTGATGCACACTAGTTGAAAATTGGTTTATGATTTCAAGTTGCATAGAAACAAAGCAAACAAACAAAAAAGTACTGTTATGAAAGCAACCATCTAGGCAAGCGTTTGGGAAAGAAAAATACAGTGAAACAGCAGTCTTTCTAAATTAAATTTACTATTATATTCAATAAAGTTTCCTAGTAGGGAGTTCCTGGAAAATTTAGACTGAAATATGAAGCAAACTCAATGCTATTTTAGCTGCCTTGATGGTATATTTACAATAACTGAATTGTTAATTTTTTTTTTCATTATATCTAAAGACGCTTTCTAGGGAAAAATGAATAAATAAATAAAAAAGCTTCATAGCCACCTGGAGGAGCATTTGCTATGATTGTTTCCAAAGGAGCAGCTTAGGAGTTTCATAAATATCAAAGTGAATAGGCTCCTAGAAACAAGGAAAATTGCCTGTAGGTGATTCCTACTTGTACAGAAAAAGCTCCTCTCTGAACTGCAATCTTCTCTAAACTTTCTCTCCAGGCCTGCTGCCTATTACTCTGCTGTCCTGTTCCTACTTCCTTTAGCTGTTTTGAATCAACAGTGGGTAGAGCAATACTTATATGAAATGTACTAGAGGGTGAAACATGATCTCACAAATTACAGAAAATAAACAATTTTAAGTGTAGCTTGTGGCTATAGGCAGATCAGAAGCAGTCTAATGGAAACACACTGGCTTTTTTTGAAAATGAAACAGCTATGCCACATTGTCATAAAGCCATAGTTATGGCTGGGTTTGAAGAAGAGAAAATCTTTCCAAAAGTGGCTTCCAGAAAGAAGTCTGAGAAATAATTTGTTTTTTCATGTATTGAGTTGCTATTTGGTGTGCAGTAGGAGATTCTTCTCCTCTATTTTTGCTGCTTTTTTCACCCCCTCTTGATTTTAAGGCACTTAATTGATAATTTTTACTAAAAATATAAAATCATTGTTTTCTGCCTAAGCAGGATAATGTGTATATGCCTCATAATGGTCATACTTCGAATAAGAGTTCTTTCCTCTCCCTAAAGGTGCAGGAAAACCTTATCAATATTACACAGCTCACAGAATCATGCTTTGGAAAGGATGTGCAGTATGACGAGACGAGCTAGAAAACTGGGTCTTCCTGTTGGGATTTCATGACAGGCTTTGAGTCCTGATGGGCTTTCTGCTGCCAGCAGCCTAAAGGCAGCAGAGTTGATTTTACAGAAGGCTGAAACAAGACTGAGCAGTGCTGGTTATTGCACAGGAAGAGACGGGTGAAACCTGCTGGGGCTGTCCCCATCAGGGCTGAGCTGGTTCCACTCAGGAAGGGCTGGTGAATTGTGGTTTAGTTCACAATATTGCATCCCTGCTTGGGGTGCCCATTAGATAAAAATGAAGAGAGCCTTGCTCTATTCTTCTTTACTCTTCCATCTTCTGGTAATTTTATTTTATGTGTAGACAGCTGTTCATCATGTTAGATATTTGTATTTCACATTCCTCACGTTTCCTAAATTCTTTGTTGGTGGGCAAGAAACATTCATAAAGTTGTGGCAAGTTTCAGAAATCTGTTAGGTGAAGTTTTGTGCAGGAGCTTTTATACAAACCTTTATTTTTGAAAGCTAACTCTGGAAGTACATTGTTACTATTAGCACCCCTGGGGGACTGGCTCCCTCTAGAAAATCAGTGTATGCAAAGGTGATGTTTTAGTCTTGCTTGAAGAGTAAGATCTTCATTCCCTCAGCTGCTGTTTTTTTAACAAATCTGTCCCAAATTCTTTGTTGCAGGGTGTAGAGTAAAATAAGGAAAAACATTTTTCCTCCCCCAGGCAGCAAGTAAGCCTCTCCCTCCCTCCTTCTGTCCATTCAGCTGCAGTTGAACAAAATTCATCACAGGAAGCTAAAGGGAGAAATAGAACCCAATATGTATTTCTTCTAATCACTATGTACAATATAAAATAATACTTAGTTCCCAACAGTTCACTCTAAAGCATGTGTTTCTTCTTTCCCTACTTTACTAGTCTCAAATAATGAGGCAGGAACCAGCCACACAGGTGGCTCTGGATCTCTTACTCTGCTGTGGCTGTCAGCATCCAAATTTCTGTTTTTTCTCTCTCTCTCTCGATTGTGGGGGTCCTTCTCTCCTCTCACTGTCTTTTTATCACCGATTCCTCACTCCTCCTCGTGTCATTCTTTTGTTTTCCTGATTCTCCAAGAGCTTTTCAGTTTGTCCCATATGGCAGGATGGAGTCCTACTGTATATTTAGCTCTGCCTGACTGGGGAAACTGAAACACAGCAACCCTTGGATTTCTCAAAGTTGCTGTGTGTAATTGGATTGTCTAGAGTGTTCATCATCATTGATTATTCTGACATTCTTGATCCAAAAATATGTACATTAAAATAATAACGTAATTACAGAATTTGCTTTTAGCATGAATAGATTTCTTCTTAGTGACACTGAAATTATTTACTACTCTCAGTATTTATGTATTTTTTTGACAGCTATGCAGTGGGCTATGAATAATTTTAAGGTGGTACAGTTTACTCCATGCTGCTTAAAAGCAAGGATTTCCCCCCTCCCCTTTACCCCATCATATTTTATTATTAATGGACACATATGAATTGTCAGCTTTCCCAAAACCTTGGTGTATTGGCTGGAATGATCAGAATAATTTCTTAACCATGTCATCACTAACTAGGAGTGCTGAACACACTCTTGCTCTTGCTTTATCTTTTCCCTAGCAGTTCTTCTGCCTGGTTTTGTTTAATTTTTGGTTTGGTTTGTTTTTTATTTATCCTGTTAGTTTAAATATAAGAAGTGCAAACCAAAATAGCCAGTAATGTAGAAGTGCAGGCTTCCAGGAGCTGTGTGGGCTAGGAGTAAACTTCTGACTTTGTCTGGAGGCAGGATGCTAAGGCAGCTCAGCTGGCAGGTTAATGGTGATTGTCATGAATATTAAATGACAGAATCAAAACAAAACTCCCAGAGAGACACTTATGCACAAATCTTACATAGCAACACAACCAGCTCAGACAGCTGGCTCTCTGTAGGCTTTCTTGAAAGAAAACAGCGCTGAGGCTTATTAGGATGATTTTTATAAACCGGAAAGCCAATTTGTGATGCACTGTTTGAAAGTTAGAGGCCCTAATGATTTATAGCTTGAGGCAAAAAATCTGTTTTCTGAAGTAGATAAGTAACAGGTAAATTTTATCTATGCTGTTCTCCCTTGGATTAAGTGCTTTGCAATAATTTTTGAGTTTTGTGCTGTCTGAAAATGTGTAAAGAAATGCATACCAGCCTTACTGTTAAAGTTCATACCAACTCTCTGGTGGGCAGGTATAGTCCCACTTTTCCCTCTGAAATTCCTCTAATTCCTTTTTTGCTTTGATTTGTTTTGGGGTTTTTTTTCTCTAAAAATCCTCAACACATTTCAGGGCACAGAATGATGAACTACATTTGGGTTTGTTTCTGTTTTGTGATTTGTCCCAGACAGGGTAAGAACTTGCTCTTCACAGAGTTCCTCCTTTGGCTCCTGTGGCGTAACGCTACATGTACCTCCTGCTACATGGAAAAAATTGTGAAATAATTAAAATTCAATAATCCTAGATTTATTTGAGTGGCACCAACAGAGATCTGGAATGATTCAATTTTTTAGCACTGCAGTCATGCTGCTTCTAAAAGGATATCTAAAGGTGAGACATTCTGCAGGGCCTAGGCAGTAATCTTTGTTACATTTTTAAGTGGGGATCAGGTCCTTGCAGATACTTTCCTTGACTTCCATGGTTATTTAAATTTATACCAACTTAATATGTGGTTCAGCAATTTCCATGCTCCAAAAGGAATGAACTGAAATAACAAAGTAGGTTTCCTCAGATAACTGCATGTAGGCATGATCCATTTTTTGGTGTTATTCTGAGTATAAAAAGATAAAGTAAATCAAAACTATTTTTAGGTGCAATGAGTCGATCTAAATGATTTGATGGAAAAAGATATAAATGAAAGGAGAGTCCAGTTAGAGGAAGTTATGGAGAGTAATGCTTTTATGTAAACATTCTACAGAATTCATCTGGATTTCCAAACTCTGTCTATAAATCAAAAAGTGCTTTCC
Organism: Regulus satrapa; assembly: GCA_013396955.1. Classification (NCBI taxonomy): domain Eukaryota; kingdom Metazoa; phylum Chordata; class Aves; order Passeriformes; family Regulidae; genus Regulus; species Regulus satrapa. The sequence goes on from VWZN01012208.1 coordinate 668,447, forward strand.
AGTAGCTCCTGGAGACCTATCAAGTCACATGGTTCTAGCTATCTAACTTTAGTTCAATTCCATTGAAAACAGAATATTTATACATATATTTAAAGTAGAATTTTAAAAGTATTTATGTAAATAATTAATGCAGGTATTCCAGTGATTATGATGTGATTACCAGCAGCGTGCGCAATGAAAAATACAAGTGGCCAGCAGATTCCCAGCTGTGAAGAAAATACATTCAGTGAGATGATTTTTCAGCTAGTATCAGGAAAATCCCTGATTTATTTCTGTTGTTCTTAAATCAAACAGCCTAGTGGAGGGGTTTTTTTAAGGGTAACATAAACCAGATACATTTCAAAGACTTAGACTAGCTTATGTTTTCACAGTCCCATGAGGAATTTACACACGCTGCCTCCAACAGGCCTTGCAAAAAAACAAGCTAGAGTATTGTAGAATAATGGTTCATAACCATTTTCCTATGTATTAAAGCTTCCCATAAATACATATTACCTGGATCAACATGGGATAAACCATACTCACTTCAGTTGAAAGATGAAGCACCACAAAGTGATACCTCTTTGGAGTGAGGAAAATAAAGTTAGAGTTCCATAAAGCAGCATTCTTGATACTATAGCAATCTTGGGGTCCCACCAGCCCAAAAGTCCAGCCAACATTACCTTCCTCAAGAGGCTGGAAGTCACAGCAGGGACAAAAGTCACAAGGAATTCAAGAAAAACATCAGCTTATTTAACAGCTAGAAAGCCTATAATTAAGGATGAAAAAGCCGTAGTGAAGCTGAGAACTGCACCTTCATTTCTGTGTCTCAGGTCACTTCTTCACTGGCTGACCCTCAGCCTTCTTTCTTAAACTGCAGTGGGCACCATTTATCTTTAAATGGGGAAAATTGATAAGTTATGGACTGAACAGCAGCAGTGTGATTTTCCATGAATCCAGGCACCTGCAAGGTATCAAAGCCACAGGCATCATATTTTTGGAAAACGAGATTGAGGTTGTCAAGCAAGGAGCCAGCAGTATGAGCTGTTTAATTCATGCTGATTTCCCCAGAACTGTATCCAAGGAGGATATCACACTTTTCTGTTCTCAAGTTCAACCTTATCTCTGAGAGCATCAGCAAGTTTCACTTCTGAAAGAATACTCTCCTGTGATTTATTTATAATCTCCTCCTTCTTCTTGTAAGAAGAGTTTCACTCCCTTTCACTTCACTTTACTCTGCCTCACATCATTATATTCCACTGATACACTGCAGCTTCACATATGAACCTTTCAGCAGCCTGTTCTCTTCTGGCTCCAAGACATGCCAAACTCAAAGGAGACCACTCAGAGCAAGGGAAGGAATTTAGGAACAATAATAATATTTAATGTGTAGAATCACAGAGGCTCAGCACATACCAAACATCCCTGCTAAGCTCATGTTCATGTTCTTAAAATCCTTCCAAGTTCACTAAAATTCATAGGTTGGTCTTTTATACACATGAATACTGAGATTTTTTCAGATATCCCTACAAGCCAACTTCTGCCTTTCATTTTTTTTGTAACCCGTTCAGTTTAAGAAATACAACATGTTTTGTTCAAACGTAAAAATTAATCAAGGGACACATGTAATGAATAATTTTGAGTTCATGTGGACTTTTATCTGCAGCGTAAAATAAAGGCTGTGGAGCCACAGCCCCCAGCGAGGCAAATAACCTTCCTAGGATACTCTTGATCTGCTGTGGCTATTTTGAATCAGTTATCAGTTAAATCTATAAAGTTACCCTCCAGGCAATGAATTGCTTGGTAACTAAGTTCTGTGTATCCAACACAAATGACTTTAGAATCCCTGCAAAGCAGCGAAGAACCAGGCACGAGGAAGTTTTCAGTCATCATTTAATTCTATCTGCCCACATTGGCTGAAACAAGTACTGCCTTTAAGGATTTTTTTCCCCCCATTTAAAGATTTTGTTGTCTACAAGAGAAGGGTGAAAGCTCTAAGTTTCAGCTCTACATTCAGACATGCCTACTAGCTTAGGCCTGGTTTGATTTGGTTCATGTGTTTGACTCTTTGTACACCTCTACAAAGAGTTGTCGTAATCTTTAGAGCCCCAGGAGATATGCCAAGAAGTGGGTTAAAATTTTCATAATGTAAAGGTTTAGATTCAAGTCTTTTTCAGGGCTTTATCTGCTGCTTTGCACAGTATGGGAAAACTTTCAGCAAAATCTGGAAGGTAAAATACAGACCCTGGGACAGTGATTTATTTTCCTTTCTCAGAGAGGTTTCTTTAAGTAGAGGGAAAATTAGGTCATATTTTGATTTCTCTTGGCTGGCTTATCTCCAAAGATGGCCAGCAACCACTTTCTCCTAAACTTTTCACTTCTCAGAAGGACAATATCTCATGTCAGAATGATAAAGAACCATGTCAAAAAGTACTGCAGACCATGGTAAACTGAACATTCATCAACAGTACAAAATTTCTGATGGCAATAGCTACAAATAACTTACAGGAAACATTAAAAGAAATTGTTTATTCAAGAGTACTTCCTGTGGCTCTGCAATTCATCCAGGTGCACAAGCTGTTTTTTTCACAGAACATTAATCTCTGTTTCTCTTAGTTTGGATTTCTCATCAACAGATTACCCAAGCCAAGATTTAAGTGTAAGTTTTGTAAACAAGTAAATCAGGACTCACACTTTCTACTGAGCAGGGAAAAAAAAGCTAAACCAGAAGGTGTTATGTAAAGCCCAGCAGATAGATAAGGGTACAAGTTTACATTATTATCATTGGCCACATTTGACAGAAGCAAAAATAGGAAGCAGTCCTATCAGACCTGCTCTGCCAGCTCTAATTTGCCAGTGTGAATTGTCCCAGTAGCACACTAAGACAAATTCTCACTTCCCACCTATTCTGTTTTCTGGGTTAGGGATTTTTTTGGACATGCCAAGGTCAAAACCATGCCTATGCTATTAGAGTACTTTGAGAAGTCATGCCCACTTATCATATAGCTAGGTCTTTGACTCTCTGACTGAATATAGAGGAGAAAAAACTCACCCTTTGATATAGCACTGATTTTTCTACCAAAACAGACAGTTGTATGTTATAATTGTCTGAACTGGCACTCACAGACAGAGCTCTGAGTGAAGTGCTACAAATCTAAAAGCTTAGTGATTTTTTGTTTGTTTCAAAGTATTCGCAGACAAGTACTAGTTTGTTTGAAAGCTACTGTTCTGTATACCACATGAATAGCTTTCAGGTTATAGGCTCATGTGCATTTTTATGAATATTACTTATGGGGCACAGAGTTGTCATATAAATTGTATATTTTTTCCTGCATGGACAGGAAAACATTAGGCAAAGGAATAAATGGATGATGGGTAACACAGTGTGTGATTGTCATCACTTACGTCATTTCTGGGATTTCAAGATATCCAGTGTTCATCTGAAAATATGCAAATATTAATCAGAGCTGTTTAGCACATCTTCCTGATGTGCAGCTGAATCCTTCTGAATGGCAGCTTTTCAGTCACAGAAGCAGTCAGATTTTTTTTTTTTTTTTTTTTTTTGTTTTTTTTTCTGTTCACCCACT
>VWZN01012208.1:672068-741782 GCA_013396955.1 Regulus satrapa
AGCATTGGGCTTCCTAGGTGGATATTTCCACATCTCTTCCATCTTCTCTTGATCAAATGCAAATTACATTGAGCCCATTTCAGATAAATATATTCATCTATAAGAAACAGAATACATTTGTGAAAGCCATCTAAACTTTTTTTATGGTTGTTCTGCAGATTCTTGGGAGTCTTACAAAGAAAAACTACAGCAATTTAGTATCTTTCCAAATGATCATTTGTTGAATTTATTTCCTGATAGTGGTTTTGAAACAACAGTAAAAGGAGTTGATTTACAACCTGTTTTAAGGCTCCTTCCATTCAAAAGCACCATCCTTAAACAGATAAGCATCGTCTTTTAATTTTTACTGAAACATGGAAGTCTGGCAGGTCTGACAAGTGCAGTCTGAACTGTGATCCCCCATTGATTCCTACACTGATGCTGGGATGAATTCACAGCCAGTGGTACCATCAGACTACAAAGTTAGTAGCCTAAGCTGCAGTTTTCAAAGGATCACAAGGCCTTTTTAGCAGAAGAAAACAAATACAAAACCTGATTTAAGTCAATGAAAGACTCATGTTTTGGCAAAGGGCTACCAAAAAGTGGTGTCCGTATACACATCATGGATAGAAAAGAAATAACTTTGTGTCTTATCCCAAATTCTTGGAAAAATTTCAGCTGCTCAGTCTGCAGGATTCAGAGCTCCTGCATTCCAGCAGGTGCTCTTGTTTAGATTAGGATGCAATAACTAAGAACACATTCTTATGAGGACTTCACTGCACTCTCTACAACTGGAAACAAACAAACAAACAAACAAAAACCCCCCTTTGATTCGCATTCCATAAACCCTTTACTGAAATTTCCTCTTCCATCCCTTAAAGTAGGGATGATAGAATTTATCCTGTCACAAATGTGTTAGGGTCAAAGTGAGGGACTATTGAAAAGAGTGCCAGGCGAGAAACACCAATTCAGATCATGCATCATCTAGGTAAGCGAACCCATCTGATAGTTCTTAACACTCTGAAGAGTAAACTATTATTAAATGCTAATGGAAGGCAATTCCTGGTGCAGCAATTCATGAAAACCTTAGACCTAAGTTAGCAAGATGCATGTTGGAAGCACAGAGCAAAAATACTTGACATTTGCAATGTTATCTGGAAGCAGCAAGCAAATTGAAAAGAAATCCTAGACTCTCCAAAGGAGGTGTGGAGTAGGAGGGCTACAATCGGGCTTTGCACAGCTTGCTTGTTTTGAGTGCAATTTATAGATCATGAGGGCACCTGTTTTACTGGAATAATACAGAGGTCAGGGAAATGCAGCTGCCAGAACAAAACAGCCATAGCTGACAGTTTGCTTTTAAGCAAAATCAATTTCAGGCCATTGGCAAGTAAAACAACCTTAGACATAAAATAGTGTTGTTGAATTAACACTAAAAGAAATACTGTGGTACTCTGGATCCATTTTCAAAATGCAGTCAAGTGAAAGTGTGTTAAGGATGAGTCCTCTCAAAGCCTTATTGTTGTAACACTTCTATTAAGTGGGAACCCCAAGTGAAATAGCCTAGGAAGTGATTAAATGTGAAAGCTTCAGTTTCCAAATGGAAATAAAACCAAAAAGGAAATGTTTTGCATTCTAAAGTGCACTCAGTTGTGATAACCTTGTCTTCATTATTGAAGACAAGGACAGAATGAAAGGACTAAAGCATCTCCCTCAAAGACGAGGGTGAGAGCAGGTGGGATTCATGAGGACCTTGCTTTACAAGAGGGGGTTTTATATCACCATTTCCTGGTGCAACAGGAGCACTTCCTCACTGAAAAGAACCTGAAATTTAGTACAAGCAGAAGCTGAGTTACCTACTTTGACATCAGCAAAGGTGATTTCATAGCGAGAACAGGAAAAGCAGGGAGAGAACAGGAACACTGAGCCACTCGGCAGTGATGAGCTGCAATCAAACTACAAGGGGGTTTTTCTTTGAAATGCAGCTGGATATTGTGATCCCAGATGAAGCAAGGACTTCTACAGTAATCACAGCAGCACAACTTCAGAAGCTGTCCCATCAGGAAGCATGCAAGGAAAGGAGGAGAAGGGCAAAAAAACTAGTAGGCACCGAAAATGTATTTGTGAGCTGTTGGCAAACAGCCAACCACCAAACCCACATGCATTCCCACAAAGACAACAGGTATCGTCATCAAGGAGCAAACTCCCAGCTGCTGTTGGTCCCTAATCAAAAGGTCAGCACTAATAATAATAAATAGTTACACCAAAATACTTATTTGAAGCGATATTAATTTCTTAGATGGTGATTTATATCTTCCACTCAGAGCACCATCCAGCAGTGAGGGGGGCTGGGGGGCATGGAGTCCCTCCTGCAAATGAAGTGCTCTAAGGGTGAGACACAAAACAAATCTAGAATAAAATCTGTAACATTGTGAAAGAATGGGCAAATACATACAAACAGCTTTTTTAGTTGTTCAACTATATATAGGCAGCTCTCCCCTGCAAACGAGAAGGTGAAGAATCATCTAATAAAATCTTCTTTTCATAGAAAGTTACCAAAATGCTCAAGAAATAGAACAACAACACAGTATCATATTTTTATTTTATCTGTATTGTTACTACAGAATTGTGAACAGCTGCTTCGTTTTTCCCACATCAATCAAAATGGTGACAGTGACAGATAAATCCATGTATGGGACAATTCACATTCTACTTATGTTAATGAAAGTCAGGGGTTAGCAGCAATTTATACAGCTCAGGCTTTTACAGTCCTCTTGCTGCTGAAAGATTGCCAGGGAAATGTCATAAAGGGGGTCTGCTTTCACCCTGCAGGATCTGCAGTTTTCTATCAGGTTAGGAGGAACATAGCACTGCACACTTAATTAAAACAGCAGCCATGAAGCCAGGGTAAGAACAAAGAAAAGCTAAGAAATATAAAAAATGAGAGCTGAAATTGTTAATATAAAAATGCTAACAACGTCCACAGGACAGTAAATTGCTATAATAAATTTGTGCTGTAAGAGTATGTGGAAAAGAGTGGGCTATGATTTCCTCTTTTTGTCAGAGAAAGATTGGAGGAAGGTAGAAGGAAATCATCATAGTCTAATATAGATGACATCTTTGATAATTACTTTTAAAAAGTAAAGTGTCATTTATCCAAATGTAACATAATAGTCTTATTTTAAAATGTCACAGTAGTCCTCATGGGGGAAAAAAAAGATTTATTTTTCTCGGTTTACAGCTGTAGGCTTTGCAGAAATACTCCACAGTAAATGCATTTGAGGAGCCTGAGTGGCTTTATATCCAGTATTCTCAAACCCATCAAATATTAAACTCCATAATGCTTTTTAAAATGCAAGCCTCTATTGCACCTGTCTGTACTCGTGATACCTACACTCACATGAAGCACACAGAACTGATGTTAGCTTGTCCAAATAATTCATTCCCACTTTTCCAAGGAGTAGGAAAAAGCTTGGGATTTACAAAAAGACCAGTCATATTTCAATTATTAAAAGCTTTCTTCTCTCTTCTACAGAATGCAGTTTTACATTATGCACTTCTTAGCAGAGAAATCCTGGCAGAAAGAACCTGCAGGTTAAATAATTCCCAGCAAACAGCCCAGGTGTATGGCACTACCACGGATCTGTTTGCTTCCTCTATGCTATGTGTGTACAGACACACATATTTTCTGAGCAGGGAACTGGCTCATGATAGCTAATTGTAGTAATGAACTCCACAACCCAGGGAATTAATTTAATATTCTGCTGTGCCTCTCCCCAGGCATTCTCTCGGTACAAAAATGTTCCTCAAAACTCATCTTTAATGCTGAAATGTGGCTGATCTTCAGGTTTAAAGTCCAGATTGGGGCTGCCATCCTCGTTCAGAATTCGCCGAGAAGTATAGCCAACAATTGGATATTTGGCTTTATAAACATTATTGAAGATATCATCCAGAGACTTCAGTTCCTCCTCTGTGAGCCCTGTCTAAAGGAAATAGGGAAATTAAAATCCTGTCTCAAAGAAATAAAAATAGAGATATTTACATGCCTTTTTATTTTAATGATTACTGTAAACCTTAGGGTCAGTTTTTAGGTTTACACTGCAGAACATGATGAACAAAATTGACAGTACAGCCTGTAATCCTATCCTTTCCATTCAAATTCAGCCTTGACAAAATTTTAAGGTGTTCAGGTCAAACAAGCAACAGCCACCACCAGAGCTAGCGCTCACTGCCATGTCAGGATACACCAAACCAATTGACAAAGAAAGGGATTTACTGTCTTTGTGAGCACCTTTTTGAGCAGCAGGTGACTTCCCTTTTACACGCTTACAGAAGTCGTATTGATTCCACAACTGAAAAACTTTCCTCTTGAAGGCTGTTAGCACCTTTCATGACCAGTAAATATATTTTATGTATCTAAAGACAGCTAATGCATTTTGATTTTAAATTCGTGAATCAACTTATATAAATACAAGCAATTTAAAATCATCACTCATTATCTTGCCTAATAATAAAAATTTACAAAGTGGAATTAAACTGATGGCCCATTTTCTTACTGTGTCATGTGTAAGGTCTGCTGGATCCAGAGACATCTTTGCAACTCCTCTTGTTGAGTCTTTTCCCACCAAAGCATTGTATGGGGCTCCTTTCCCATAAAATTCTGTCAGATTTAAAAAAAAAAAAAAAAAAATCCAGGGATGATCTGACAATGTACAGGGTATGTTCAGCCTTTGCCCTTCACCAGCCTGTGAACTGAATTTCAGTGAACTGAAAGCAACAACTCAAGTCTAAGACTCTTCTTTCCAGAACTGACTTTGGATTTCCTACTTTTTGGGGTTATACAGCTGTTGAACTTCCTATAGTGCATTCTTAAAATGTACCAATTATTTAAGGAGTTGTGCTTTACATTCTCACGAGACATTTGGAGACTCCAGAATTTGCAAGCCTTGTCTAATTTAGGATTTGGAGGTCAGCCAACCCAACGAGTATGCCCAGGCCAGGTTAGTACAAACACAGTAACAAGCCATTAGTTTACTTATGGTGACATTGAGGAGAGTGTCTAGGACTCTCTTGGTCTCATCAAACTTTTTATACCAATTCTGGATTAAGTAGCATGAGTTCAAATTAAAACCTCTGTAGTTCTCAGGGAAGGCACAAACAGCAAGGGGCACAAACAGCAGCAGGGAAGGAGGAGATGCAGCTGCAGCAGTGTTGATGTTGTACAGTGGGTACATCCACGTTAGCTTTGATGTGCTCAGTCCATGTACCCAGGGCAATAAAATGCTGTAGCTTCCATGTGGCTTGACCCCACATCTGGCAAGGACTCGGGGATCTGGGAAGTGTCTTCCAGTTTTTGTCAGCGGTGCCCAAGCTACCTGGACAGTGCTGGCTTGTCTGTCCACATGCTGTGATCCCAGATCAGTGTAAGTTCTAGACAAAACCTTAGTAGGGGAGCAGTCAAGGGAGGAAAATCAAGTTTTTTAGAAGAGGAAAAAGTTACTGTCAGTAACAAAAAGATAACCAAAAGTACTGCAGTTGAACTGCAGGCTTCCAATACACTGAGAATATTTAAAAACAAATGACTGAATAATAACATGTCAGCAAAGTAGACAGCAGAGGAGAAGCACACTAACCTTTTCCAGAGGTGACATCAAACACTACTCCCTTCACTGCCAGGTAGATGGGCTGTCCTTCCTGGAGGGAAAGGCATCAATACATCCTCAGCACTTAAGCACAGGCAAAAAGCAGTTAGTTTCAGCTGTGAAATCCACAAGCTCTCAGGACACAAATTATTTGTTGTATGTTTACTCTTGTTGTACCACCGTTCACACTCCCTCTCTTGAGTGTGCTTCAAACCGCCCCTAATATTCTTTGAGGACTCAACCATAAGCAATGAGAGAATCTTTTAAATCTAAATGGCACAACCATAGCAGACTGGTCCCTTTTCCCAGTCACCTCTTGTCTGCACGCTAGTCTGGTTGAAGACTGTCAACTGCATCTTTCTATTCCTAATGCAGATGGATAATGCCCAAAATAAAAGTGTGCGTGCTGTGGTCAACAGCATTATTTGATTAAGAAACAAGGATAAATACATCAAAACGTGTAAATCTGATCTGCTGGCATCTGTTTTACTTAATATGCCAGCGCTTCTGCTTTGTGTTTTATACATAAGATGTAATTTAGGTCAGACATTGGTTAGTCTCTTCAAAGCATCCACAGAAGACCCTGAGAACGCCAGACAGCAGGTGTTTCAAAAGAGAAGCAGATCAATACAGGACTTTATCATTGGAGTCTGGAGTTCTGCTGAGGCTTCTGAATCACAGGAAGCTAAGCACTCCTAAGTTTAAACTGCCTTGTTACTATGATAATCTTGTTTTAATAAAAAAAAAAAAAGTACATGGTTTAATGAATTACTGAGAGAAAATTAACTTTGGCTGCAGCTCACGGTAATCAGAAATTCCCCGGCAGGAGCACCTTGCCAAGCAGGGAGCGAGTAAAAGGGGCTCACGGCACCCAATGGATCTAACGGTGCATGAGCAGCACCGACCCCGGCAGCTGCCGGCCGGACCGCGGCGCAGAGGCTGCGGCGCACGGGGGCCTGGAAACTCCTCACCAGCCGCTGCCCAAGCAGCGGGAGATGCCCAGAACGACGGGGCGGGAGGGATCGCGGGGCAGCGCGGCAGCGGAGCACGACAAACCCGAGCTCCGCGGCGGCTCCGGGGCTGTGCGGGCCCGGCCTCGGCGCAGCGAGGCCGCCCCGGCCCTACCTGGTGCCCGTCGTATCGGGCCAGCTCGGGCTCGGTGAAGAGCCGTACCGGCGCCTCGGCCGGCGGCCTGAAGCGCAGCTGGGGCNTGTTCAGCCTGGGGAAAAGGAGGCTTGGGGAGAGCTTACCGCGCTCCGTGACGGCCCGGGAAGAGGCTGCAGCCGAGCGCGGGTCTGCCTCTTCTGCCGGGTAACAATCAAGGGGAACTAGCCCCAGGTTGTGCCAGGGAGGTTTAGATTGGATGTTAGGGAAAGCTTCTCCACAGAAAGGGTTGCCAGGCGCTGGAACAGGCTGTCCCGGGCGGTGGTGGAGTCACCATCGCTGGGGGTATTTAAAAGAAACATGGATGTGGCCTCTAAGGACGTGGTTTAGAGATGACCGGGGCGGCCCCATAACAGATAAATAATAAAAGATTTCTCAATTTTCTTCCTTCTCGCCCTCTTGAAGTTTCTCTGCTAGCCGTTTTCAATGTTTATTCACAAAATCAGCTCAAATTCCTCTTTGTGACTTAAAAACCCCAAACATTTTTAGCCTAAGAAGGGAAAGAATAGGAAATTTTCAGATTACATGTTTTCCCTATACTATAAATATGGTACGGGGAAACATTCGGGACTGGCAGAAGGATAGTCTTGAGGGGTTATCATTCTAAATAGAATTAGTTTTACAGTTTAGATACACACACACATATATAAATCACATCCCTCGCTGCAGTGCTGACAAGTGAGGACCTGAAGGATTTTAAGCTTGGATGTTTGATCCTGCAGCATCCACTCTTCCTGACTACAGTGCTGTATTTCGAACGTGTGAGTGGACTTTTATTGTCAAAGTACTTCAAGTCTCGGTTTTTAACTTACTAGGTGTGGTCCTTAGGCAGAGGGAAGCGATTTACTCAGCAGGGACTCCCTTAGAGTGTTGCATCTCAATGCAAAAAGAAAAAAAAAAAAAAAGTTGCACATACTTTTTCTTGATGATGGGGAAGGAAAAAAAATCCCCCCCCCCAAAAAAAAAAAAAAAAAACCCAAAAAAACCCCACCACCAAAACAAACAAACAAAACGCCTCCACTGTGTAGGTATTTGTGGCCACGTGAATCAGCCCTTACGCGGTTTTGGGTTTTATTTTCCTGCAGTGCCCCATTGCCGCGGGCACAGCGTGCGTGGGTCACCCCAGGAGTCCTGCGGGAGTTTTCCCTGCTGGTCAAGCGCGCCTGCTGCTCTGACAACGGCCTGGGGCAAAAGAAAATAAAGACAAACATTTAAAAAAATGTAAAAGGGTAATATTTTGTGCAGCTTGCGGGGAGCAGAAAGGTCTCCCGTCCCCATGAGTAGCTCCTGTCAGGAGGGAGAGGCGCCCGCGCAGCCCCTGCTCAGGCGTGTGCCGGGCGGCCGGAGCGCAGCGCCGTGCCCGGACTACGCCTCCCGGCAGCCCCGGCAAGGGGCGGGCACCGCCCGGGACGGGAAGGGCCGGGCCAGGCAGCTCGGNACCAGGTCGGGCGGCGGCCGCGCTCTGCAGAGCCCGGGCCGGGTGTCTCGGGTGAGCGCGGCTCCGTGCTCTGCCTTCTTCCAGAGCAGCGGGCAGCGGCTGTGCCGGCTGCGTGCGGGGGCACAGCTGGGCTCTGCAGCCGGGGCTTGGGAACAAGGGGATGGTCTGTGCCATGTGAGAAGCGACTTGGGCACCAGAGCTCCCGCATCGCATCCGAAGCTGAAGGGCGCTTTATCACGCTGCCAAAAGCCCGAGGCGGCGCCTGGCTTGCATATCAATGTATGGGCTCTGCAAACCGATTTCCTTGCTCGTTCCTATCTCGCCTAGTAGACACACGGGCAATTTGTGCCAAGTTCAGCAGCGGTAGAGAGTTACAGCAGAGCCCTGTTGTTTGTATCTTGCAGGCAAAAGGAATGTAGATATTGCCCTTCTTCTACGCCTGACGAGTAGTTTGAGGCTCAGCTTTAATACATTCTAATTTAGTGTGGTACTGTGTCTGTTTAGTTTCAGCTTCTGTTTTTCTTGCCAGGCTAGAAGGTGATGAATCAGCAGATCAGTAAAAGGCCTGTATGTACAAGTCCTCCTTTTATTTGAGGGAATTTTATCCAGTAGGAAGGTTTGAGCCCGTGACTGTCAAGATGGGATTGACTTGTGTACCTAGGGAAGGTAGTAGTGAAGCTACATTAATGCCTGAAGTGTGCACATGGATGACACATGTTCTGTTTCCACCTTAAGTATCAGCTACCACCGACACCATTCCATATGTGTGGGTTTATCCCAAACTGTGGCAGGAGTCAAGAGAGGGTCTGTGTGTGTAAGTGCAGCACCTGTGTGTCCATTCTTTCTGCCTCTAACAGGGATGCTCAAATGGCTGGATTTGCCTTTTCTGAGCTTCTGTGGAAGTGGTTTTCTATGAATGGGGCTGAAAAAGAACTGCTGGGACACAGGCAAGTTCCTGCAGTTGTTTCTCCCTCGGCTGTAAGTGCTGAAGCCAGAGGCATGCTGAATGAAGGTCTGCCTCATGCCCTTCCTGTGCTGTCTGTGCATCCTGTTGCAAGCTAACCACCCTGCAATCTGTGTTCCTTCTGGCTGGCACCACGCTTCTTTGCCCCTTTAGCAAAAACACCGTAATGGAAGGGCCTGTGAGGGTGGGCCTGGTTGGTGTGCTCCTCTGGTTGGTGGCACCTGGTGTGCCAACAGGTTTGCTGTTGGCAGAATCCCTGGATCCAGGAGGGAAGCTGGAAGCAGCTGTCCTGCAGTAATGCTGTGCTGGCTTCCCAGTCACTGGGAGACTGTCGTGGGTGCGTGTGTGGGGTGTTGGGTCTGTGCTGCCCTGCCTTGAGGGGTCAGGGTGCTGTGTGCTGCTCAGAACACAGTGGCTGAGCCAGACACAGCACTGGGATCTTGGTAACCTCTTCTCAGTTCAGGCATTCAGGATCTGCAGTAAAAAATAATTGTTCTTAGGGAGCAGGTCTTACACATCAGCTCAACCTGCTTACTGCAGTGTTAGCAGTCCCGCTCTTGCCTGGCTGTCATTCTCTGGCTTTTTGTGTGAAAAGCCTGTGAAACAATGTGAACAGAGATAAGAAAACATAGTTGCATATTGCTTGGGATTTTTTGGTTTGTGTGTAAGGAGTGCTGAAAGGTTGTATTTTCTGAGTTTATCATAGAATCATTTAGATTGGGAATTACCTCTAAGATATTTTTTCTTCTACTTGTTGAAAAAAATTGCTATAGCTCCTCTGGAGAGAATAGGAAAGGTTGCTTATTTTGTTCTTTTTAAAACTTGTGTTGGGATCTCCTTGCCATCAGGAGTAAGTGAATTCTATTCACTTACCCTCCCAAAAACCTCATTGAGGTGCCTGTACCTGGGGAATCAGAGCCGTGTGAGGGTCGGCTGAGGAGCTGCAGTGACTTTGTAACTTACATTACATTTGTTGGATCAGCTCTGGTGTCAGCAATTTTCATCAGTATAATTGGAACCGATTCTTAGCTGATTTAGTATAACTACTACAGGAGGCTTGTGAGTACTTTTCTTGGGTCAGAGTAGCTTACTTTGGGTTAGATAAACAAACGGAACCAGCATTTTCTACAAAAAGGAGCAGAGTGTTAATTTTTCCCTTATTTTATGGTGATAATTGGAAAAGGTAGCCTCATTTAGACCCCAGTAAGAGTCTCACACATGGAGCTGAGTTTTCAGCCTGTAAGTTACCTGTTCACTTCTTGCCCCATGCTATGAGAAAGCATGCTTTATTTATGTAGTAAGCATTTCAAAACAGCCGGGTAACTGCTTTCATCTTGCTTTGCGTGGTGGAAACGAATACAGAAATACAGCAGGAGGTGATGGAGTCTTTACGTCAGACTTTGAAGATGTAAAATGAGTGGACTCTTTCCTAATAGGTGCTAATGACGATCTGGTAATGACATAATGAGGATTTCAGTACCGAACTGAAGTTGGGTGAAATAAAAGCACGTTACTGTTGAGTAAGTTAGGGGTGCAGTGTTTAATAGCAGTCAGTGCAGCTGTGCCCCCACTTGCCTTGAAACAGAAACAAAGCTCGTGTGATGTGCTGCAGGCTCACACCCTAGTTTGCATGGTTGTAATCTCTGTGTCGGCTCCCACGGGGAAAGAAAAACTTGGAAAACATGCAAGAGATACTTTATATTTATAATGTATAAAATCTGTAGTGCTTCACAATGTCCTGTGATGCCTATCTGATGCGACAAGCTTCTGATGCCGCCAGGAAATGGCCTGGCAGTTTAAGCCCAGAGCTCTGAATAGCAAAACAAGAAAACATCTGGTCTCTGTTGGTGTTTCAGAAACACTGGAAGACTTATTAGTTGCATAACCACTAATATATAATAATCTGCACAGTGAGATCAAATAAGGCCCAGAAATATAGAGATGCTTGACTGTTGTCTCATAATGACCCAGCCACCTGTGTGCCTTGCCTTAACGCCTGTCAAAATGCATCTCCTGCTTTTTGTACCTCTTTATTAAGAAGTGCTAATGCTCTGTTCCCTGGTATGTGCTGTGGTTTCTATATGTCTAAAAATATATTCTTCAGTGACAGAGTGAAGTTCCTGCCTGTCAGAGAACACTGTCCTAATTGCAGGGTTAAAGTGTGTTGGAGCTGCTGCTAGGGAAATAATTACTTCGAACTTGAATAGAAAGGTGATGTTATTGTTGAAGCAGCAGGGTAGAAGTAGGTTAAATTTGTAGCATGCAAGTCACTTAATTTTTGGCTCTAAGTCTACAGAAATGTGACTTTTGTCTTGTGAACAAGTGGAACAGATGTTGGGTGCTCTTGGACTGGGGGCATGTTTTTTGTGTGTGTGGTTAGTTGGAGCCTCTTTTATTTGTATCATAGAAAATCCAACAATTGCAAGTTGAGAGCATATTTGGAAATTGAACCACTGTTTTAACTACACAGCTGAGTGAAGATGTGGAGCGAGTATCTGAAAATCCAACAGAGGAGAGAGAAGGAGAGATGGAAGTTCATGAAGATTCCAGCTCTGTTATTTTACCAGGTGAGAACTATTGACCAAAAAATTACTGATATTTTAGGGCCTGTTAGCTGCTGCTGTGCGTGGCTTTGGTCATTCTGGTTTTGTTATTTTATTGCATTTCTGAAAATAAAACATTAATTTCACTACTTAGTTCACTTGCTTCCCTAATTTCACTTACTTATTTTATGTTAATCAGTATTGATAGAAAGCCAAGGAGGTTTTCCAAGGACTCATAGGACAGTATTTCTTTGTCAGGAACGGTGCTCAATCCAAGCAGCTTCAGCACATCTGACTCTTAGATAGCTTAGTATGTCATCTTCCTTTTTGTTGTGTCTCACCTGAGTGGCACCTTTACGTGAGCAAGATGCAATATTGAATAGGTGCTTTTAAACAGACTCTTAGTTAGACTGTCCAGGCTGCTTTGGGAGGGCAGGGAGCAGTGTTAAATTGTTAGTTATTGCAGCTCAGGTGTGGGCACTGAGGTTAGCCAGCCTGAAAGGAGTATGGCCTAAATGCCTTACAGCTGTTCAAGACATATTTGTTTCAGCAGTGCAATTTTATGCATATTAATGCCCTAATTGCCTTGGCTGCCATCTCCTGGCATGTAACTTGCCCATGGACATTTGTAAGTGGTTGCGTGTGCAATAGGGTTCACTAAAAGGCTCATGTTGGCTGTGGGAAGGCAAAGACACCAAACACAAACCAAAGAGTTGGAGAGCAGCATGTGGCACGGCCTGAGAGGGCCCAACTCATTAAATGACACAGAACAGTCAGCAGGAAGCATGGCTGCTTTCCTCCTTTCTTACGCTGAGCTTTAACATAACAGTTTGTGTGTTCAGCTGTATATCATTCATGACAAAACATCAGGTGTAACTCAAGAGTACAGAAACTTTTTCCTAAAGTGTTGCCAAAAGAAATGGCAAATGCAAGAGTAACGGGTAAAGCTGTGTGTGAGTGAGATTACTGTGAAGACCTAAAGAGAGCAAGATTTGAAGGGAAGGAGACTGTAAGAGAGTTCTAGCTGTAAATGGAAGAATCCTTCTATGATGGTTTTTAGCATGCACGGGGAATTATGCACTGGAGGGTAACAAATATCTAATGACTTCTACCATGGTGGAGGTGCAGCGCATAGAGCTGGGTATGAGCATTAGGATATTAAATCACCCCCTGATGTCTATGCTGTGTGGGTGTAAGAACCCCTTCAGGCTGGAAATGAGGGAAAACCAGTTGTCTTTTTCCAGAAGCGAAGATTGACCATCAGCAAACTTTCTTGTGAACTTTAAACTTTGTTTCTCAGTTGTCCTTGGAAATAAAACTTGTTTCCTGCCTGCAGTGGCCTTAAGCAGAGTGCCGAGTTCTGGCGTGTGAAAAGGAAGCACAATCTTGGGTTGATTACACCTCATACTTGAGAAGGAAGCATCTGCCTTGCTGATCATCAAACCCAGAATTAATGAGGCTTTTTAAATCAAGCCGAGTTTGAAGTTTACTTTCCTCTTCTATGATTGAACTTCAAATGAAAATTCAGCAAAAATAACTGTATTTTAATGTCCCAATCCATATTCTGTTTGGTTCCAGATGGTGAACTGGGTTCCACTACCCCTTCTTTGCGTTTTAGCAAGACCTGCCTGAAGAATGTTTTTTCAGTAATTCTCCTGTTTATTTATCTGCTGCTCATGGCTGTAGCTGTGTTCCTTGTCTACCAAACCATCAGTGACTTCAGGGAGAAGCTCAAGCACCCAGTGATGTCTGTCACTTACAAGGAAGTGTCCTTGTATGATGCACCTGGTAAGAGCAGTAACAAGCAAAATGTGTTAAGCTCTCGTTCATGTTTTCCTTGGATTGTTTTAAGTATTTGGTGTTCATTCTCCAGAGCCCAGAGTGCACATAATACTTTGACCCAGGTCTTTCATTTCCTCACTTTTTAATCTAAAGTCGTGTTGACTTTGCACAGAAGTGTTAACATTGTACTGGAGATTTTTGGGAGCTTTCATGCCAGTAACATGAATGATGGAAGCTGTGAGAATTATGCAATGCTTCATAGATAAGAAGTGTTTTCAGACTCTAGAATGAGTCCTCTTTTAGAGGAGAAATTCCTTTTGGAAATATTCCCCAAACTGTATCATTCAAACAGGGTAAGACACATAGGATGTGTATCAGGAGCTCAGTGCTGCACTGGTCAATGAGATGCCATTCACAGTAAAGAAGGGGAATTTCTCAAACCAACCACAAAATAACCGCAGTGGCACTTTCTACTTCCAGCCTGCCTTGTTTACAACATGGTATTACGTCAGTAGGCAATGAAAATGGGATGTGACTGCAGGGAACAATGTTGGCATGAAAATGCAGCATGGCAGCAGGAACTGTTGCAGTTTGCAGGAGGCATTGCTCCACAGGAGCATTTTTGAATAGTGAGTTCTGTTGTTATTATTCTTTTTAATTGTCCAGTAGCTATTCATTAGTAGAGCCATGGTAGCAAATGCAGCTCAGTCAGTCATCTGTGAGTTTCCAGTTTAACAATAACACTTCTGTTTGAAGTGTTACCACATTTTCCAAATACCCACTTCAGTAGTTGTGACTGAAAGGTGTTTTGAGTTGTTGCCATATTACTGTAGTTGTTTTTTCTCTATGGCCAGTTAGGCCCAGCTCTGGAAGTAGTGCCATATGAATCCAACTGTAAGGGCAGCAAACTCAAGCTTTACCCCCCTTTTTCCCTCCCCCATGTGAGCTTTTCATGCAGCAACAGGAAGAAAATAAGCAGATTTTAAATAAGCAGAGTAGCATACATATAAATGCAGAAGTATTGTTGGAGATCCCTGCAGATGAGAGGAACTAAATCAATCTAGTCCTTTATTGTATTGCTCTGTAAAAATTATGAGATGACAAGTTGCAAGCATGGAACTCTGAAGACAGGGATAATGCATTTGATAAATGCTGAGTGCTTTGACATCTCACATTTTGGTGGGCAGGTCATCTCAGTCATGAGTTAATCATATAAATCATACTTTTTTTTTTTTTTTTTTTTTAAGTTGGACTAGATTATCTTCCAGCAAGCTTGTTTCCAATAATAAATATGGCATAGGTGGTGTAAAAGGATTTTGAGGTTTGCCTCTTGTGTTTTGCTAGCCTTCCAAAGCTGAGGTGGGCGGGGTTGTTTGAATGCTCTGTTGGACAGGAGCAGGAGGTTTATGGCATAGATGGGTTCCCATCCAGCTGGAGTAGTTGCCTGCCCTCCCCAGTGATGTAAATAATAAGGGATGTAGCAGTTAGTGCGAGTTTGGTGGCTTTGCTTTTTATCATGATGTCACATTCAGTGAGCAGAGGATGCTGAAGAGCATCTTTTCAATTCTCTTAGCTCGGCCAGTGATCTTTGATCTGTCCTGTGTGGTATGTACATTGTTTCCAATTAACACTTGATGTGTTAAATGTTAATATCTGAAAACTAAAGCACTACATGTCCCATTTGATGCCCCCTGACATATTTTACAGAGTCATCTGGGGTTGAGTGGGACAAGTGGATTAGCTGCTGGCTCCTGGGAAGACTAGGTAGACTTGGTAGCTTCTATCAACCTTGTGTTTTTGTAACAGAATATGAGCCCTGATTTTTTCCAATGCATCACGGGGGTTCTGTCCTGATGCAGTCGATGCTTTTGTCCTGCTCCAGAAAAATGTGGAAGTGCATGGTTTAATTTGATTGTTTTGTGGCATTTTAAGGATAGTTCCGTGGGGATTAAATTCCAGAATGAAAATCTACGTCCTCACATAGGAAATCAGTGCTCTCCAACGTTTTTTCTCCCCAAACAGGTATTGCCTTTTACCCAGGCAAGGCTCGGCTGCTTAGCTGCAAACATCATTACTACGATCACATTCCACCTCTGATAAATCCAGGTCAGCCAGGAGACATTGAATGCACCACTCAGAGGATCAACTACACAGATCCTTTTACTAATCAAACTATGGTAATAACAATATAATAGAACAAAGCTTATTCGGTGTGGGTTTTCTGCTCATAATCTTGTTGCAAAGTAAAAGTATGTGCTAGGTGCTGTAAAAAAATCCTTCCTTCTGGTTTGGATTTTTTGGTAAGCCATCTGTCATTTTGTTTTCAGGAATGTAAAAGACCCCAGTCAGTGTACATATGTGTTATGGAAGATAAAGCTGTCCTGTGGGTGTGTGCAGCACAAAACCCTTAATGGGGTAAAATAAGTCATTTTTCACAGTGAAACTCTCACTTCATTCTTCTCCTAAATGAACTGGGAAGCATTTTCCTTGATACTGCAAATCTAGCTTTGATTGAAAGCAGTATTAGTATCCATTAAAGGAGGATAGCTAATCTCTTTCTATATGTTTCCTGGGAATTCATACATGAATTCCTGCTGGGAGTTACATACCATATTTGTCACACTTGGAAGGATCTTAAATGGGCACCAAGTGCTTCATTACACTGAAATGCTTTGAGCCAGCAACATGGGGTACATTGTGTGATAGTCTGTCTTCAATTGCCCTTAGAAGTGCAGGGAAGCTTGCTTCTGTATAAACAAATATCCAAAACCCACAAATGACTATATTTAATACTTAAATATTAATATTTAAACACTGAGTCTTGATGTAAACACCTCCTTTTTAAACTGAAAGGAAGAACTCAAGTTGCTTTATTGCCAGGAAACTCTCTGTATTAGATTTCTATAGAGTATTAGTGCCAGATAGCAAATTAATGAACAGGAAATGAGGATTCCTTTGCTCCTCTCACCTTCTCTGTTTGCTTACAGAAATATGCTTTGATTGTTCAAGGCCCTCGTGATGTGAAGAAAAGGGAACTGGTGTTTTTGCAATTCCATTTAAACGAAACAGACCAAGATTTTAGTGCCATTGACTACCTGCTGTTTTCTTCTTTCCAAGAATTCGTCAGCAGGTATGTAAACAGGGGATGAGCCTGTGGCTACATTGAGCTTGCTGTCACAATACTTGTGAAAGCAGGGATCTTTCAGTAAAAATCAGGCAGGCTTTTATGATTTTTTTAAAATAGTTTGGACTATGTTGATGCTCTTTTATGTCTTTGTTTACTAATCTGACCTTTAAAAATGTATTGAGGGCTTTTTGAGTGACAAAACCTGTTCTTCAGCTGTGCTTAAACCGTTTGTTGCTGCACTTTCTAAAAGCTTGGAGTTTGCGCTGGCTTCCTGCTGTCTGCTGCTCTGGGTGATCAGGAAGTGTGCTGACCTGGGTAGTGTGTCAGGAAGTGCACCAAGAACACAAATATTTCTGTACCATTTGGGGGTTTGTTAAGCAATTGCTGTCAAGGTCAGATCCCTAGATTGCTATGTTGTAATTTCATTGAAAGATTAACTCTTGTTTCTTTTTATTACTGGCTTTACTTAGGATTCTAAAGAATTACGTAAATTCATATATGGGGTTTTCGAAATTGCTTTGTATTGGTTTGATGTTGGTATCACTGGAGTATCTAATCAACCTTCTCATTTTAACAAGAATGGAATTAGTCCTGTCTTAAACTTTCTTGAAAGACGTGCTCTTTTTTCCACCTTTTGAGAATGAATTTCATACTTAACGGTTTAATTTTTGCTGTAATTGAAATTCAAGTTCTCTTCTTCTCTCTGAGATCCAGACTAAAAATTAGTTGAGAAATATTAGTCAGAATGACACCTGATAGAAAGCCTTAATTTGATAATAGATGTTCAGTGAAAAGGGGACAGAGGATAGAGAACCTATGCAGAACAAAATTAGGTGAGGGAGGGAAGAGCACAGATTTTATTGTAGCAAGGCCTTCTCAGAGGCTTGGACGTGGCCATATTGATGCTTCTCAAATGGATCAAAGACTGTAAGTGTTCAGACACGATACCTCAGCGAGGCCAAAGACCAATTAGCTGGATTTGCCTTTGACAAAGCATTTCTACTTCATTGAAGACATCCTAAGTCTTTAACTATTTTCTGTAGCTGTACTGAAACACCTCATAAAATGCCAGTGTTCTGGGTATTTGGGGCATTGATGTTTTAGGGTGAGAGAATGCCAGTAAAGAGTAGTGATGTTGAAGGTGCTTGTTCCTTATGGGGTTTTTTTATGGCTTGTGCTCAGGTTAGAATCTCTTAGAGTGGGATCAATTGCAGCAAGGTGCTCGGCTCATTCCGTACTGCCAGACACAAGCACTGCCTGAGACCAGCCCTGGGGTTGAACCTGGCTCAGGGCAGGATGAACAGCTCAGTCTGTGCATCCTCAGAAGCCACGTGGGAACTGGGGGATGTTTGTTTGAGGATGCATCCTTTTGCTTGCTTGAGGCACGTAGTAGGAATGGGAGTTAAAACTGGTTTTGAACTAACCCAGGTGAATGGTAATACTGGCAAGGGGATGAAGGCCTTAGTGCTGATCTGCATGCCTAGATGGAATACAGGAAAAGAACCAGCTGTGGGCAAGAGGCCAGTGGTGTCTTTTTTTGCAGCATCCTCCAAGACTTGATACAAAAGGTATGGCTTGTCTTGCTCAGTACTGTGTTTGCTGTCCTGTCCAGCACGAACTGGCTGGGCTCAGGGTAGGTGGGAGTTTATATTTCTCCTGACCATCAGAAGTGCATGTAAAACTGCACTGTGTATGTGGAGAGCACTTGTTCTGTCCAGCTTCCAGCAGAATAGAAAATAGAAACGATTTCTTGTTCATCAGCACATGCTAAATTTAGCTGATGGGAAGTCTGGATTAAGGTATTTGTAGAAAGTGCTGTATGTCTTTCCATACAGCCTCTGGAAACTTCAGTCACTGGTCTCTGTTAACTACTTTTCCTGACCAAGTGTCTCTGTGGTTATGAGAGCCCAGAATAACACTGTGCCCAGGAGTTCGTGTAGTGTTATCAGAGGTGCCACAAGCAATAAATAAAAAAAAAGGCCTCTAAAGACTTGTACACCTTTAAGAGATTTTTTTTGTGGTGTAGTAAGTGCTGAGGACTCGAGCAAGGTCCAGTTGTTTCTGTCAAGGGCTTTTTTCTCTGCTGCTCTTCTGTTAAAATTGGATCAGACTCCATGAAACTGGCACTGCTCACTGGTTTTGTTCTGGTCTCCACAGAACACTGCTGCACTGTGTGCTGTTGTTGGCCTCTGAGCTGGAGGGAGATGCTGCTGTCTTCTTTCTCCTTTTTTTTTTTTTTTTTTTTGAAGTAGTGGCAGCTGCAGTCTGTACCATATTAATTAGAGGGAGGGAAATCATGGAACCCTTGCAAATTACCCAAAATGTGTGGCTAAAAATACAAGTTCTTCTCCTGAACTGTCTTTAGGGATAATACATGAATACAAAAAAAAAGATTTCGAAGAAAATCCTCTGAATATACTCCTGACAAAACTATTGTTAGTGTAGCCTGTCGAATAACTTATGGTCCTGTGAAATGATGGATACCAGTGTGAAAAGATCAGAGATTATTTAAGGGTCTAAGCAGAGCTCCATGTTCTTGCCTCTGATCTGGATTTGCTGCATGCAGAGAAATACAATGTAGAAGGGTTGAGACTTTTGGTGCCACACCAACCTTTATTAGATGCCGTGGCTGCTTGAGAGTTTCCTGCTCTGGGGAAACTTAAAAAGCAATAAACACAGATTGGGTTTGAACCATCAGTGGGTTTGGCTCTTGCTGTTCCATTGGAATCTGCTGGGGGATGTCCTAACTTCTGTGGCTCTCATGGGGCAGTCCATAGACACTGGTGTTAGAAGGATCCAGCCCAGTCCAGAAATAGGTGAGTGACTCCCACAGATAGGAAAAAAAAAGGAGAAAAACCACCAAACAGCAACAGAAAAAGAGATGTGGCCTGTGTGGGTTGTCTGTCTTTGGTATGAAGAGGGAATTAAAAGAAACTTCCTGGAAAACTGTTTGTCAGCTTAAAATCCCTTTCCTGTCTTGTGTTCATTTTGTATGTGGCTTGTGTTGTGTGTGGTTTTAAAGCTGTGTTATTTGCCCTCTGCTATAATTTGTGCAAAGCTTGTGCCTCTCTGCTGTGCTTCTCCTGTCCACCCCCTTTTCTTCCCCTCACTCTATGGCAGTGGTCTGGATTATGGAGATGCCTCTCAGATCACTTTTCCACAGCTTCTCCTAAGATAGAAATAATCCTTCTTTTTCAAGCCTACAATTACTGTCGAAGGCAAAGCATTACTGCTGCTTTCTGCCTGCCATGGAAGTTGTGTCTGTAATGTTCGGCTCTGTGTCATAACTTCCTGCCTCATTTTTCCATGTTGGCTTGGAAAGCTTTTCTAGGGTGCTGTATTTAGCCAGCCATTAGGCATATGACTGGCTGGCAGAGTGCTAATTGTGTATGCTCCTCTGGACTGGCAAAGCACTCCAGTGCTCCCCTGTGCTGTCCCCTCAGCTGCTGCTCTGCCCACATCCCGAGGGGGGAAGCAGTTGTTGGAATTGGGTGTTCCTGTGTCGCTGGTTTGCTCTGCTGAGGAGCAGGCAGGCTGTGGGCTTTGTCTTTAGGCTCTGCCCACGTCTTTCCTGTGGGAGGCAGAGAGGTGCCATCCTGTTGGGGTCACTAAAAAAGCACCTCGTGTCAAAATAAAGGCATTCCTAACTTCCTACAACACCCTGGGAACAGCATTTGTCTTGATAGGCAGGAAAGTGTTTTCTTCCCAGAAACCCTTCTCTTTTCTGGGCATGTGCACAGTGGAGTTCTGTGTTTGAGTCCATTTCCTGAAGCCCTGACTTGAGAGAATGGCTTTGCTGGGTTTTGCCCTCCCATGGACATGTCTGTATTCATCTATTAAGCCTGGGCAGGTGGTGTGGTACAGAGTAGCCATCAATGTGATTTTTATAGCAGTGCAGCCCTTTTGGTCCTTGTAGACAAGTCACCTTGGTTTGTAGAAAGAAAAGAAGCCCTGGGTTTGAAAACTAAGAAAAAAAGACAGGAGAACTTCAAGTCCAGTAATTTCTGGGGAAAATCTTCCTGATTAGCCTGTTATGGGAAAAGAGCTTACTTCTTCACCTCTGCTTTTCTTTACTTCTTTGCATCTTTCTCCTGAAAGACCCTGTCATGCACACCCTCTGCCTTAAAAGCAAGGAACACTCTTTCCCTTCTGGGAAGATGGATCTAGTCTAGATCAAAACCCTCTCCCTTCTTTTAAGGACCAACATACCCTGGCATATCTCTACAACCTGAAATTTATCTTAGTAAAAATAGCCTTTAATGATTCATGACTTCTCACCCCTTCTTCTCAAATGAAACCTTATTGGGAAAGCAGCTGAAGGGCTGGGTGTATTTCACAGGGATGACGTGGAAATGGCTAAAATCAGAGTACTGAGGAGCTCCAAGTAAATAGCATGGTTAATTCTCTACGTCCTGTGCAGCTGGTAGAGAAGAGATATGCCTTAAAGCTACCTCTTTGCTACTGGCAGCAGGAGGGGTGTTGGAAACCTTAAAGACTTACAGTCACAGTATTAAAAAACAAAACCCCAACCAAAACACACGGAGCAATCCTGCTCCTCTGGGGGCTGCAGATATCTGTGATTGCATATAGGGAAAACAGCCATGTTATTGCAGGTGGGAGCTTTACACCAAAGCTACAGTGTTTCCAAAATAATTGGAACGTCCCGAATGTAAATTTGGAGCCATTTTAAGCATGTCTACATTGCAAGTGATTTATTTGGCAGCCAGAAATGAGGTGAAGCACCCTGTCCTTCCTCTAGGCTCTTCCTGCTGTCTCTTGCTTCTTAACATGGTGATGAGTTGTTTCCTGAGATCTTGGCTCTGTTCCTCTCTGTCCCGGGGGTGCCAGATGAGCAGAGCTAAACTCCCTGTGAGGCAAAACAATCCCTACAGGGAAACACAATTCCAGGCTCGTAGGGCACCAGGTAAATCCCCTGTAGTTAAGGATGCACGAGTGAAGTGCTACCATTAATGAAAACATCACTACATGCAACGTTTTAGATACGCTGAATTTAGCACGTGGAGGATAAAAAGAATTGTGAACATAGTTTGAAGTGTCTGTGGGTCTGTCCTCCTTCCTACAGTGCTTGGTTTGTTCAATAAAGTAATGCTTTTTATTCCTTTAGTTCAGAAAAAGCAAAATTCATGAAGGACTGTGAAAGCTCATACTCCAGCTGGAAGTTTTCTGGAGGCTTCCGAACTTGGGTCAAGATGTCCTTGGTCAAAACAAAAGAAGAAGATGGTAGTGAGACTGTTGAATTCAAACAAGAGGTAAAAAAAAAAAGGAAAAAAAAGAAAAAAAGTACTCATAATGTTTTGGAAGTTTGTTTTTTTGTTTCATTGCATCCATTATGCCACTTTTCACTGAGCAGTTTTGGCTCTAGTTACTCACATTGTCTCTCAAGAAGGAGGGTTTCTGTAAAAGTGTAAATGTCTTGATGTGCTCAGCTGTTGGTATGGCCTCGTAACAGAGCTCAGGAAAACATCTCTTGACAGGGAGGCCAGAAATCCAGGCCTCAAATGGATCATGACACCTGTAGTCTGAGGTAAGGGTTCCAAGAGACTGACACAGCCAACCTACAGTTCAAGGGGGAGGACAATTGCCAAAGGAATTGTCTCAATAACAGCTACTACTGTTGGAAAGAGTTATTGTTTATGTTGTCACTGATGTTAGGATGAAGAGGTAAATGTAAGCCTTGTATCCTTTGTAGCATTCTCATGTCTGCTTTTTGTTTGGGTTTGGAGTTTTTAGCTGTTGAGTGTCCTTAGAAACATGAGGTAACTTCTTGCACCGTTTAAAACTAGAAAATACGCAGGGTGAAGATGCAAGCTTATCTTGAGAGGAAATGAGCCTGACTTTCATTCCTGTTCTGCTCACATTAATGGACAGGAAAATAATTGTGCTTTGAGTTTGTTTTGCTTCCACTGTTGGTTGGAAAGGAAATGTCTCAACGGTGGTGAGAACCAAATATTTTAAGAGCTGTCCTTTCCAGAGGGTGTCTCTTTCAGAGATTATACTTTCTCTTAGTCTGTGGTTCTCTTGGAAAGTGTGTTCTGGGGAGAGCAAAATGAAGCAGAATCTTTAGTTCTGTCTTTAGTTCTCACAGTTAGGTGTGTTATATGGCACAGCCTTAAGGGAAGACCAGATCTCCCAGTCCACTAGAGAAGGACAGGAGGCAAACCCCAGAATCATGCAAGTCCCAAATGAATACCTCGGTTTGGAGGAGAGGAAGGAATAAATTAGTTTGCTGCTGCCATGTAAGCACTGACAGCAGCTGTCTGTCTGTCCTTCATCATCTACAGCTCTGTATCATTTGCCATTTGGTGCTTACCAAGTATAGGGTTTTTCAAAGTCCTCCTATATGTGTCCAAGTCTAGTGTGTCTCCATGTGGAAACAAAAGGCTGGCCCAAAGTCAGGGGGAAAAAAAAAAGAGCTTTTTGTGACCATAAACATCTCTTAAGTTCAGCAGTTATGGACTCTGATCATCAGAGTAAGTGAGCGCTGTTGCTGGTTTGGGTTTTCTGTTTGTTTTGTGGGTTTGTTTGTTTGTTTGCTTTTAATAAAACCTAGGAACCAGTAATCAGATCCCTATTAATAATACAGCAGAATTTGAAACAGCTCAGACATAAATTGCACTTGCTTTGTTTGACAGTACAACATCTGCTCAAATTTCACCAGGAAGTCCATTTGCCTTTCAAATCCAAATCTGGGAGCTGGCACACCAGAAAGATGGATACAAATAGGTCAAACAGAACAGTCACTCACTCTGCTAACTAGCCCAGCAGTCATTCATTTGTATTTTCTTCCTTTCCCATTGCCTTAGTTTAGCCCCATGTACTGGTTGTTTCCTGGTGTGCAGTTTCCTTGGATGAATGTGCTTGGGGCACTGGTACCCTGCAATAAGGAAATGAGCTGCAGAAATGTGGGGGCAAGTCTGCAGCAAAGGTGTTTGACCAGAAACCAGGAGGTGGGGAAACTCCACATGCTCTGGGTGGCCATGAACGGTGTCCTAGCTCTTGCTGCTTCTTTTCTGCAGCCTAAAATCGGTTCAGGGCTGGGCTATGGAAGAGACTGAGAGAAACCCTGAGGTATTTGTAAAAAAAACTCTGCCATGGTAGATTGGAGGCTTTTGTGGCAGGTCATCCCTCATACAGTGGGAAGGCTTGTAAGGAGATGGAGTGGTCTGCTTAGAGACTTCCAACAGCCGCCCTCTGCCTGGAAAACTGGGCTCGCAAAACATGGAAAAGGCATGTCCTTCCATCATCTGTCTCATCTTCCTGTCACAACCCTGATACAAAGTCACAGTGCTGCTGGATTCATTGTTTCCAGTACAGAATTAACCAGGACCAGCAGCAGTACTCCACACACACCAAGATGTAACCACTCCCTTGAGGTTTGGAAAAGGGAGAAGTCCTTCCACCCCTGTGCTTTCCTGAGGTCCCTGCATGGCTCTTGGGCAGTTTGTGTTGTCTCCTAGGAGCAGGGGACAGTTCAAACTCTGTTGATTACTGCCTGTGTACAAACCCTGTGTAGTTCCCCTCTGGGCTGGGGGCAGATGGTACGATACAAGTGTTTTCCTGGGGCCTGATGTGTTAGTGTTTTCCTGGTTGTGGTTCTTGAGACTGGTTTCATGTGGCTGTAACATAATCTGGTATCCTAACCCAGTTCCCTGTTGGAATTGTGTTACAGCTCTCTGCTGGGCAGCATTAGTTTCAAGTGGTGGCCTAGTTAATGGGCAGTATTGGGAAGTGTGAGTTTGGTTGTTAACATCTGGGCTTCTTTTCCTTCCGTGTTCATTCTGCCCTTGCTGGAGTGTTCTAGTTTATTCTACAACCCATTTTTCAAAAAGAAGGAATCTTCCTGCCACCATTATGTGGTTCTCTGGCAAATAAAACTAATTTAACATTAATTCATGAGAACATTCCAAATGTATTATTTCAAGTAAACGAATTTTGGAAATTAATTGTCCCCTCTTGAGAGGCAACGTAGAAATGGCATTGTAGTGATAATGAGTGAGAAATCTGAAAATAATATGAACATGAGACAGGGGGAGGAAACTGCCCTTGCCATATTTTGGCAGCCCTTTGTTCTAGGTAGAGAAAGGCTGTGGTGGAAGTCCCCTAAATAGTCTGGTATTTTCACCTTCTTACAGGCCTTTTCTGTTGCACAGAAGACTCATTGTTCTTCTGAAAAAGTAACCTGTGCTTTTCTTTCCCTCTCCCCAGACCAGTGTGGTTAACTACATTGACCAGAGAACTGAACCAAGGAGTGACCAGCTGTTCTTTGTGGTGTTTGAATGGAAAGATCCTTTCATACAGACTGTTCAGGACGTGAGTAACCCGCTCATCCCTTCTTGAATCGCTGTCTGACGATGCATGCTCGTGATTTGTGTGTGCATGCACTTGCCTCTCTTACCTCTCTCCAAGAGGAAATGCAGAGAAGAGTGAGGATACTTCTAAAATTTCAGTGTAGGCTCTTCCTTATGTCCAGTAATGCATTCTGTGTGAAGGTCAGGGCCACGTGCTGCTTTTCCTTGGGCTGGTACACTCAGCATTCTGCCTGCAGCTAGAGGTACACATAGCTAAGAAAAGTGTCTGTCCCCCAGTGTTCTAGCTTCAGGCTGAACCTTTTGCTTAAACAAGTCTGCTTGGGTAATCTGACTTAATGACTCTTTTAAAAATTAATTGCTAAGAAACCTAGGTTGAAATAAGAATAATAAAAATAGCCTGGTGTATTTTTAATCCATTATTAGAATAAATTCATTAGAATCAAAGGTGGTACTGTACTTACCTGACAATCAAGGTCTGGCAGCAGCATAATGTACAGTGTTTGGTGTTTTCTTGGCCAAAACCAGTGTGAATGCAGACTGTGTGGGAAAGGAGTTGGTCCTTTGCACTGCTGCTGTCACAGCAGGACCCAGACACCGCCTTGGCCTTTAGAGCCCAGTCCTATTCCCACACCTCTCACTCCTCTCTATTATCAGAGGAGGGGACTAATATTTGTCATCTCTTTCAGATTATCACAGCAAATCCCTGGAACATGATCGCTCTTCTTTGTGGTATCTTTCTGGCTCTGTTTAAGGCAGCAGACTTTGCTAAGTTAAGTGTTAAGTGGATGATCAAAATCCGAAAAAGGCATCTGAAGAGGACTCGTCAAGTAACGAACCACATAAGCTGAGGCTAAGACTGCCTTTTAACTGTTGATAGCAGGAGGGATAGCGAATAACTGGAATAAACTGCAATCAGCAATTAAAGCTGAAAACCAGGTATGTTTTCTTCCAGAGAGATGCTGGCTGGAGGAACAGCCTAGTGAACCAGCTTTGGAACTGCTCGAGGGCAGGTCTAACAAACTCACGCTTTTCTAGTCCAAGTTTAACAAAGTTTACCTCAGTGTATGGGGGAACCGGGGCAAAGGAGGGAACTCACTAATGTTCAGAAAGTCATCACTGTAGTAAGTTGTGCAAAAATGGAGAGCGTTTGAATGTTTCTCAAACGGAGCCTTTAGGTTCTGCATCAGCTGGGAGCTGCGCCCGTAGCCTTGGTGGAAGTCACTTAGTAGAAGGTGAAAAACATCCTGGCCTCTCTTCTCCAAAGTATGTTTTAAAACAAAATACACTGGAATTCTATTACATGTCATCTTTAAATCAAAGTATAATGACTTTAATATTAAAAAAAATACTTCACGCAATCTACTGTGTGCCTTCTTTGGAACTACCTGCTCTCAGCTTCGGAAGGAGCTTTACAGGAGGCAGGAGTGTTACAGCATGAGGATAAGGTGAAAACCACTGATGAGTCCAGCTCAAAGGAAACTCAAGTAACAGGACAACGTGGGGGGCCGAGCTGGTGGCTGATCTCAAAGGCTGAGGCTGTTGTTTATCCCTCTTTCTGGCAGTCTGTCCTAAGGAAGTAAAAAATAGTCTTTGATCAGCAGGGCATGGAACTGTGATTCTCTGTTCTATGGGGAATGCCTGCTCAACAACTGTGCTGGGGTGCCGGTGTCTTTTTCTTCCTTATAAGTCCCTTGTTAGCTGAGATGCCTGACTTGGATGTGTGGAGTCTACAGGGAGCAGGGCACCACTGTGTGTTTGCTCTGAAGGCTTTGCTGCAAGGATGCCAACTCAGAGTTTGCTTCTTCCTTCCTCTTCCAGCAGAGTACTCAGAGGAGTAAGTGTATCAAATGAAACCCCCCTCACCTTTCTTCCTTGTTTTGGGCATCTGAGGAAGCCTATTGGGACAAAGTTTTCTACTTTTAGCTGGCTTCCAGAGCCAAATTAAGACACTGCATTGACCAGACACAGCCTTAAAGGGGGGAGTAATAACTCATTGTAGTAAGATATACAAAACAACAGCACTGGGGAAAATGTTTAATCAGGGGACAAAGATGTTTGTGTGGAGAAAGGTGGTGTCCAGTGCCCACCTTCTCTTCAGTCTCTCACCATCATGGCTCCCACTGACGTGGCTACCTAACAGCCTATGCTCTGACAACTGAGCTTTCTTGATGCCTTACTGCCAAAGGAACACCCAACTGTTCCTTGAACAAATGATATCACAGTAGCTCTTTCTTGTATTTTATTTTAAAAAAAAAGTTAGAAACAATTGGAAATGGGTCTGATGGCTCCTACTGCATTTTTTCAGCTAATGAGGTCAGAGAAGGTAAGCTGGAAGACAGTGTAGCTGCAGCTGTGGGGTGAGTAGAAAGCATAACATTAATTAAATAAAAGATAAACTCCTTTTTGCAGTGTGTACTATTTTTTCCCCCTCAATAAACTCCCACAACAGTCCAGTCACTACATATCTCAGCTGTCAAGATGTTTTGTTTTATAAGGAAATGTTACAAGAGCAGGCCAGTGATCCCAGCCAAGAAACCTTTCTTTTACATACCTATTTATAGGAGCCATCCTGACAGCAAGTGTTGCACAATTTGGAAAGCCATCTTACAGCTCCTGTGTTGTTTTTTCTATTACTTAAGTCTGAAAAAAAACTTGGGAAAAACTTGTAACAATTACAAATGCCAGTGATTTATTCCTTGAACCCCTGCAAGGTGTTCGGTTCCCCAACATTTGTGCAAGTTTTATTTTCATTTAGGTTCTAGGCCAGCTCAACAAAGTTTATCACATACTGGGAACTTTATTCTCCTAAGGGCAAAGAGGCACTAAAGCACTAAACCCAGGTGAGCTCTGCCTGTGGGAGTCCTCTCCCTTCAGGCAGTGCCAGTCCCATACCCTCTCTGAAACAACTCCTTTGGAGACAAAAATGAAGAGACGAGTAAGTGTAGTTCAGTTGACTCAAACAGTGTAGCAGGGACTTCCCCACTTTTGCCACTCAGTGAAAAGCCACACTGAACAGTTAAAAAGGTCATTTGTTACAGCCATTTCTAATTCTCCTCCTTTGTGGTCTTCAGAAACACAAAGATATAGGTACAGCACTAAATACAAACATAAAGACTTTATTGAATGCTGCTCAATTCCCCAAAGATCTTTCATTACAAAATTTTTCCACACAACTGCAATTTAAGAGATTGGAATGGTACTCTGATAAAAGATGTGAAAAAATACTTGATCAAGTAAACAGACAAGACTTCTATTGTCAACTTTCCACCTTTAAGAAACAGACTGCATTTTCTTTAAAGAAAACAAGGAATAATTTCTTGACATTCTTCCCTCCTTACTGGAAAAAAAAAAAATACTAATGCCAATTTTGGTCGCAATTCCTCAGTCCACGAGATGCTAAAACTAATGCAGAAACATCCAAGATGGGTCTCTCTTGGAGCCTGCACCACTCCAGAGGGTCCTTGGGCTGATGAGGAGCATCATTGATGGGCTCTCCAGAGGAAGCTCCATCCTCTGCTGTAGCAGGAGCAAATCCCTAACTAGCCCAGGACCCAAGAGGCAGCAGGAACAGGGCAGAGGCCCTGGCCACCCCAACCTGTTGCAGCTGATTCTCTCCCTACCTCGCCTCCTTTCTAATGCGAGCACTGAATAAATCTAAATCTGAATCCAATCAGGAATTCCAGGACAGCTCTCTATCCGAGTTCCTTTCAATGCTGTAAGGGGCATATACTGAATATCTCAAGTTACTGGTAACGTACCTTGGTTTTATTTGAGAAAATACAGCACAACTAGAAGCCTTTTCTATCATCTTAACCAAAGTATGCAGCAATGTGAAAAAAGCACATATAAAACAAGGAAAAATGTGTACGTAGCAAACTATACCTATGTGCAACACAATCAAAAATTCAAGTCATAATTCTCACCACTCCCATAATTATTTCACTCATTAAGGATGATAAATCGGTTCTATGAAACATTGGAAGTGACAGTATATCAATAATTAGACAAATTTACAATATGTTGTGGTAATGACATCACTTAACTGCTGTATTTAAATTGAAGTCTTTACATTTGCCAGAGAAAAAAATTGGCTATTTCCATTATACTGATGAGGTTTCTTTTGCAAATCCTTATATATTTCAAAAGGGTACAAAAAAAAAGAATGTCTGCCGAGTAGAGGTGGTCATTTCTTTTATTTGGCACTTGTATTGTGTGCATTGAGCACGTTGTGAGTGCTGTTCTGCTTTTCTGCCATCGCTTTCTTAAGCTTTAACTCCTCCAACCTTCTCCACAACTCTTCACGTTCCAATTCTTTCTTTTTCTCTCTGAAGAAAAGAGTGAAAGATCAATTCCACGTGTGTTTTAAGCATAATCCGGAGACACAGGAACTGAACTTTGATTTGCATCTACTAATTCCTCTTCAAAGTTTTTCTCCAAAGCTACTTTTAGAGGCAATTACAATCTCCTCAGTTAAAAAGAGAGTATAACAAATAAGTAACAGTGAGTGGTGAAACCATAGCTTTGCTCCAGCAAATGCAGACTACTGCTGTAGGGTGGCTTTGCACAGCTGGCTGTTGTTTCAAGGAGGTTTTTTTTCTTTTTTGAATCAAAAATTAAGGGACTGAGAGTCTTTTGGGGGGAGCCACCACAAGGAGGCTTGGCAGTGGTCTCAGCTGGCCAAGGGGTCACCTGTGCCTCCCTGCCTCCAACAGCACTGCTTAGTAGGTCAGCAGGGTAAGCAATGTTTCTGCTGAGCTGTGAAGAGTTCTCCAGCTCCATTCCCTTCAGACACCTGAGGCAGCACAGCCAGCAGCAGCTGAGCCCCATTTCACCACCCAGCAGGGAGCACATCCCCGGCCCAGGCAGGATGGGGAGCTGGGGGTCCCCTCCCTGGGCTCAGCTCCCTCACGGCACTGCCAGGCACCACGGGACACCCAGCACCAAACAGCCCCACAGCCACAACAGCAAAGCAACGCCCCAAATTACAGCCTGCACATATTCACCAGGGGGAATTCGGAAATAAAAGCTTGCTACCTTTGCCTTTCTGCTTTGTACGAGCTCGTGAGTTCATCAAAAAGCTTGCCATTCATTTCCATCAGGGTTTTCAGCACGTTGTACACCAGTGCCACAATGGTTCTGAAACACAAGGAGCGCAGCCACTAGGATTGAGTCAGTGACAAAATTATCTTCAGAAAACAAGCATTTGATTTATTTTTTGGATTCTGAGTTTCTTATTCAAGATATTACTGTAAGGTCAGGGAGTTTCTGAAATAAAATCCTCTCCATTTTATTAATTTACACAGGAAATTATAGTATAGTTGAGCATTTTTTGAAATGGCTATTTAATCTTAAATTTCTGACTTCTGTAATTGCACAGGATATAATTTTTCATGCTGTGGCTGTACTTTAAAGCCATTCAATTATGTGAACCTTTAATAAACTAAGTTTTAACAGCAACTCTGTAATACTTGAGCAACGAAATATGAGAGTCTAGAAAAATAAAACTTCTGGCTCATAGCTTCAAGAAGGCAGCAGACAAACCACAGGCTTGGTGTGGTTTAGCACAGCAAAGCTGTCCTAGCAGTGTTTCTGGACAGCAGGAGTCTTGCTAGAGAACCAGAATCAAGAACATCAGATAATGGATTTGGGTATCTCAGTTTCCTTAAGAAACTCACCAGCTTGAGCAACACTGGCTGTGTGTTACGTGGCTGCCTCTATTCCTGCACTATCCTTCTTTTTGTGAAAGTATTCATTTTGCACTAAACCATCTTACACGTTGTGGTACCTCCTTTAAACCCACTCATATTTATACAAAGAAATAAAAAACCAATAAAATTCAACATTAAAAATGCCTGTCATTAAGCTTAATCACTAAGCAGAACTAGGTAAACTGTCTTCCCTGTCTTCTCCCTCACTAGCAGTTCCCCACTGACTGCAAAACTGCAGCCCTGTGACCTTGAAAAAGGAGTCAAAACCCCTAAAGGCAACAACCAAAGAACCAGGTATGCCTTTCCGGTGCACTCTGTCCATTGTGGCACTCAATGTGGAAATCTCCCAGCTGTTCCTCAGAGACTTAAGCTCATTCCATTCAAAATGCATAGTATCCTTTGCCTGTTTATACACTTTATTTTTTTTTTTAATTTAAGTTTTTTCATACCCTGGCTTTCATGTGGTTTGTGGTCAAAAGCTTGTTTAAGGTTTTGGTTTTCTGAGAGGAAAAGTTGGATTTTGAACAAGAAGTTGAGTCCATATCAGACAACAAGATGGATAAAAGCATGTTTTGCTGCCCTCCAAAACAGATTCGAATCAAAGGATTAGACTTTCTTCCCCAGATTTCCTTGTCCTCAAGTAGGTAATTATCCTGTGTCTTTTACTTCCTTCATAAAGGGCAACTTCTGCCTGCAGATAGGGAAAGAGGGACATCCTCCAAATTTGCTGAGGTCCCCAAATACATTGATACTCCAAGGACTATTCCCTGAAGTTTATATTCAGTCTCAGCTGCTATGTTTGCACCTAGACACACACACACCATTTAGACAAACCCAGAAAAATTGCAGAGCCTCCAAGGGCTAAAACAGGACATCTGTTTTACTGCAGGGCTGCAGCAGGCCCCTGCTCACCCTGGCTTTTGCCTGTACAAGCTTTATATTCTGCATACTAACCTGCAGCTTAATTCAGGGTGCTGGCACCAGCAAGCTTTGCTTTTCAGTATCATTACTGCTTCTTTCAAACACAGGAATACCAATATTTAACTTGTGGCACTAAATAGAAAGTGAAGTGGTCACTCATTTCTCAGTCCTACCATCCTTTATAAGGGTTGCTCTTCTCTGACAGGATCTTTTCCCCTTCTTATCTCACTGACCAGCAACAAACACTTATGAAGACACAGAAAACTCTATTCCTCTGAAGTATTAAAGGACAGCAAAACATAAATAGAAGCAAGCCTTGGAAACAGTTTTGGCCTAAGTATTTGCATTTTGAACCAACACGAAGGATCAGATGTGATTACAATATAAAGACCACCATCCAATTTCCTCACAGTTTTTCAATAAATTCCAGGTCTCCATCGTAACAGTGCAGAAAAGTGAAAGAACAACACGGCTGAAAGTGACACTCCATTTAACACTCAGAATACCATGGATTTAATCTGATTTAAGTAAAAATGAAGTCACATTTACAAACTCCCAATCCAAACCTGAAACAGTGACCATTTATGTATGGTGCTACAGATAAAGTTAAAATGTTACATACGGATTCCAGTGCTCTTTGGAGATCTTGTACAAACTGCCAAACATAATTGGTAGAATTTTATCAATGTTCTCCTCAATCAGGCTAAGGATATATTCGTTATTCCAGAAGTACAAAGCTCTTTCTGCAACCTGAAACACAAAGTTAAGGGTTCATAACAACCATAAAATAAGTTATCACAAGGTTTGGGATTTTTTTATACTCATTTTATTTACCTGAAAATGTGAGCTTGACACACTCTTGGATATTTGCTTAAATAAAGGCTCTTCTATTTTTTTGAATTGCGTTGGTTCTATAACATCTAAGATTTCTTCAATTTCACCTAAAAACATTACCTGTTTGTTTAAAAAGGAAAAAAAAAAGGATGAGAATGTTTCGTACCACCACTGTAAACAGAAGCAAACAAAATACAGCTTATGCATTGGTCATGAATCCTGCAAAGAACACTGTCATTACAAGGCACTTAAGACATTCAAAGGGCTTTTGCAGCCTAAAAGAAGACAATCAATCACCACTCTCAGCTAACAGGTTACAGCTCTCCTCTAGGACTTCTTCTGTGTAAATACTGAATACTTCACTAAATTGCTTCTGCAGAAAATGGGGTTTTACAGTTAAAAAAAAATAGGGCATCTTATTTCAAGAATGGTTGCAGAGATTATCAGAGATCACCAAAGTAGCTTTTGAAGTGGTAAGTTGTTAATACCCATATAAAATTGCAACCAGAAGAACTCTCTGTTTAGCTGGCACAGAAAAATTTATCACCACTTGCAGAAAAAGAGACAACAGTGTTAAGGGACCCACTTTTAAAAAACTGTTGGGAATGGAATTTGGTGGATAAATCAAACTCCTCGTTTTTATACTCATTTAAACTACACAGAAGAAACCAGACTGAGTCACAAGACAATGATGAGTGCCTCAAGAAGCTTAAAGAACTGCAAGTTTCCAGACAGATCTCTTGAAGAGCACAGCAGAGAGAAGGTTTGTGAATCTGTCCCATGAGAGTTTACATCACAGCAGACACTAGAAATAAGACATAAAACCAACCTCTTTCTGACTGCATGTTTTTGGCCAAAATTTGAGCAGTCCTCTGATTACCTGTATGAAAAATATAAACAAGTTAAAGCAGGACAAGTTTCTACTATGTACTTGATAAGGACAAAAAAAAGTACTGGTCTGGTTTTCCTTATCCAAAGGTTCAATGAAAACTGAATAAACACTCATGTAAATGTTTGTCTTGTTTAGGTTATCAGAATAACTCAGGCCCTTATTGCTTTGTGTGCCTGTGATCATCCATTCACACTCTGCTCCCATCCCAGTACTCAGATTAAATGACAGGATGCTGATCACATCAAAGCACCACAAAGTGGATTTAACCCCCCTGCAGCTAAATATCACAGAATATTCTTTGTCTTCTACTCATCCATACTTCGGGGAGCACCTGCTTTGGCATCAAAGCTTTGAAGCCTGAGAAGAAACAATAAATGCTGACAGGGCTCTTCAGAGGAGCCATGGCCTCCAACTCTTCCTTTTCTCTGCTACAATTTGATGTGTTAGAGTGGAAACTGAAGTAAGAAAGATGTGAACTTACAGAGAAAATGTAT
Organism: Regulus satrapa; assembly: GCA_013396955.1. Lineage (NCBI taxonomy): Eukaryota > Metazoa > Chordata > Aves > Passeriformes > Regulidae > Regulus > Regulus satrapa. The sequence continues at coordinate 705,884 of VWZN01012208.1, forward strand.
TCAACTATCTCCACTTGAAACTACCTTACACAAGACTGGAAAAACAAAACCTTTGGGATAATTAATTGGAAAGTACAGTACCCAAGAATGGAGGGAGTACAGCAAAGAAAGGCTGGAGGCATTTTTCCTAGAAATAAACATCTCATATGGCATCTACATTACAAAACAAATGCTGGCTTTTAAAAAAGGCAAAAAAAAAAAAAAGCTGTTCCAGAAGCAGAAACATTTTTAGAGCCTTATAAAGTTTCATTCTGAGGAAAAAAATCCTCTATTTTTAAATGAAACAACAGCACCTAATCAATCCTATCCAAAGGGAAAACTTACTCAATTATTTAAATACCTTCCAAATTTGCTTTTTGCCATGTTGATTTTTTTTTCCTTTAGCTTTCCAGCTGGCTGCTTTTTTTATTAACAACTTTTTTAACATTACCATGCACTATTGAAAGTGGCTTTCCAGAGAAAAAAGTTCATATGACTAAAGTACACTTCCCAGCACAAATTACTGCAAGAATTTTAAATAAAATTTACTGGAGAAGAGACCCATATTCTCAACTTGATAAAGACATAACATGTTCTGAGTATAGCAGTGCACACCTCAACAAGATACCTATTCCTTGCTCCTCCTTGCTGGAGTATCAGTTTCCAGCTTGACTATGCTTTTACGTTCATGCATTTACGTTCACGGATTGCTGCTTTTACTACACAAGATGAATATTCTTCCCTGAGCTACAGGATTCCCATGAAGTGGCTTACAACTTTGGGCACCTGCTGGAAAACTTAACTCATGTACAAGGACGGCACATTTAGCCTGATTTCTTCCACGCGACGGCCATTGCACTCAGCAGGGTTAGGTAACAAACTCTTCTTGTCAGCTCTGCAAACATCAGGACTGACCTGAGGCAGGCTACCATAGCTACAAGAGCTGGGATTGAATGTCCTCCAAACTGACCCTGAGTGACAATCCCTGCCAGAAAAATAACAGTAAGGTATGTGTGAAGACAGCCTTCTGATGGTGTTCTTAAAATATTACTTGACCTAAAGCCAAGAAAAATTTCCAATGCTATCTCATCACTTGCCCCAAATTCTAACATTTACTTTTCAAGCATTTCAGAAAGTTTGTTCAAGCTTCACTTCTTATCTTATTGACTTTAATTCCTTTATAAAGCAACTTTTACTATACACCCAGAGTAACAACCAAAGCAAACACAGGCAGTGACTCTGTGTGTGAGTTCTTGTGTCTTCTCCAGCTTGAATTCACCTTTAACTGATTAAGAAGCAACCACAATTGTCCACACCACAGTCCAGACGAGCCTCAGAACTACACCGTGGCACTGCTCTAAAACCCTGCCTTCTTCACAGCAGTTTGGGCTTAGATCCTGCTCCACACTCCCACAAATTCGTGTCGGGAAGTTCCGACCTTGTCACGTTGTCACTTCGTTCAATCGCGCAGCTTTTTATGTAACACTACACATTTTCTGCTCACATGTCAACTTTAACTGCCAAAATGCCTGGGTTGTTTCCTCACTTGGCTCAAGGAATACGGGTCACACCATTCCTTTCTCCTCTCCCTATCCCACAAAATAAGCTTATTGGCTAGTGTGGCTGGGAACACTGCAGCACAGGGGGAGGAAGATGCTTCAAGCACACAAGGCAAATCCCTGAACACCCTCCACCACCTACAGGATAACTGGTCAGCTGAAATGGCTGTGCAGAAAACAAGCTCCCACTGAAAAATCACTCAATGAAGATCAATGTTGTTTTCCCAAAGCTGGTGTTTTTTGTTTTTTTTAAATAGAAGAAAAAAATTATGCTTTTGCTCTTGCATAAGCTCTTCATCTGTCACAAAAGGGGTATTTAAATATCACCATAGCCCTAATGGAGAGGTTCCTGATCGCCCAACTAAAACCAGTTTCTTTTATAGCTGGCCTGACATCACTCTGTGTCCTCACGAGCTGCTGCACTGCCCTGAGCCTCTATTCTACTCCATGGGCCCTGCCAAAGCCTGTGCAAAAACCCTTTTTAGCTGAGCTGTCAATATGCATCACGGGAGATTCCGTCTGGCAAAAGCCACAGATGCCTGAAGCACCTGACCTTTGACTGCCAAGAGGCATCCCAGGAACTGAAGAGGCAGGACAGAAACACCACATTTGGAATTTCAGAGCTCCTTCTGTCTAAATGAAGTGTTGTTATTCTTTTCAACTTTTATTTCGGGATTGTTTATTCCCTAAAGTATTTCAATTTCATGCAGTAGCTAAGCACAAGCAATCAGTACCAAAACCATTGACATTTTAGATTTTATGAGGAAAGAATACAGTCATGACATGCTTTTTCATTTGGGGTAGCTTGCATGATACCAGCAGTTCAAACTCCGAGTTAAATCTGTGCTCTCTCTTGGCCACAGGTTAAGAGATAGGTGCCCTTTCAAACTGAGAATTTTCTTAACTATTCTAGGTTTCATTTCCCCCCCTGAAAAAATCCTACCTATCCATCTTTAATCAGGATAACACAGCACTGCTGTACAATTCAACAGGTTACACTGCAATATTTAATTGAAATTAAAAATAGAAAGATATCCAACAGAAAAACACTTACAGGCTCTGTTAAAGTTGTATCTTTTTCCAGGAACTGTACAACACAATAGGCGAGCTGGAATGTAAGTCATATGGTTATTTAGTTTAAGCAGACACTGTTTGGACATTGCAGCATTACTAAGTATCACAACTTCTAATGGAAGCACTTCAGATCATGGGGGGAACCCAACCCAAGACAGCCCTACACAGCCACTTCATATTAGTCCAAACTAAACAAAACAGCAATTAAAGCAGCAAGATATGCAGGCCTGCTCTATCTTAAAAAAAAACCTTCCTGCATATCAAAAATCATCTTTTCTTTTCAATCTAGAAAATTATTTTTAAGCCTGGCAGATATTTCCCTAACTCAGATCCCATATCCAGACAGATTTTTCTTAACATCAACTCCTGTATTAACATCACAAAGCTATCACTTTCAAGCATCTATACTGGGGTAAAAAAGGCCATACTTGCAAGTAAAAAACAAATTGTAACACAGGTTTGACTGAGCACACAGTGCACATTGCTCAGGTACCAGACATCTACAGCACACAACATTCAGTGGTAAGATTACAAGTGAAAGAATCTGAACATATTCCAAGGCCACAAGAGATCAGACAGCTGTTGCCCAGCTGAGTGTCCTGTCCCAGTGCAGCAATGGCCAGCAAGTGCCTGTGGACAGCTGGAAGGAGTGGGGAAGCATAAAGTGATTAAGAGTCACCAGCATTGCTTTCCCAGCCTCTCCGGGTTTCTGTGCAGGGCCTGCTCAGGCCAAGGATATTTAATGTTATATAATTACCTAGAGTTTAGTTACTGAGCACACAGTTGAGTGAGTGAACAGCCACCCCATGCAGAAACCATACAATAATCCTCTTACTGAACAAGTTACAATCCTAGATTCCATTAAGACTGATTTTAAAAAGTCACAGTATTTCACAACATAAAGCAAAGACAAAAGTTATGTAATATGCATTACATTTCATTACTCAGGATGCTTGAATTTAGGCATTCCCTTTACTTTTGTTTTAATGTGTTATACCAAAGCAGATAATTACAATGCTGTAATTGCAACAGGTCTAATTTATTTCTTTTGCCCTTAGGCTACGGATGCATTTATATAGATTCAAAAAATAATAAATGTCACACGTTAATCTCATAAATCCCATTATATGTGTGTATTCAGTAATGCTCTACTGTTCCAAGACACAAAGACTCAAGCTCAATTCATCTTTAAGGCTTTAACTTTTAAGCACAGGCTGTACTTTACTCAGCAACAAAAAGCAACGAGGCCACTTGGGAACTGCAAAGCAGATCGAGCACCTAAAATGCAACACGCAGTGCTGTGCGTGCACCTGGCACCAGTGTTTCAGGAAGGGACAGAGGAGTGGCCTGGTCAGCAGGACAAATGCTCCTTTGAGGTGCAGCTGAATTAGGGGGCCCTTCCAGTAGCCATGAACTGGATTAAATGTATCCCAGGAAAAAAAAAAAGGGCAGCTTGCTGTACTGATCTGTCAATGAGAACACCTTTGGGAGGTGACTGGGCCCTTTCCTTTCACTGACTCATTTCGTGGAGCCGCAAGGCAAAAAACCACAACAAGACAAGTGATTTGATTAATTTAAAAACTTCCTACGAGAATCAGGAATTAAGTGAGCTCTTCACTTGATCCTGTTTGTAGGCTACACAGTCATAATGATTTCACTTTAATCAGAAACCCATTTTCTCGTATCTTTAGTCTGTATGGAGCTGTATTAGTGAGCTAAGTTACAAAGCAAGTTTTAATTAGCCACAGCAGAATTACTTTCAAGTTTGCATCAACCATATTCAGTACTTGAAGTGCCATATGTCTGGAAAGGATACAGATTATTCCTCAAATGAAATGCTGAATATCTGTGGCAAGTATAAGAATCAAAGTCAGCTGAAGATCTGCAGCATTCTGACAGCGTGTCATGGATCTACATAATTCCTGGTTGATCCAGAGAGCTACTGTGCATTTCTGCCATTTATAAATGGCAACAACATTCTCCCTCCCACTGGTGCAGCTTTAGAAAGAAAAAACCCCTTCTGAAATAAATACCTGGCCATACCCAAGGTTCCTTTACACACAGCATTTAAGTTACATAAAGGAAATGACAACAGCACAAGGCCCTGGGATTAAATGAAGCTTACAGTGTGACAAGACTACAAGCAAAAGAGCTTCCAACTTCAGTTAACTCTTTGACTCACTGGTACATTCTTTCACTTGTAATATATGCCAAATGTTATCTCAAAATAAACATTCAGATAGAAGAACTGGAGGACTTATTAAAAAGTGACTGAATTTGCAAGTACTTTGGGATATTGATATTATAACACATAGTGCTTTAAATTTAATTTGTTACAAATGTAAATACAAAAACCCCACCACTCTTAAAATAGGCAAAAGCTTACCTGTGCATGAAACAAAGCTAATCCCTTTGCAGTATGCATGGGAATCAGAACTTTCATAAGGAACTGTTTGTGTTCTGCTTTCAGTGGCAGTGCAAAACCATTGATAATACTGGAAACATGAATAAGCAGGATTTATTTTTATTAAAAAAATATATTTTCTTTCCTAGAAAGTCAAGAATGTCTGTAAGTTAACTGAAACTCCCTTTCTGATTATTCTGAAGCCATAAAATAGCTCTACATGTGCACAACCTTTAAAATGCTGGTATCATGAGTGTTTAGACTCCTGGTAAGGAATACCAGAGAACCATGTTAGAAGCTAAATAATACTCTTTAGATGAGCTGAAGTATTTTTACCATGATCTCCATTAAATAAAATCGTCTACAGTAAGTCTTGCTGTCTAACTGTAAAGCTTAGATGTATTAGGAAGCTGATCCATTTCACCCACAATCACTAGCAATTTGCAGAGAAAAAGGGAATAGATTATATAATTTTAACAGTACAGTTTGAACACTTGTTTTGAGATTGTTGAAAAACCTTTCCCTTCCAAAACAAAGTTTAAAAGTTGTCTCTGATTCAGTCATCTTATATTTAAGACTTGATAAGCTACAGAACAGACAAAAGTCCTTCAGGAAAAGGTTAGTTTCTTCAACCCCTTACATTTTAGGCAAATCTGAGAAAATAATGGGATCCCTATCACTTGATGTTTCATGAAAATTTGTTCCACACTAGCTTCATCATATTTGTATTTTCAGTTAGACCAGTAATACAAATTTCTACTGTGAAACGTGTTACAGCTTTGGAAAGGCAGTAAAAAAAACTACCAGAGAAAAACTTCAAAGTCAAATTGAAGTTAGCGAAATAACATCCAATAAAAAAAGGTAACTAAAAATCCCTAGCACTTACAAGGCTTTCCTGAATAGAACTGAAGGAAAACCAGCCTGCTGAAGATTAAAGCACTTCATTCATAAAGCACAAGGGCAAAAGTTAACACTCGTTTTCTGAATCAAAGAACAAGTCATCTATCAGGCAGAAGATAAGCAAGAATAGATAGGTCTGACAAACAAGGACTCTTGAGAAACATTTCTTTCCCATCATCTTTAAAACTTGCACTGAAAAAAGAATAATTTATGCTGCAACCTAATGTGATATTCATGTGGTAGCCCAGACAGTATTAGACTATCAGTGACTGCACTTCATCACTCGCTACTGTAATAATTCTCTTCCCCCCTCCATTTCCAAAGCAGAAAAGCTGAAGCAAACATTCACAATAATGTTTCCTATTTTTTCTGTGTGAGATCAAACTTACCTTCCTAATATCTCAAGAAGTTCAGCAACACCATTGAAGTGCTCTGTTTCATATATAAACCTGTTGCCAAAAAAAGACAACCATCAAAAATTGCCACAGAGGATCAGAGATTCCAAAGAAATAACCCTTACTAAGCTTCAAATATTTGAAAGCAAGATCACAGACCAAACACAGGTCACTGCAGACCCAGTCTGTGAAGGCAAGATAAAATATTCCTCAACCTAGTCTCACACACACACACAGAACATACCTGAGGAAAATGTTGTTTATCTGTTTCCTGATGAATGCTCTTAAACCGAGGAATTTTCCATAAATTCTATGAAGAACTGTCTTTAGGAAATCACGTTCTCGTGGGTCTTCACTGTCAAAAAGCTCCAACAACTTTAAAAATTAAATTGAAATGTGTTACTTTCAAAAGACTTAAAATTTTGTTTTGTTACTTCCTGATTTGAATTTTATCTTTAATTTACAAGTTTACATTAGGGAAAAAAATAGAATCAGTTCAACTGCACATTTTGTTTAGATGTCCATAGTAGATTTTCAAAATTACATTTTTAATAAAGTTGATTTTTTTCTAATAAACTCGTCAACTTCACATTCCTTTCTTGTATACAACAGACACCAAAGTCATTCCAGTAACTGTAATACTATCAAAATAAAAGTGCAACTGCAAACGTGAGGTTATCAAACTGTAGTTAAGTGGTTTACATTTGTAATTTAAGAAACCATAATGAATCAAATCCATATCCTATATTCACAATTTCTTAATTAAAATCCTTTACTGTTTATCTCAAAACTGTACTTGTGTCTTGATGGCCAAGCAAAAGCGTTCCTATAGAAGAAATTTTACAATTAAGGAGGGGGGTCATAGAATAAGCACAAGATATGTAATTATTAAGCAATTCCCTATTAATACAGACTAAATGCTGCAAGAAGCTAACAGAACTTTCCACACACTTTTTTCTTGTAGAAAGTCTTACAAGGACACAGAAAAGAGATAATGCTCACTCAAAGGCATAAAAAAAAAATTCCAATCACATTACAGATCCCAATTTTGGGGATTTTCTTTAACCCTGCATGAGCAAGCAACAGCATATTCAGAAATGTTACTGCCTTGAGCAAGTCAGTGACAGCTCAAGCAGTCACCAGTCTCCTGCTCAGGTCTGAGCTTAGGTATGTCTGTACCCAGCAGCACAAGGGACTGGAAACAGCTGTTCAGGAACTTGGTTCGGGCTCACTTCAATTTTATATTTAGCAGGAATTTCTCAGGATCACCACTCCACGTTTTTTCCCATATATAGCTAGCTGTTGGTTGCATCGTCTCTATCTTGTACTCTAGAGAAAGATCAAGTGAAATGTCAGGAATAAACTCTGCAATGCTGCTCTTAAGGACCACAGGTCAGTTTTTCAACTGGATATCCCCAGCCAAAAGCTCACCAGCAGCTTCAGGCCTGAATTTTGTGTGCAAGTTGAGTAAAACTGAGAAGAAGGAAGCACTTATAAACAAGAACAGTAGAACTAGTTAAGTGGAAATTAAATGCAGTCACTGCAGGTAGGGAGGGAAAGCACCCATCTTTGGTGGTTTTACTTTTCATTGCTGCATTGCAATGGCTTGCCAGCAGTCACTCTTCAGATACTGAGAAAACAAGTATTTTGACAAACAAAATCTGGCCAACAAATATTTCGACACAGTGAAAAAAATCCCCACTGAATTCACCTTGAACCAAAAATTGCTATTGCATTCTACACCACAATTCCCCAAGAAGTTATATTTAATATGAAATCTCACTACATTTACTTGCTCATGTAGTTGCTTTGCATGGTAAAGTAATTTCTTACTTGATTTTCCTCCCCTGGTTAATGTACAGTAGTAAAAATAATTACACTATCTAGACACAAGTAAGAAGGTGTTGAAACACATTTTATGGACAATAAGAACATGAACTTTTTACAGTAAAAAAAGTTGGAGAAAAGCTTTTCTGTGGTAAAACTATAAAAAAAACAAACATAGAAGGACTACGAAAATTTAATTACCACATTGTTGATTTGTCTGGAATTAAGTTACAAATCATTAAAAACAGAACTTTACAAATTCCAAATATCTTGCATTGCAAAGCACTGAGGTTGAGATCTGAAAACAAAGTGTTCCTGAAGTTACTAATTACATATAGCCCCTGTGGTATGATGTCCTGTTTACTTAGTGTTTGGCAGAAACCACTGCTGCAACAACTAAAATTTACCCTGTGTCAACAGGAAAGCTTTAAGAGTCCAGCTGATGAATTAGGCTCGAGAGGTGATCTTTAAATCCTGCTTTCACCTTTAAAACTCCCCTCTTACCTGCTGTACAAACCTCTGGTCAATGTATCGCTTCGCAATGCTAGGCTGAAAATCCGGGCTCTCCAAAAACCTCAGGAAAAACTCATACACCAACTACAGACATGGAAATGAAAATGCTGAAGTTAGTAAGTACACCAAAACACAGATCTCAGCCTTGTCACCACCGCCCAAGTCAGTGGGACTATTCACATGCTCAAGAAGTAAAGCCTAACACATCACTGCTAAACCACAGCTTCTACTGGAATTTACTGAAAAAATTACGGTAAGTACCCAGAACATTTTCATTCCCAGAAGAGTCAAAGCTTAATAAATAATCTATTGAAAATACCACTAGTGGACAAAAAAACCCAAGTTCTAAGTGTCACATTCCTGCAATGTTAAAAACTTATTGCAGACAAATAGGTTACCAAACATTTAGCAGCACTGAGAGTTAAATTAAGTGCTCTAACATTACATAATTCCTTAAAGAGATGAAGAAAAATCTACTAAGTGTTCCTGAAATTAAGTTTTGATTGAAAACTCTGAAAATGAAAAGCTGTATTCAAACAGCTGAAGGAATTCACAGAAATAGAAAGGGTCCAGATTAAAATTAGGCTTCTATATCCTGGAAACTCAATTATAATACCCATTATGGCTTGTAGCATATTGTTTCTAGTTCAAGTTCCTATTTGCTACAATCCCACAATGTCCAGAGATAAAAAGCCTGGCAGGAGATAGAGCTACCAAAGGCCTGGGGGAGCAGAGAGTAGCATGAAGAGGCCAGAGCACAAGTCCCATATTTTGGGGTTTATCAAAAGTCCAAGACAAAATAACTGCCCTTCCCATAACAATGGAAATTAATTTAGTACACAGAAGGCATCTCTTCACTAAGACAGAACTGAGAGGAAAGATGCTTTATGTTTAGTTTACATTCAGAGCTGTTCATGTCCTTGATGCCTGTTTCGTAACTCCATACAATTAAACAACTGATTAGTAACAATACTACAATGTAATTTAGGTACATAATGCCCTCACTGACTGGGCTTCTAAACAAAACCCATGCAGAGCTGTGCTCATACTCACAGGCATGAATTTCGACTATTACCCCTCTGAGTACTTAACTAAACTGAGAGCCAACACCTGAGTAACTCATAATTAGGAGCCTCTCTTCAGAGAAATGCATGACAGTAAGTACTTTCATGTAGAACATTTGAGCTGACAGTTACTTATGCACAGCTTCAAGGAGGGTGTGCTCCCTCTGCAAAGCAGAGGCTCAGAAACCCAAGCTACCCTTCGCTTTGTCCCTCTCTGACAGGCTGTAAAGAAGAGCCTTTAAATATCAGCAGCTTTCATAGACTAACAGGACTGCTAGGGTTGGGAGGGATCCCTAGAAATCAACTAGCTGTACCCCCCTGCCAAGGCAGGGTCACCTAGAGCAGGTGACAGAGGAACCTGTGGCGTTTGAATGTCTCCAGAGAAAGACTCCATGACCTTCCTGGGCAGCCTGAACCAGTGCTCTGCCAGCCTCCCTGTGAAGTTCCTCATCTGTTTCAGTGTGCGGCCATTACTCCTCCTCCTCTCCCTGGCACCATCCTCTCAGCACCCTAACAGACCACCCAAAAGTAGGTGGTTACACGTTTCCATACTCCATCCTCTGTCTCGGGAAGCGCTCAGCCATGGCTGTTTAATATCTCCATCAACGGCACGGACAGTGGAACTGAGAGCACCCTCTGCGCGTTTGCAGGCGACACCAAACCAATCTCGTGTAAGGTGTCTCTTCTCATTGCAGGGGGCTTGGACTAAGGTGATTTTTAAAGGTCCCTCCCAACCCAAAATATTCTGATTCTACTGATCTTTTTCAAATTAGCAGCTCGATAAATTCCTATAGAAATGGGCAACATATGGCCAGAGGGAGGTTATATAGAACAGCTTGGTAGGAAGCATAATTTTGGAACTTAAATTAAATCAAGATTTCTGTAATAAATTCCTATATGAAGTATTTCTGTCAGCAACAACAATGAAGAACAGCCACGGGTGATAACTACTTAAACAATGCCATAATATTAGAAGCTACCACCAGGGGGGAAAAGAGGAGGAAAAAAAAAGTATGTCACAAAAAAGGACAAGTTGACCCTGAAGCCCTAGAAGAATAAACACAGGCTGAAACTCAAAGATTGCAAAGTCACAGTTGGAGTCCAAAGAAAAAGCACTGCTAAGCATTTGCAAGCCCTTAAGCTGAGAAAGGGTTAACCATAGGATGACTAAGATTCATCCTCACAATGAAGCTATGGAAGTCACAGATGAAATCCTAGGATTTTCCAAGGAGATACTGACAGCACAAATAGAGATGCACAGACCTACAGGTGCTTGAGGAGACTTATCAAAACCTGAAAGGATACAAAGAAAGAGCCACTAGAATTACCACTCTTAAAGAAGAGTGAACACAAAATTGGCAAATTTTATTTTCCCTAAAGGACAGGGGAGGAAGGATAATTATGGCTTCTTTCCATAAATAGATAGACTGACTGCAATAGACATCAAGCAGAGCAACTAACTGAAAAGCACAATGCTGCAACATCTTGTTACAAGCTGTCCAAGATTAAACTCAGGATATCAACTGGGTAACAAATAATTTTGGAAATCCTTGTGAGCCTTGGGAGACACATGAAAGCCTCTTTTTATCCAGAGCATTTCAGGAAGCAAGTTGCTGTGGCCATTTCTAGGTAAGTCAAGCTCTCACTTCTCCTGTGTGCTGATGTTTGCAAACTTAAAAACATAACAACAACAATGAAACTAGGGGCACCAGAATAGATCCTACATAAAGAGAAGGCACACTCAACTTCCATGAGTTTAACAGAAACATTACTTTTGAAAACACTACATCAGGGGAAAGATGTTTGATTTAGTATTTTTTGTTCTCAAAACTGGTCTGCTTGGGTCAAAGAGCTATGAAATACAACTCCTAATGCTTTAGTGATTAAATCTTGCAGGGACCACTAGAATATTATTGCTTTAAACTACCAATTCCACCAACTCTGCAATTCCCTAAGCTTCAAAATACACAGTGGCTTTAAATGCCAACCTGTTCAAGCTACTTTGGCTGTTACAAACCATCTTGAGCACTGCTGTAAAACAACATCTTTCGGATGCCACTCGTTTTACGGAAGGTCTGGAGTCTTTTGCTGTGGCTACACACACTGGTAACTTACTAAGCAATTATATCAACAGATTCAAGCAGAGAAGAGATTTAGATTTTCTTTTCTTTCCTCTCCCAGAAAACTCGCTACGTGACTGTCAGATCAGGACAGAATTTGGAACTCGTTTGTAACTGATCTGTCACAAATCACAGCCACCAAAACATCCACACCTTCCCTCCTTAAGCAGTCCTTTAGACTACACCAGAAATAATAGTGTATTTTGCAGGGGAGGAGAATGGCTGTGTACAGCCTTTCTTCCACATACAAAATCTGACACTTCCAGCAGCTTTGTGCTCCTGAAGGGCAATGAGCAAGTTATCCAACTCAGTCTTCTAGGGTCCAGTAGCACATGAACTGTAAAAGGACAGAGTGGGAAACAAACTATTTCCACTGTGCTGCAAGGAGTGATCTATTCCAAGGACAGGATGAACAACAGACACAGGAGAGGGAAATCCACAACCAGTGGCCAGACAGCCTTGCAAAAACTCCCTCAGAAAAAAAGGAAGAAAGCTGAAAATAAAATTTCAAACAATACAACAGGCTACAAACATATTTCAATTCCCCTCAGGCAAGCCTAAAGCACAAGTGAACTGATCACAAAATCCATAGGTCTTTTCCTATAAACAGGACTAGAGATTAATTATGACCTAAAGTGAAGTGAGCTAGTGAAATTTTACCTCTGAGACACAGGTATTTAAAGGTAGTGCTGCTACTGACTGCAGGAGACATTTCCTTAGCCCTCGCACCCTCCCACCCACCAAAGCCAAGCCTGTCATCTAGTTCAGCTATAGCCATTTCTCCTATGAATTAGAATCAGCCATATATAAGAAAATAATTATCACAGCCTTTAATCTGAAGAGGTTGTTTGGGTTTTTTTTGGTGGCAACTTAATTCTTGTTCAGTTTAAGTCTGAAATAAAATGCTGAATACATACTTTTTAGAGTCAATATTAGAAGCTCAGTGTTTAAGTAAGAGCATTTGTGGATGCATTAGAACTGTAATATTATAGGGGCAGAGTAGCATTTTAGCTCTTGAGAGGAGAGAACAAATGGTATGCAGATGTGCAGCAGCTCCATCTGCCCACTGCTAGGAGTTGCTACTTCACTTGTCTTTAACTTCTTTAACTGCTTCCATAAATTCAGCAATGAACTACCTGAGATACGTGCTTGGACACTTCCAGCTCCTAAGAGTTAACTGAAAATCAAATCAAATTCAGCAGCAGTTCAAGTCAATCATGTGATTGATACAGCAATGCCATAAAAACCACGAGATCGCCACAGAACTGCAACAATGGAATAACCATGCAACTGTTACCAAACAAGGCTGATATTGTAAAGATTTTGCACTGAGGGAGGGAAAAGGGTGGGGAAGAAGGAGGGGATTTCTATTTGCTCAAAGGACAACTAAAGGCTATTACTCCAGTTTTTGTTATTGCCACGAGAAACTGACTGGCTAATATTAACTTCTATTTTATTGAAATAACACTAAATGCTTCTGCTCAGTTGCAGAAAACAAAGCTCTTAGGTGAAGAACATAATTACCCAAAATATCTACACTTTTAAGACATACATATGCCACAATTTAACAGTCCAATCCCTCTGTTTAAAAAAATAGCATTTATGCCATTTAGAAGAATTACATTCAACCATTCAATCATATTTATACACGCGTAAAAACGCACCTTTCTTTCCCTCTCCAATATAAAAACTCAATTGTATTATAAAAGCAATATCTTTGTTCTTAACAAAGGCACAAAATGACTTTAGTATCCACATTCCTTGTCTTACAAGACAGCTTGAAAATGAAGGAATCACACACCTGTATGTGGGGCCATGAGGCTTCAAGAGTTGGTTCATCTTCTTCTGGATCAAAATCGGGGTTATCACTAGGTGGAAGTGTTCTGAAAATATTAGAACTAATCTGCAAGCAAAAAAAAGAAAAAAAATTATACCACTGTTTATACTTTCACAGATCACACTCATTAAGGCACTGCATTTATTTTGAAATCAAATTAAACAAAACCATCTAAAAAGAGTAATGTAACAAATCACTAGCTCGTTTTTTTTTCAAAACTGCAAAATCAAACAGCCAGAAGTCTGCAACACATCACTGAAAATAAGAAAGTACCTTTTGTCTCAACTGCTTTACAAGCATGTAGCTACACATGGTCGTATTCCAGAATCTTTCCTGAAACTCTGGAAGTTTAAAAAAAATTATCTTCCTTATAAAGGAAACAAATTTTAACTATATGCCACCAAGAGCTGTTTTTATATAAGACCACAAATAAAATATAACTAATCAATTATAATTTAAAGAGAGCTCTCTCCAGGTAAGAGAGAGCATGTCTGTCATGTAAGGCAGACAACTCCAAAAACTTATTTCTTCACTTTACTCTATTTCAAGATATTTCTGTTTACATTTTTCACCTTTGAAAATTTCAAGATGTTTCAAGGGTTTGGAAAGTTAGAAACATTAGAATCATTCTAGCTTTTCCACTTCACATAGTAGCTATTTTTTCTTAAAGGTACTCTAAGTTACTTTTAGTATGATACAGTCACATCAAATCAATTTCAAAAGGACAAGTTTAAAAAGGTTTCTTCTGGGATTTTTGAAGTATATAAAGTATGGAGAGAAGACCATTCAGATATCAAAGGAAAAATGTCATCTCTTGCACCAGATAACAACATAATGGATTTAAATCTCCAACACAAACAAAAGAGAACATGAAGTTCATTTCACTTCTGCATTTTCTACCATTTTTTCAGGAAAAAGTTTAACCCGACTTTTCCAATCATCTTTCAAATTCTTTTAGTCTTTTTGATCAAATCTGTTTTAAGTAGCTGCTTATCACCCAAGCCTACTAAGCACAAAAGAAACTGTTGGACAGCTTGCAGCAAATCCTCCTGCACATATTCCATGGAGTCTCCAAGGTGTTTGAACAATCTAGCAAAAGGACTTTAGAAAGATCCAGAAGTCACCCATCTGGCTCTGCACGTAAGACTCAGCTGCCCCATTTAACAAGATACACAGCCACTGCATAAAATGACTTTTCATTTCCTCCTATGCCCTCTGTTCTGTGCCATGTCACTGCCTCCTGTTGGGACACGGCAAAGCTGTGGCACTGCTGACCCCTGGACTGGAAGGGCAGTGAAGTTCTGTGGGGATGGGCTCAGCTGTTGCCGAGCTTAAGGCACAGGAAAAACAACAAAAAACAACAAAACAAAAGCCCAAACCAAGCAAAACCACCCAAACAAACAACCAACCCCACAAAAAACAGTACAGCTGTCCTTTAATGTTGTAAACACGAGGGGACTTGGGATTGCAAAGCTCAAGAACAAAAGGCTGAGGGGGAGAGGAGGGTGAAACAGGAGGCAGAGAACATTAATTTAATCAAGCTCAAAAACCAGCATTACAATCCTGGCTCTCTTACACGCTTAGTCTACTCTCACCAGGTATTCAATAAAACCCTCCAGCATATGAATCAGCCTCCTACAGAGAACATTCTATCTCTGCTTACAAGTGTCCTGGAAGCATCTCCTGAAAACACTTCCTTTTCTTTCTAGATGCATCTTGCTGAACTGAGCTGGTCAGCCTTGAGCACAGATCTCAGAGCAGTGAGTGATTTTCATGTCCAAAGCAATGCTACTAAATACACTTCTGTAGCAGAAACAATGAGCAAGCCTCTCGGCCAGGCCTCTGGAAAACCAGGTGTGCAATTTTCAGAGTATTCAATATTTCCACTAGCATTATTCATCTCCCGAGAATATATGAAACTTAAAATAAGCCTGGCACTAGCCTGTCTTCCCCCAAAAAAACAGTTAATTTACTTTATTATGCTTGCATCAATACTTTTGCAAATTCTTCTCTATATTCTCTGATATTATTTTTCTTTCCTAAGTGGTGTCTTATCCCCAAATTGTGATTTCAGAAACAAAAAATCATAAAAGGTTTTTAAAACTGGATAGATTTCCAGATAAATACAGCATCAGCTTCCTAAATTAAAATCTCAAAGTTATCCAAAAATGACATCAAAAAAATGTACCAGTTAGTGCCCTGAGATACAAGAATTATATTTTATTAAAACAAAAAAGAAAAGAGAAGTCCCTTATTGCCTGTACATTGAACCTAAACATTTGGAAGATACTAGGCTCAATTCCAATTTCTGAGTGTGCAGATTGAGGATACCTGATTTCTTTTAAATCCTGAATTTACAACTCATACAAGCCTGTGAGGACAATCTCATTACGTTAGGTTTGTATATGCTGCTGGGAACAAGGCGAGGTTGACAGGCACAAGGAGATGAAGAGTTACATGTACTGAAGAGACATTTCTGTCATGTTCCCAAAACTGATAAAAGGTAGAACTCTCTAATTTCCCAGGAAGTTTTAAGAATTAAAATATTTGCAAAGCCAAAACCCTATTTCCTTTTAGCTTCAGAATGCTTTTAAAACTGAGAATATGCAAACTGAGAAGACACTAGTTTTAGATGACCCAGAACAGATGTGCACTGACAGCTGTGCAACACCTTCAAAACTATTTATAAGCAAATACAAATCCTCCTCAGCTGCAGGAACATCAGGTTGCGCCCAGGGCACCACAAAGATAACCTACAGAGCGTCCTGAGCATCCATTTAAACAAGGACTTTTTATTAATGATGTTGTTTCATCCTCGGTAGCTTGAAATGACACTGGTATCACTGGCAACGAAGACCTGGCAACAGAGACCAGAGAAGGA
Source organism: Regulus satrapa (assembly GCA_013396955.1). Taxonomy (NCBI): domain Eukaryota; kingdom Metazoa; phylum Chordata; class Aves; order Passeriformes; family Regulidae; genus Regulus; species Regulus satrapa. Next base: position 722,437 of record VWZN01012208.1, read on the forward strand.
AAGGAATGGCAGAGACCTCCTCACCTGCACAGACCTTGACTATGGCCCGCTCAGAAACATTTTATTTCCCTTCCTGCTATCTTGAAGGCATTGTTGACTTAGCCTCCCCACAGCTCAGGCGACTCCAAGGAAACCTGTTTGAAACCTGAGGCTGTTTCCTCTGTGAGCTGGAGAGGAGGTGACCCAGCCTAGGGAAAGAAAAGGGGCTTTGGAAAGAAATCGCTTCTGCCACTGCTGCCACTCTGGCTTTTTCCAGGGAATTTTTATGTTTGCTTGTCCTCTACTACCAGCCAGATGATAGCTGGATTTCATTAAAGCTATTTCTACTTTCTCATCCCAAAAACACACTTCAAATTCCGCAGTAAAACTCAAATTCTTTTCCTTTTAATGTAGGAACACTGAGCAGCCTAAAAACATAAAACCCAAGCAAAACAAAAGTGAAACAGTAACTCTTCAATCTCATAGAAGTTTTGCTACCAAGAAAGGCCTTGAGCCTGACACAGGTGTTATATGGAGGGAGAGACAGACCCATGCAGATTTTTTTTTCTGAAAGCTGGTACTTCGTCCTAATTCACAGCAAAAGCCTTTTCTGCTGCCAGTTGCCAGGGAGATTAGAAATACTATTCAAGCTTGGAAGGATCTTTTGTCTCAAGCTCTCAAAAAGCTCTCACTGAGCATTTAAATCTCTCACTGAGCTTCTTCGCTTTCTGTCATTTTAGGGGAGAAAAGGAGATGGAAATTTGTTATGAAAAGAAAAACAAGCATCCACAGAATCCAATCATTTGCACAACAACAAAAACCTCAAAAGAACAGCTCAACACCACCTTATCTGCAAGAAAAGAAAACAACTCCAATATAAAAGAAAACCTCCCTTCAACAAGTACTATGGGCTAGTTAGTATATTCTTTCTTCTAACAAGGGGCTACAGAGGGCACACAGAGTAAGAAAATACTGCAAGGATTCAGGCTTGCTGCCACCAGCAGCAAGAGAAAAAAAAGGCAGCTTAAGAAGGGGCAAACATATTTTCTTTTTCTATTCTTTTTTTGTTTTCCTTTATTTTCTTATGGAAAAAAACCATTCAGGACAGAAAACCAGGTCCTTTTAAAAACTAAACTATACAAGCCCCCCCACTGTCCTAGATATTTTTCTAAAACTTAATAAGCATCTGCTGAAACAGGCAAAACTACTTTAAAAAGAAGGGTTTCAATAATCCTAAGCCCTTCAGTATAATGGCAAAACTTCCACACTTATTTACATTAAAGATCTGATCTTCCCTATCAGCTGCCCAGAGAAAAACCCCAACCAAACAACAATCAAACCACCAAGCAACAAAGAAAATGAACCTTCAGAATAAACTAGCTTGTACTGTATAGAGAACTACACAAGTTGCAAGCTGTATATTTGAATTGCTCTGCTTATGTTCCCAAGAGCTCTTTTAAAGTCAGCATTTTATCTATGTAAACTTCACCAAAGTTTAGAGAACCATTAATGTAAATGCACTGGCACTAAAGCCATTGTTTTTACATTTCACATTTCTAGGAAAAAAAAAAAACCAAAACAACTTCAGATTATTCTCAAGTGTCTTTCAGTTGCATTCTCTGTGCATGGAGTATAGGCAGATGGAAAACATCACTTAAGTAGCATTTGAAAATGCACACAAACACCTGGGAAAGTCAGCGGATAACAACCACAAATATTTTGTTCATTATTCAACAAGCCATTAGTAGCAATTGCATGGGACAGTCATCCTGTGGTTTATAACTTCAGCAAACCACTTGGGCTACTCTAGTACAGCTCTCCAAGGCCAAAATAACAACAAACAGTCAGAGAAAGTATTTACAAAGCAGAGTTGCCTTCTTTCACTGATAAACTTTTCTGCCGTCACCAGTACCTGCAGCAATTACTACCAGAAAACTTTAGCCTAACTCTCCATTGCCACTGGTAAATAAAGATAGGCAGCACTGAAATATTGCCATTTTCTGAAAGAGAACAACTTATCCAGACTGCAACTGTCTGCAGCGTACCAATTCTTTCATTTTAATTAACCTGGATGCATCATGTTTCAGCTATTAAAACTTGCAAGTTGTTTGTTTTCACAAGCCTTTCTGAGCCAAGTGATCATTAACAAATTATATTATATTATCTTGTATAAGCAGAATAACCAACCACAATTCCGAGTTAAATGCCATTAGAGTCATAAACTGATTAAGATATTTTATTAAAATTCAAACTGTACCACTTACCATTTTGACTATGTCAGCATAAGCTGATTCAACAATCACTCCACGATTTGTTGAAACATATTCAACCAGTTCATTCAGTGTTGCTCTCTTGATTTCTTTGCTTTTCAGGTCTGAAACAGAGTCCATGAAGTCAAAGAGCACACAACACTGTTGCAACTTCTGACAAAAAAGATCTTGCTGTTCATTGAAGGTGGCATCTATAAAAGAAAAAAAAAAAGAAAAAAAATAAACCAAACACTTAAGTCTGTAAAAGCAAACACAGGATTTCTAAATCTACTTTGTTGACAAGAATTTGCATTGCTATGACTTGGTTTTTTTAATGGGGAATGCTGTGCTTCATAGTCAGCAAATTATTCAGCAGTTTTGTCAAAACTGAAAATATCTGGATGTTAGAACGGAACAGCCACCATCCCCAACTTCTGGTACATGAAAGAAATAATGGACAAAGATGTGGCAGTAAATATATTTACCAGCAATAAACTCCTGAATTAACTTTATTTGAAATACATAGACATTAACAAGTCCCAGCTCCCCATCACCAAAAGTCATATCCAGAAGCAGTGCATCAAACTAACCTTTCATTCATCCGATTTGTCTCATTCTGTTCCCTAATCCTTTATTATGTAACCTGCTTAAAAGCTGTAAAATCTGCTTTGAAGGAACCTTGTCTTTTTACCCCAATGCAAAATGCTTCACATGCTTTTGACATCATGTGATCAACGTTTCTCTGAAGAAAGAATTCCAATATTTCGAAACTATTAATCCTCCATTTTAATGCTTTGGTCTAAATAATTTATGACAATCTTAGTCATACAAGGGTTTTCCAGATTTTTTTAGCCCATTAAGACAATGTGTTTGGCTGTGACTTAGCATTTTCATTTTAGGATTCAGTACCTCTGTAATCTGATAAGCAGAATTCCTCCATTAGCATTTCACATTTACTCTAAAAGAGACGGATTATCAAGCACTACACTCTTCAAAAATTTAATACATCCTTAATATTTTGCAACTGTTCCAAAGCTGCATGATCAGAACAATCATAAAAAGACTCACGGTTTTAACTGCAAACTTGATTTAATGTATCTTTTGTTCTTGTTTTCAACTGTTTATAGGGGTGCAAAGCCACTGCACCCATACAGCCTCACCTCTATCAGCCAGCTGGCATTTCACTCACTCGGGTGAAAAAAACCACTATTCCCAGTTTTGTCTCCAAATAAAGAATGCTCTCCCCTGAAGAATTTTCAAGACTGGTCTACAGCCTGACTACATCCCTTAGCATCATTCACTCACTGCACCATTGCTATGAGCACTATTTTGTGACCAAAAAAAATGATCAACACAAGAAAAGGCAATTGAGTAAGGAAAATCTTAAATCTCACTTTAAAACCTGAACAAATCACCAAATGCTTCTCTTCGGTGTTTTAGAATCATTCTAATTAAACAAACTTCACTACCTTTATAGCTTTAACAGTTCACTCTGAAAATGCCCATTTCTCAAGTTTCCTACCAAAACACTTTGTAGTGGCTGGAACAACAACAGCCAACAGCAGGTTTAACATTTAAAAGTTATCTGACAGAATTGTTTCCTTTCCATAAGCAAAAAGTAATTGCTGAAATGGACTGACACGCCTCCACTGTAACCCGTACTGCTCACTGTGCCCTGGAAATTCAGGCGGCAGAACGCTGTGCTGTGCTCCCTCTGCCCACCTGACAGCTGTGATCCCATCAGCCCAGCAGAACAACTTCAGGGAGCTTTGGAAGGAGCCAGCAGTTGCTACCCCCTCATCAAGAACGATTCGCACTTCTGAACGTCAATTCTGCCATTTTAACCGTGCTTCTTTTAAATTAAAAAAAAAAAACCTTGCAAGATGCTCATTTCACTAAGAGAACTACAAAGACACGAATTGTTACACTCTGCAGAATAATGAACATCAGCTGTAAAAACATTTGTAAGTTACGTAACATCTCAGCTCAGATCTTCTAATATTCTACAGCGGACTGCATGAGTATTGTATCATAGCAACAAAGCAATAACAGTGACATGCTGAGGATAAAATCCAAAAAGCCTAATTTAAGGAATCAACACAGGGAGGGCAGCTTTTTTGGTTGCTAGCTCCAAGCTGATAGCCGGACTAACACAGGAACAAAGCCTACTCTTATTTTCCCTCACTACAAACTCAACTATGCTCTGAGTTACAAAGGCCCACAAGTGAGGCACAGCTAATAAAACAGAGTTAGCTGATGACAGTTTTGGGGGTTTTTTTTAATAAAAAGGAAGTATCACTAAGCAGTATTTACTTAGCAGTTTCAAAAAACAGCAGACAGCACCTGAATACTTCCAGCCATAGCTCAAGCAGAATAAAGACCTCAGGTTAAAAGCAAGTAACTGAAATTCATACAAAATAATTAAATCACTTATTACCTTCCCTAGGATACCAAATAAATTCCTGCATTAGCCACTTCTAGTTAGACACCAGAGTAAAAGAGAATCTCTCCCCTGCCATGCATCAGCAGTCCTTTTCATTAGCAACCTGATCTCTCTCAATTGGACATGTCTCCTCAAATGAAAACCCTGCCCATTAATCTGCTTTGTTACTATTAAAATATTTAAAGTAAAACCAAAGGAAGTACCTTCTTCTACGAATACATACTTTTCTTTTTTTTTGTACTTACAAGGGGAAACACAATTATTTTATCAACTTATTACTCTAGTCATCTGCAAGACATGAAAATCATGTGCAACCATGGCAAAAATAAGGCAACAAGAAACCCGGTTCTGTTCTATCAGCACAATCTGTCTCCGTGTGCTCAATCCCTGCTTGACACATTGCACATTTGTCCCAGGAATGTTATGAAAGGTACCATGGGAACCACCAAGTGATTAAGGAAAATTTGTTTGTCAGATAGGGTTCTTAACTTTTCAAAGTCTTGCCTTTAACTATCCTAGCACGGTGAAAGCTAGACAACTTTATACCACAACAAAATCGCACCACAATGGTTTATTATAGTTCTAGGAATAAAACAAACTGTGCCACCAAAGCTACATAAACACTGGAGCTTTTAGCTTTAGCAGCTGAATAACCCACGGCAGGATTGTTAAACCAGCTTCAATCTAATATCCTATGAAGATTTACATCGTACATGTGGACTTCAAGATAATTGTTATTCTTCAAATACCCTAAAGACCACAGAAGATAAATAAGGTTCAAAGTAGATAGCGGATACCTCAATGAAATAACCCTGGATCAAGCATGACGATGGGAAATTCTGAAGACAAAAACTTAACATCCAGCACCAAAGAATTATTGCAAATTATGATCCACTTTAATCATGATTTGCCTCTGGCCATTTCCATGCTAGATAGCAGAGAGCTTGTACCTGATTAAAATACTTAATTTGATTATTGCACTCCATAATACTTCAATTCTCCACAGACTATTTTTACTGTTTACAAAATGCCCCTCATTACAGACATAGGCAGGATAATAAAGGACAAAAAGTAGCAAGTGACTTGACTTGGAAGTTCTTTCTGAGCAGAAGTTTTCAAACGTTGAAACTGCATGATTGTACTGATCTGTCTCTCAATTGAGTGTTTTCAGATTTATCAGGTCATCAATGCAAATCTAAGCATAGATTATTGAGTTAACAGAATAATCTTTTTAGGGAAAGCCCAAGCAAAAATCTGGAAAGAAACAGAATTCACAAGAGCTACCTCACTGGTACATAACTGGAGACAAAACACACTACAATGATCTCTTCCTACAATGTATTTATCTCTTATGTTTACAGGCCCTCCTCCTGGAAGGAAAAGAAAGACAATTCTTTCTCAACACAATTGTTTACCCAAGACCTTCAGTTACAAATCCAGAGATTCTAACATAATCCTTGATTCATCAGCAGAAACCAGATTCTAAATCCACAAAAATTCTCTCAACTACGCATGGCAAATTCAAAATTCATAGTTTCCCTTCCAATACAAAGTAAACCCTCTCAAACTTTTGCAAATACTTGCATTGTTTTTTTTTTTCTAAGTCTCGCCAATTAAATATTTCTGCTTTTTCCTGAAAGACACCCCAGGAAGATGCAGAAACCAGAGAAACAACCAAAGAGCTTTTGTCTGACAGCCTCTTAAAGCAGTTCACACACACAGCCCTTTCAAGCACTCAAGAGGACAATGATATTACAGAATGAAGTACCACGCATCTCCTTAGAACTTGGTGACAATTCTACATAATTCCCTGACAAAGCGAATACACGAAAAGGATCATGTCCTATTTACGCTGCATTCCACAGTGCAAAGTGCAGGATTTGTCTGGTTACATTTACTGCACTGTATTCAGCTGTACTGGAACAGGACGACGCCTCAACAGTGGCGTGGAGAGAGGAGCACGTGGACTGTGAGACACACAACCTCTGGGTTTGGGGCTTTTAATTTAAAGGAATCAACGTTTTTGTACAGCCTGCTCCTTTCAGAGACACCATTAGTCTGAAAAGGAGGTAGTGTGATAAACTCTGCCCCACTTACATAAACCAAGCACGGGGAGTCCCTTTTGACCTAAATTTAATATTTGGTTTTGTCCTGGAGAGCTCTTGCATGTGTGATTGCTGTGATCTCTCCCAGCATCTGAGCGTCAGTGCTGATGTTACAGGCATGGCACAACACTGTTGGGAGACGATGCAGTTTTGGTGCAGTTGATGTCCCAACAGGGCACAGAGTGTTTCCAGGTTCCCAGAAGTCTCCATCTGCAGCCTGACAGGCAGCAAAGTCGTTGGCTGACAGAGATTGAGAGAGGTCTCTCTCCCTGCTACCCCCTTTCCCATTTACTCCTCCCTTCCCCTCCTCTGTTCTAGTCACATCCATCCATCAGCACTGGCTCTGGAACTTGTCAGGCTCTTCCTAAGCTGCTTTAACTCAATAACATGGTCATATTAGTGAGGCTAAATGGCTTCTGGAGGGGCCTGATGTGCATCAGCTCTGGCACGGGATTAGAGACAGGAGCAGAAGCTCTCTGCAGTGTGCTGCTAAGTTAGTTCACCATCTCCTCTGGAACTATACAGTCCAAGTATCGACTGAGGCATGAGATAATGTGCAGGTAAGATTTTTCAGTTAAGTTAGACGCTTTGGAGAATAATACATTTGGGATTTTGTGTGTGTTGCGGGGTTTGGTTATTTTGGGGGGTTTTGTTTAGTTTTAAATCTTTTTAAAGAAAAAATGTAGCTCCCATATACTTGGCTGCCCTGGTAGTGTGTAACATTCCCCAGTGACCCCATACATCCGTAAGAGACGCTCCCAGAATTCCAGCTTTTGGCAGCTCAACAGCCCCACTGAGACTGATGGGGCTACTCAGACAAGCTCTGTGTAGCACCGTAGGCATCCCAGGAACTTTTCATCAATACTTTCAAGTTTTCCACTTAAAAAAAACAACCTTTGTCACCCTAAGGAATAAGCACAATCTTTTAGGAGAGCAGGGCTGTAGGTTTTACCTCTTCCCCCTCCATCAAGAGCTCAATGAATGTATTTTCAAATTACGTGTTACCCCAAAATCAACAGCTGTTGCTAGGAATCCAGAAGGGGCAGAGTGAATTTTTCTCATGTTGTCAGTAAACAGAACTCTGACTTTACAAGATGGACAAGGGAGTCAGAACAATATTATGCATCTTAAAAGTTAAGCAGCTCCTTATTCAATAGGAAGTTTATTCACTATAGGAGGAAATTTGGAAGACAATGAAGTAAAAATGCATTTTCAATCATTATTGAAAGGAAATTTATACTACCTATGGGAGATAAACAGAAAACAAACCAAAACAGAAAAACGCACAAAAAACAAACACAGAAAGGACTTGGCACAGAATTGCCAAGTTGTTCAATCCTGTCTAGGACCCATGTGATCACGCTAACATTTAACCTCTTCCTTTCAGAAATTAAGATTGCAAAGGAGCAATCAAGATAACAAGCTGAGCTTCTCCTGTATTTCAATTTTTAAGCGAAATATTCTGCAGATGGTCATCAGCCAAGACTTGCACAGTGTGGTACCCTGCATATGGTAAACCTCCAGTCTCTTTTGAAATACTAAGAAAATCAGAAATTTTGCTCATAGGAATAATCTGAATTTAAGATTAATTCAGTGATACATGCCAGGGAAAGAAAAAAAAAAAAAAGAAAAGAAAAAGGGAAATCACATATTAGAAGTAAAGCTAAATGAGAATAACAACCATCAATTCCTTTTATTCACGTACAGCACTGTGGTTTAGAGAGTTAGTAACAAGTGTAGGCTACATATAATTTTTAAGTCATTTAGTAAAAAGTACTCTTGGAAAGCTGTCTCCCACCCAGTAAGATACTGTTTGTTCAGAGAGTCTCATCTGCTGCTCCACGTGGCCAGCAGTTGACCTCAACGAATCAGTCCAGAAAATCTGAAAAGCCCACGCTGATCTAACAACATCTGTCACAAATTCTGTGACACGGCTTCCTGCAATAATAACGAACTGCAAGTGTCTGATCTAGATTGTTTCTACCATCTTCCAGGCTTTCTAATAACCTCATAGAGTTAAGAGTCTCCAGCTACTACCATGTTAAATCCCTTGATTTTAATTAAGATTTGAGTCAACCGAGATACTTCAGAGAGTAAGAAAGTACACCCCTGAAATGCTTTTGTATTAACAGCCCTATTTTTCTTACTGTTTAATAACAGAAGACAACAAGCAGTTAAGATGCAAAAAGTAATGCAAATTACCCTCTTGGTCCTTAAAGTTAGACTCCAATAACTGGGCCTGCCAAAAATCACCTTATTTCTACACTTTCTAAAAAACCAGAAGAATTAAAGCACTGTTGAGTCTTTTAAACAACAAAAAAAAACCCAACTCACCAAGCATGCCAATCACTGGAACAGGAACAAAAAACACTCTAAAGTCACCCTTAACAAAATGTACAAGTTTGACAATACAAAGGTTACCTCAAGAGCACGCCAGCAATTCAGAATCTAGCTGAAATTCAGTTCCACGCAACAACAAGGAAAAGCAGGGGAAAACTGCCCAATGGACTGCCACAGTTGATTCAGTGCTGCTTGGGAAAGTACTGAGAAGTCGAGGAATTTGCACATGGCTGACCATATGGAAGTTCTGTTCAGTGACACGGTATTTATTAGAAAAGGCAAAGAAGTTTCACTTCTTACACAGCTGAAGTGTGTATTTTCAAAAAACAATTACCCCCCTCCACTGCTCTTGTACTTGAAATGAGCTTGCTCCCATCTATAAGTCAACTATAATGCTCTCTGATGCATTCATTTATGGTTTTGGCACACGCTGCTACTGTATTTGCTGTCTTCATTTAAAACCCATAGAGCAGTTTTAGTGACTGATCATATGGCAGGGTAAGCCTTTTTTGGATACACCCAGAGCCTCTAAAAATTTATTTCAAAACAGGAACCTTCCCCTTTAAGGAAGAGACTTCTAAATTTAAGGGTGATAAATCCTGTAGTGGAATTCATATGCATACCCAGGTCATTCAGTTGTGAAAAGGGGAGAGTAATTAATTTCTTGAATGGGAAACTTTCTCAGAAGATGTGAACACGGGACAGATAATATCTTTAACTTAAAATTACAGAAATTTATACGAAGGCCCAAGAATTGAAACTGCTTTCCCAAACAGAAAAGAGAGCCCCTAAACAGCTTTTTAAATACTGAAATGCAACAAACATTTTTGTTATGGTAAAACAGAGATGCTTTCAAGAAGTCCTCCTAACAAGAGGGCAAATAAAGATCAAGGTAAAGCCCTGTGTATGTAAACAGGTCCTTTCTTTAAAATCTAAGTCAGGTTGCACCGAATGAACCACAAGGGTGAAAGTACCCAGAGAGCCTGCACAAGCAACTTCTTACTCCAGGTAATTCACTCTTGTGCCAGGAAAATTAACCACCAGCAAAACCCAAGAGACTATGGCACAGGAAGGACACTACAGACCAAGCTTCTGAAAGTGTCAAATTAAAATGATCACATGGGACAACTGGTACCACGCTCTATGTTCCCAAAACATGACATTATTTACACTTGTCCACAAATGGAAGCACGTGCCCTTAAAGAAACACTATTTTTCAAAGTGTAATGATTCAACAAAATACTGGATTTTCACACGTAATTTTGAAGATGCAGTAAAGCCCCTGCAGGTGTGACAAGGCAGACCCAAGGAAACATTTCACAGCTACCCTGCTAAGAATTAAACAAATAATCAAATAATTAAACCCCAAATAATCAAATAATTTACCCCCCAAAAGCTGTACCGCTCTGCACAAATTTTACCAGGGCACACAGACAGCTGAGAAGCAGGCGACGAAGTGGTGTGCCACACACAGTAAAAAATTTCAGCTCAATACCCGTTTTCCAGGACTGCATTAATAATATTTTCAATTCACAGGGACCTAAATACTTGACTTGAACAAAACCAATTGATTTGCACCTTGTAAGCCTGAAGGGACAGCAACTGTATTTACAATCTAAGCTCCCTTTTCATTAAGTCAACTGCAAATCTCCTGCCTGACTGACATTACGGCAGTTTATAATTACCGAGTGGTTAATTATGAAGTATGCCATAAGTGGATCTGTGTGGCATATTATTAACAGATTAAAAATCTATTAATTTTTATTCTTCCCCATCATTTCCTCAGCATATCCAAGTATAAAATTCATTTGGGGTACGATGATGAAGTTGCTCCAGTTTGCCATCACACTAGAACATGCAAGTCAACACAAATCAATTTAGTTTGTTTATTTTCCAGAAACTGAAGAAACACTCATGCCATTTTCACAAGGCAGTATTAGGGCTAAGTGAAATCTAGAAATACCCTTTATTGAACCCGAAGGTAGCTGTTAAACACAATTTTTAACAGAAGCACAGAAACTCATTTTGTACTTAATTCAGCACTCTAGCTTTTAAACATGAAGGAGATGCGTCGAGGAGTAATTTAATAGGAAGTGTGTGCCAGAGGAAACAGTCAATCTAACTTTTGAAAAGACAAGGAAAACCCACCTCTTCCTTTGAATTCCTGTGTAAATCTGCGTGGAAGCTCCAAGCAGTGGATTAACTCCTTGGATAAATACATGGATTAATACTTGGATAAATCGGCTAAACAAGTGTTTCTTACTTTTCAAAGTCTTCTTGGAACAATCATGTAAGGAAATACTTTATAATTATGTTGCAGTAGCAAGAACTTTGATTAAATTGGACAGGGAACACAGGTGAAATCCTGGTTGTGCTGCATTCAGTGACCCACCTCCCACCAACCTGAATGAGAACAGGTCATCCCTAAGCAGACAAATACCAAACATCTGTGGGATCTCTTTGCTTAATTTAAGTGAAGTAGACATTTAGCCTCATAAATAAAAGGTTGAAATAATTTTTTCATCAATTTTAAGCATGCTCTAACAATTATACTCTTTCTACTAAAAACTTTAAACACAAAATGTTCAGTAAGGAGGGAACTGCACTTTAAGTCCTCTCCCATTTGGCAAAATCTCTTGACCATTTTTAAACTCAATTTACATAATTTTGATTTATTTGGTTTATTTTAATCCTGCTTCCTACTTTTAAGGGAAAAGGAACAAACATGTATTACCAAACCCTGTCCTTCCTGACTTTACTGTGGGACTAAGCCCATGTCTCTCAAGCGGGTGCAGCTATTTAAGATATTCACATCTTAATTTTTCTTCTCAAAACAACAATAATTGTTTTCCTTCAGACCCCAATTGTGCTGAAATGCACAAGTTGCTTCTCGTATACAATTCAAGACCTAAGCTCAGTTCACACCATTTGCTGCTTTTACATACATGGGCAATCAAAATTTTGCTGCTTAACAAGACTTCAATTTTACATGTCCATCATATTTCAAGCACAGAATTTGTAATGGAAAATACGGTACACTTCTCAAAAGTTTTACACAATTACATTATTTTTAACACTTTTCCCCCATACTCTCCCATACAGTTTTGCTTGGGACGAAATTAATAGAATAAAAAACTGTTCAACTCTGTGTTTTGAAGGACCAAGCATCTACAGAAATAAACCTATTAATTCACATCTAAAAGCTCATTTGTTTATGCACTGGTGCACTCTGCTAATCCTTTAACACAACTATAGCAGAAATGAAGCTGTTTTCCCCTGCATACTTGGACACACTGCTGTGACTTTTTATTCCTGATCGTTTTCAGATCAGCCCTCCTGCCCCATGCTATACTGTCCTTCTCTAAACTTGCTCAAACCCACCTCCACTTTCAGTTCTGAGAAAATCTACTGTGCCACTTTCATCACCTCTTACCCACAGCTTGCCAACTCTCCAAGCGTGTGATGGTCTCAGATATAAACTCCTAATCAGTCATCTGAAACTTGTATAACATGTGGAAAACTTTTATCTTATTGTAGGGAGTAACTTAATCACCTTTGAAATTCTTAGTGTTTAAAAAAATTATTTACTAGAAATAGAACATCTTCTATGCTCTATTCAGCATTGCTCTTGAACAGACACGCACAAATATAATTTTTGCTGTTACTCTCAGCTTGACCTCCCAACTCCCCAGCAAAATTTGTATTTTTCTTCTGAATCCTATCATATCAACAAAGCTGACAAAACCCATCGATTTCACCAAAGCTTTGCTCACTAAGATCAAGAGAAATAATGACAAAGAGAAGAAACTTAAGATGAGAATGAGACAGAAATCTTTTCCCAACAGTAAAAGGGAATGCAACAGCACCGTTTTAATCTTTATTTTTTAATCTATAGCCTTTTTTTTTCACCATATCCATTGCAGCAGTACATGCTACTATTTTAGCAGGATATGGGTCTGCTGCATTCTGATCAAACTACTGTTTGTTCCCATAGCTTCCATACCCTTAAAATACTGAGGCCTAGTATCCTGCATTTACATTTCACCAGCCTTTCCCAGCTTCACTTCCCACCCCCAAATGCACAGTTATGCTCTCCTCAATTCTACATTCTCAAGGAAAAAAACCTCTCATTTGATGAACCACCAAATCTGCAATCAATTCCTGATGTACAGAACAAAAACCCTAAGCCTGTGAAGCATCAAGAAGATCACGGGAAGTTCAAAAGCCACGGCTGCAATGAAAAGTTATGAAGAAATCAGCAGAGTATATGTAAGGGAATATAATTTAATGCAAGAGAATATTCTAAGAAACATTTCCAGAAAGTCTCACAGCCAACAGGGGTGTGAAGACTCCAAACAGTTGAGCTCCCCGCAGCTACTGGAGAGGAGCTGCCCTCTGCCCTCTCTTCCCACTCCTGTTTTTCCATCGTCCCAGCAGTTCCATCCCATGCCTCCACCTGTAAAATACCCCCGGGGCTCTTGCTTGTAGAAAGTGACAGGTTTTGCCTACACTTGGCTGCTGTCCTAGCAGCACAAGAGACAAGATGCCCAAAGAAAGCCACGCAGAGCACGGCAGGTGGGAGCAAGATGCTGAAGGAGCTCTCCATAATAGCTTGGTAAATACCAACTCATCAGTCCTGCTGCTGAGCTGCAACAGCTACAGCTGGACCAAACAAGAATTTGGACCAAATGAGATTCATTTGCATTAAAAACTGCACAGGAAGCTCCAAAGTATGGCAAGCTTTCTTAAACCTCAACACAACTCATGGTTTTTTGGTTTGTTTGGTTTTGTGTTTGTTTTTTTTTAAAAAAACAACACTATACAATTTATCTTCCCTCTAGTGTTCAAAGTAGTTTGAATTGGTTTTGCTGAAACTAAGAAAATTAGCCTGAGGAACAGTTGCAAATAAAATTGTCCATACTTGGCATGGAAAACTTCAGTCCAAACAGTTCAGCAATGTTGTAAGCAGCTGAGAATAAGGTCTTGTGAAGGAAATCTGAAGGCAACCTTAACTATGATGAACTCTGCTTTCAAGACAGAAACAACCTATGAAATAGGCACCTTATAGACAACATTATTCACTGGCCACCAAATTCAGCAAAACTTGAGAGCAACTAGCTCAGTAATTCTCTGATGGAATCAATGATTCAGGCTTTAAAAAGAAGCTGTCACCATCTAGCTTCTAGTAGAACATTCTGCCAAGGGAGTCTTCTAGAGCAGGTGTTACTACCTATTCATCTAATTGGGCTGCAGCTCCAACCCTCCAAATCCACATGCTGCTAAAAGCCATAATTTTAACTTGCTAGATTCAAACAGGAGTCAGGACAACAAGGGTACAGAAGCTAAATTCTATGGCCTTCTCAACAGAAGTGTCTTTTTTTCATCTGAACAAAATACACATCTCCCCTCTGTGCTTAAAAAGAGAATCAGTATGTCCAGAACTGTTGGTATGACACCTTTTCAAAAGCACTGAATGATTTTAAGATATACAGATGTTTAAAAAGCCCCAAATCTACAGACCGAAGTAATCATCTTTTGATCATACAGCCTGCAGCAATAACCAATTCCATTTTTATTTCCTACAGCAACTAACATTAAACTCAGCACCTGCAAAACTCCTATCTGACTAAACCAGAAAGCAATGAATATGGAAAAAGAAATCTGATACTAAGCTGGCACATGGAAGATGTGAAAGATTGAAATAGAAAAGTTCATGTGAAGACTGTCAATAGGCTCTATATTTAGGAGTCGCTTTTGATGGAAGTATATTCTAAGACCAAAAACTCAAGTATACGGATAAAAAAAGGTCAATTTGTTAAGAATTAAAGACTAAAATGTTCCGCTCCATAAAATAAGAACAGTTCCTTAATATAGAAAAAAATTCAAACAGCTCGTTTTTCATGGACCTACTACAGCTTTTTCATCTGTTATAGGTTGTTTATTTCTCAAGATTGTAACTTCACTAAAAAGGAAGTTTTGACTACTTCACAGTGCACCCTGCAGAGATTATAGTAAGAGGTAAACAAATTCCTCACAGAACGTCTTCATTCTTCATCTGAACTAAAGATTCTCACTTTTAAGGAAAAACGCATTCAAGATGATCACAGTTGTAAGGGATGTTGAATACAAAAGGTGGAGGATGGGGGACTACAGAAGAGGAAATAATGAATCATGAGGGATACAAAAACCAAGTGCAAATCTGAGAGAGAAAACTGTCCTTTCACTTATAAATATTTATTAAGGCTGTAGTAAAAGTAAACCATTGTAAAACTTTGAAGCTCATTTTCCCTTGGGGAGCCAAAGGCAACTTCAGACGACGAGAAAAAATCCTCTCAGCTGTTTTTAATTCCACTTATTTATGCCACTCTGAAGCACACACTGTGTGACTTAAAACCAGTCAAAGTGTGAGATTCTATAGCATTAAATATCAATTGAATATTTAGATTTAATAACATTAAGATTTTACCTATCGGCAAGGTTACTAGGCCTCCCTGCAACATTTCCACAAAAGCTTAGCTTGAACACAGCCGCTGGTTCTCAGCCAAACCCAAACTCTCTCTCAAGGGTTTAACTAAAGAACATAACCAGAGTTAACACCTACTTTACACCCCGTATTTGAACGCTGACACTACACACGGGGAGGTCTTCTTAAAAACCTCATTCCAGGACACTCTGGAACCGGAGCTGCCCCTGTAACTCTCAGCCCCATGGAGGGAGATCCCTCTAACTACTGCTAGTCCATGGCCAGAAGATTTCCGGACCACCTTCCAATTCTTCTCTTGTGAGGGTCAGAGGCATCAGGAAATGTCTACTCTTTCCAGCTGCAGTTGACATGTCTGGTACAGAGAAAAGAAAAAAAAAATCATCTGTTTTCTTTACAACCTGATGGGCCATATTAACTGTACTAAATAAAAGCAACAAGTTGTGTTTTCTATTCACCACTTCTCCCCTGTATTTCTACACGCTGTTTCAACCAAAAGTGACAGAGACAAGCACGCATTCATCTCCTGGAGAGTCAGATCCGGTTCCAAGGTCAAGCTGCATCTCTTTTCCAAAAATGAAGGTAACTGACACGTTCTATTGCAGTCTCTTAAAACAATTTCCCATTGGGACAAAATTATCACTTCTTAAGACAACAAAAATGACACTCCCTTTGCCAGATTTCTTCAAAAGCAACATTCTCAGAATTGTCCATGAAATGACAGAATCCTGCTGTGTTCCAGCACATTATTTCAGATGAAGATTCGTCCAAATTCTTTTATTATGCAAGCTTTAGGTAACAAAACGAAAAGAAGATTGGGGGTAATTAATCTTTTTTTTTCTTTTAAATACAATCACTGGGTCTTCAGCATTTCTCATTCAGTTGTTAAATTACAAAAGAAGCAAGATGGACACTGTCCTGAATAACAACACTTTAGGAAATCTCCTGAATTAACTGAAGAACAAGTTACTAAATTATCTGGAGTGTCCTGCCATCAGTCAGGTTTTTCTGAGCTTTCATCTACACAGGAGAGAGATCATCACACACAGAGATCAACTGAACGTTAATCCCAACACTCAATCTCACCATCCCTCCTCTCAATCTCACTCCCCCAACAACACCTCTGAAGGGAAGAAGAGTTCCTGCTCCTGGGGCACTGCTTGGGACTGTTCACACACTAGTAAGAGATGTGATGCACCACTGCTAGGAGAGGAACCACACAGCCAAAATACAGAACTCTGGGAATTCAGAGTAGCAGTACAATTAGCTGCAGAAATACGTATTTTTAAGATTACCTGCCTAAAGGCTCTGAAACAATACAGCTCTGAAAGTGCATCTCACCATCTGAGCTCGCCATTCCAAACAAAACAGCCCCTGGAGAAGAGGAAAGATCCCACAACACTCTCTACCCAAGAAGGTACTTTCTAAAGGGAGGGTAATTCCTATTTTTCCTCTGGAACATCTCTCCCTCCAGTACAATAGATGCAAGTGCTTTAGGCCAGTGTGACAAACCTACCGGGTCGCTTTAAAATACTGTTTATACTTACTTTAGAACATTTTCTCTTAAAGGCAATTAAATGAGAATACCTATAAACAAGATTAAATACTTTACAGCAGCGTAATACCAAACTGCTTTTTCATCTAAAAATATTAATTTTTCTCCCAATACAGGTTTGAAATAGCTCAGGTTTAACATTTATTTGAAGAGGTCTGTAAAAGCAAAAACTTATTTTAATTACATCATAAGTGTATGCTGAGCACCTGTAGGCATCATTATAATGCTTGTACTCTCCTTTTCCAGCCCATCCCTGGGAATTCTGGGTCATGATTCTGTAGATCATACTACACTGGCAGCATCAAAACTATTGCTGAATTCCATATCAACTTTAAAGAACAAAGCAAAGCTTTATCTTCCCAAGACATGTGTGATTAGAACAAACAATTCTACAAAAAGAGAGGAAACTCCTTCTAGAACCTTTTTAGGTTTCAGGGGCAAGGAAGGTTAAAAAGGAAAAGTGAGAGAGGGAACATTAACAGATGAAAAGAACCCATCCCCTGTCCACAGCCATGTTCAGGACAAATCTAACATCACAAGCCTAAGGGAGAAAAACAAGCAAAACACAAAAGCAGTGCTGATTGACTTTCTGCAAGCTGGCTACTTGGGACACCACAGCTCATAAAAGTATATTTTGCCCACAATTTCTATTCTGAAGCGGGTCTCCAAGGCAAGACTTCACATCTGAATCATACGCATAAAGACTGAAGGGATTTTCCTTTAAGAACTTAAGGCATTAAGGCGATTCAAACTACTGTAAAACCCTGCATAACTGAAGAAATTCCTCTGCTGGTTTATGGCTTCAAATTTCCAAACATCTGAGCTGACGATGCCATGCAAAATTTCTCTTTGTTACAAGTAAAAAAAAGCTGTAAAACCACACTCACAAAACTACAAGACTTAATAATGCAGAGTTAAAACTTTAATATTCAAAGTCCCGGCTCAGCAAAGAACGCAAACTTGGACATTTTGCTGATTTAAGCTGGAACTGCCCCCTGCATAACACACGTATGTTTAACTGTTTGCTGGACCACGACTCAAACTTTCTGAAGTCTGCCACCTATGTGCAGCAGTCACCAAGGGCCTTTACAAAGTCTCAAGTGTGGCTTCTAAAACCCAGCTCTGAGGAAAAGGTATTGTCTAAACAGCATGGGAACTGCAGAAAATGAATCTTGCTTTCAAATGAATTATCCGGGTCATAAATCCCTCAAATCCCTCAAGTCCAAGGCAGGAAACAACTTCATGGAGAAAGGAAAGCCCAAAACAAGCACTGAGAACACCCCTGCTGTTGTTAAAACTAACAGCCAAAACCACTGCAACAAACATGTTAAAAGCAAACAAACAGCCCTGCCCTTGTTACTCCCCTGCCTAAGCTTATTTCTAGTCAATAACATTTCTGCTAAGAGCCAGATTTATGATTCATGTACATCTGCCACTCAAAGAGCAGGAAAAAGTGACTGTCTTGAAATACTACAGACACGACTGCAAATGCCACAAAAATCAAATTGAAAAAAAAAAAAAAACAAACCAACTTAGTACCTAGGAATATTTTTAAGTTTGCTGTATCTTATTCTGCTGCAAATCAATTTTTTTCCCCACCATCATAGGATGCAGCTTCAAAAATCTTAAGACTTTAAAGCCACTGGAAGCAAAATTAACATGCTAGGTAGGTCACGTTAAGGTAATCACTCTCCCTTATTTTTCAAGTCCCTGACAAATGCTTTAATAACAAGTTTTGCATTCTCTTCCCAACAAGTACTTTTAATACATGCACACGCATTACACCTAATTTTAAAAAACCTACAGAAATGTGTTCTGATGTTCAAAGCCGTAGAAGGCTGCAATGAACTTCGCTTCGCTTTTTGTAACGTAACGAACTGAGCCCTTCTCAGGTTTTAGCTGCAGCACAGCGGATAAAACCCCTCTCACTGCCCATTTTCCCTTCCAGCAATGCCAGCATCCAGAGTTNCACCGAGGGCTGCAGGGGAGGAGGACACGGCTAAAGGGCAGAGGGCGCGGGGCAGGGGCCGAGCCGGGGCAGGCGCTGTGGGCAGCGGCACCTGCAGCCGGAGGGCAGGGCGGGAGGGCAGGCTCGTACCTTTGAGCTGGGGCAGCGGCGAGAGCTCCACCGGGCTGCCCTGGCTGCGGAACTGCGAGGAGCCCTGCGAGCGCTTCTGCCTCTGCGCCTTGCGCA